>OX465247.1:20877075-21354382 GCA_949987775.1 Aproaerema taeniolella | reverse complement strand
ATTAACACAGGAAAAACAAGCTAGCATTTAGTAGTACCGAATGCATTTAACGTAAAATACACACATACAAAAGCCCAAGTCTGTGTCCCCTTTGAGGTAGCTCACAGACAAATATCGCTTTGAAACAACAGTCTTGATGTCATTCCGTAATTTGAAGTGTACTCAGTGAGTACTTTGTTTCAAAATTTCTTGTCTCAGTAAATTCATGTCCTACATTTCGTTGTGTATTTTGGGAAAGCTGTGATGTCAAACTATAATGGACGTGAAAATGTTGTGTCTTTTAACAAAGAGAATAGGAAAGTAGTAGTGATCACAAAGCATGTAGCGCAGGCTAGTGGAAGCATTGAACATGAACAAAGTTCAAATAATCTGTTTAAAAAAAATCAGCTCCTCTATGCACTTACATGTCAGGGCTGCTCCCTCTGTGGACTCTTTTCAAAAGTCCCTGAAAAAACTCTGGGGTTTTATTCCTGCTTCTGGTAACTGATTGTTTTTCCTTGTGATTGGTTATGTACGTCTGAATATTTATATATCTATATATATATCTATATATATATATATATATATTTATACTTATTTAAATATTTTTTAGATCTATTGTATTTATCTTGACTTATAAAATATTATATTACTAAGTATTTACTTGTTTTGTTCCGCTTTAGAATAGTAATTCTGACTACTATTTTTATTTTTTTTAATCTTTTTAATTGCATCGTAACCCGCGTCACCTTGTCTCCTCTCAACTACTCTAAGGTAGATAATAGATAAGTCCGCCTTTGCTATTAAATTACCTATAAAATGTTATGTATAATACTGTTTTTGAGCAATAAAGAATTTACATACATACACTTTCCATGTCAGACATCGAAAACCGATCCACATTTTTCACAAAACAAAAGGTAAAGTTTAGATAGAAGCTTTGTCAGATTTTTGCTTCCACTGCAGAATGAAATACATATTAAACTCAGACCGACATACGACAAAAAAGGTAATGACAATGGAATAGGGTTTAGATTTCGGTGTATAGAAGTTGCAGGGTAGCTAACGGGTTTTATTTTATAGGTAGAATTTTTTAGTTTTTGAGCTGCATGCAATTTGAGACAAAAACTAGAATTGCGAGTGCGTTGCTTTGAACAGTTATGAGTTTAGGAAACTTTTTTTATCTGTTGTTTGGGACAGTAGTATTTTTATTTGAAAATGGTTTTATGCAGTGCATGCAAGAATAAATTGGATGAATTGCAGCAACATTGCCTGTAGTGGAAAGGATAAATAAAATGTAGCGATAGAGATATACATAGCACATCAAAGTTCTAGGAGATAGTTAAAAGATAATTATTTTAGCTAAAATAAGTGCATATCTTTTCTTTGTGAAATTTTTATATTTAGAATTTGTTAATTATTATAATACGCCTAAAACCTATCCTTTATTTTTCCGAACTAATATTATAAAGAGAAAAGATTTGTATCTACTGAACTAGTTTCAAAAATTACTTTACCATTAGAATGCTAGAATCCCTGAGTAATATAGGCTACATAATTTTCCCGAATTCTCACGGGAACGCTATACTAGCTTTCCAATTTTTCAATAAAATGGGGTAACCTAATACGCTGGAGTATATTGAAATTTGAATGAATACATTTTCAATCTTTCAAATTACCTTTTTATTGCAGAGCAACAGTAACGACAATTTCCAATTTCCGTATCAATATCCCCTGTGTTATTTTAAATATGAAATCATTAATTCATCCGTCATGGGTTTTTTATATCCCGGATATTTATTTACTGTTCAATGGAAATTCAAAATGTTTTTCAACGACACTTTGCTAAATATTGAAAGAGCTCCACTTAACTGGTCATCAATATTCTATTCGAGTTGAATTTGAAACAAGTCAACAAGCCGATTGAATATTTACGAGACTGTACGAACTTTTCCAATTTCATGCTTTGGTTCCTGCAGTTTGCACGTATTCTGCAAAATTTGTAAGAGCCAATTTTTTTTTACCAGCCCATATATGTCTTCATCGAGGGGCACGGGATTTTGGCCATAGTCCACCACACTAGCCCAATGCGGACCGCTCGTCTTTCAAAAATGAAATTTCTTGGACGGGCAGGTTTCATCATGATGTTTTCCTTCACCAATGAGCAAGTGATAATTATAAAGTAGCATCACTCAGAGATAAAGTAGCATCCTAATGGTGGAAGAATTTTTGAAATTGGTCCAGTAGTTTTTAAGTTTATTCGTTACATACAAATATAAAAATCTTTCCTCTTTATAATATTAGTGTAGATATTATAAAGAGGAAAGAGTTGGGGGTTATACAATTTTTAGAGTTATTGAAGGAAATAGGTCAAGGTTAAATAAATAAATAAAATAAAGCCTTAATTCTTGAAACGATTATTTTCCTTGCAGAATACACACCCGAATGAAACTGAATATTATTGCTGTGGCGTAAGGATGCTGAAAGTTAAAATAGAAAGCCGCGTTATGCACAAACTTTAAAATAAACTGTAGCATTAAACCACACCTGGTCGGAAACATATGAAGTTTTTAATTTTATACGAAGAATTTTGGACCGTGGAGGGTCACAGTTCTGTGGAGTTACACAACTATTTAGGAAAAATGTTGGAGTTTTTTGACCATAAAGGTCAAAGATGAGGTCGACGATGGAGCGAGTTAACCCAGAAAATGCCTATACAGGCACTGGTACTCCCACGCACCGACGAATACAGCAAGCTGTTTGGCGTCGGACTTCGGTAGGAGGGTGGTCGCGAACCAGACGGCCCTTTACAGAGCCTACCACACCGCATGAGACCGTAGGATGACACCTCAGATTCAGAAAAAAATGAAGTGTCGTTGCCTGGGATATCCACTAGGAGGCAGGTCTCATTTGTGTTTCCTTAGTCGCCTCTTACGACACCCACGGAAAGAGATGGGGTGTTGTTATTCTCAACCGATCACCACACGGCCAAAAATCCTCATCCACCACAAAGGAAAACGTCTTTATACCTCTACATGTATTACTACTCTCGCAATCTCCAAATACGAGGCAAATTTAATACAAGGCCTTTCGCCTTCAAAAACGTAGCTATTATTAAGACTCAACAAAAGGACTGAAAAACGACAAAACGAATAATATCAAAGGATCTTCATGGTTCACAAATTACATGTAGCAAATGAAAAATCTTGTACACTTTGAGAAACGAGTTTAATATGTTTGATGAGGATTTGTTCGTGTGTGTTTGTACTTATGTGATAGAGTTAATTTGATTTATATCTCTTATACAACGTGTTTCAAAAACCCAAAAAAAAAATTAATTAAAATTTAGCTTATTGCGCAGCTCTATTACAAATATGACAAGTATGTCATATTAAGTAGTAATTTCATTTTATCCTTTCGGAAAGGCATGGGTCCAAGTCATACAGCCTAGTCTTCTCAGTTTTTTTTTCCTTGATCAATATATTCCCAAGGCCAATTCTTCAGATATTTTCCTTTATGTCATATTAATTTGAAAGATATCCAACCGTGCAACTGATTACTAGAGTTGTGACTATTTCACTTTAAAATTAAAATTTTGGAATTATTTTTTTTGGGTTTTTTTGAAACACCTTGTATATGATACCAGTTTAGGTAATTAGAAGAAATTTTCAGTTCCAGTTTTAAGAATCTTTATTTCTCCTTATTTAATCGTATGGCGATTAAATTAATTAAATTATTAAATTAATTAATTATTATTGAAATTAAATTATTTCTCATTAAGACAATGCCACTGACATGTGAAAAGGGTTAGTTTATAAAAGTAAATTATTTTTGTCGCTCTACACAGGCCAGACAATACAGATTTAATTTAAGAGTGGTTAGTACGTAGTAGATAGGGTTAACTTACAACTTACAGGTCATAGAGTTGGGATTAACATTCACATTCTCACTTTTAGTTATAGTTAACATACACACTTTTTAAACATACTTTTTTCTTAACATAATTTAAGTAGTATAGGTAATTTAAGGTTTAAAAGCGAATTAGTTACCCGTCCGTGGCTTCCTAATGTCAGGTTTTAAGCTGTCTTTATTGTTTTTTATTGAAAAATGGAGTGTATTCGATTAAATAATTCCCAGTGCGTCTGGAAATCCGACGAAAGGACTAGCTCGAGCAGCTTATTCTGCTTACTCCTAATTTTGGAGCCTAATAATTATCTCGTCGTGCGCTTCTCTACGACGCGTGCGATACAAATCTTGTACATACGGATGTGCAAGAATCGCGTGAAGGTTTAAAAAAAAAGTTAAATGTTGTTTTTTAATTGTGGTCCAAAAATAAAGTTCAGTCAGGTTTCCCAGTGATAGTTTTCGCTACAACCGTGCAGTCTCATCCCATGTACAATTTATACAAGCCGAACTAAATCACTAGCCTACGTTATCTCTCAAATAAGGTGAAAGGTATTTTTAGTCTCTAAAAGAAGTTCCCCAGTTTTCCTGTAACGAATATCACGTAGAAATACGAGTAACAGGAAAAAGAAACAATTTGGTAATATTGTTATTCTGCTCCATAACCCCTGATTTGTATCGGTTTGAGTAGTATGAGTGTAACGCTACCTACACCAGCTGGGCTAACATGGATGCGTGATATAATTTTGTCGTATGTATCTCGTTCCACCCTCTCGTTTTATCGCACAGCGTCAGAACGGAAAAGACAGATCGACAAGACAAAAATTATCTCACGCATCCATGCTAGCTACTTCCTCATGCACTAATATTAGTAAGTACTTGTTCTTGAAACTATTTCATGTAAAATCCTATAGTTACTTAGTCGGTCTATGCATTCTACAAATGTTGAGAGAAAAGAAAATACACGTTTTTTCATTTACTAATAACAAGTCACGAAAACAGGTACAAACGTTTGAAAAGTGCCGAGTCATCACATGAGGATAAATATCTCCGAGCTGATATCGCGAGTTTTAATCAATTTTCAAGGGGTTTCATAAGAAGGGGGTGGGTGGTACACTAGGGCAGGAGAGCGGGAAGGGTAGTCTGTGTTAAGGACTTAGGCACGATCCAGCTCAAGTGGTCATTTGCGGTCACGTTATAAAGATTTTTGATAATAATCGGTGAATTGTTACTGTTTATTGTGAACTATTTTTCCGCCTGGAACTTCGTTCCCGTGGGAATTTTGGAAAATTATGTAGCTTGTGTGTTAATCCAAAATGTAAGCTTTCTTCATACTAAATGTTATCAAAATTTGTCCAGCCGTGTGAGCGTGAAAGAGTAACAAACATCCATCCATACATCCTCACAAACATATGCATTTACAATATTAGTAGAATTTCTGTACTTCTTTGTTCATTTACTAAATTACATGGACACTTTTGAAAGGGATATGCAACTAAGATATTATGAAAATATAGTGAGTAATTTTTGGAAGTACCTTCAGAACCTGGTAGCTGAAAATTGGCCGTCAGCCCAGGTTCGCTGGTATTCGTATGTTAATAGTACATACTAGCACTACTATTTCCCACACATTTGGTTAATGAGAAAATAAGTAAGGTCTGGCGGCCCTGGGATCTCCGTCTATCATGGTAACAAACCACTTTCACTAGGGACCAACTGTGAATTCGCGAAAAAATTATCAGATCTTTCATACATTTTGGTCGAGTAGATATCGAACTGTTGTATGGAACAGCTGATAATTTTTTTGCGAATTTAGAGTTGGTCCAATAATGAAAGTTGTTTGTTATCATGACTACTATCAAGTGTTTAAATATTTGTATCGAACTACCAATCACTTTTACACACTACAACAATCAATATTGTTTAAAGGTGGCACTTCACTTGGCGTTGCGTGTATTCGCTGTTTTTGTCCAAATATTCGTACGTAGTCCAAACAGCACAAACATGACGTCTTCACTAGGGATGCCAACAGCAAATAACACAGGCAAATAAGGTCTAAAATGGTCTAATAATCATATTGCGTCCTTTGATGTGTGACAAAAGACCGACAAGCGAACGGATCGGCATATTTGCTTATTTGTGTGTTTGTCATATTTGTGAAAATATGGCAAATATAGACGAATAAATCCTCCACACATGGTATTATTTGGCCGAATACAGCAAATACGGAATACGCAAAGTCAAGTGAAGGATTCTCGCGGTTATTTTCACTTCATATTACAAGGGGTTCTTACCACGTTTTTTGTAAGAAAAATAAGTTGCGCGAAAAAAGTGTTCGATCTATAAGTGATCAGTTAACGTGTTTTGCCGGTCAGTTCAGAGAGTATCCAGAATAAACGAACAAGAAAGAGGTTAGACCGCTTTGTCTGTTCTTAACACTACTAGGAGTAGTTTAGTTCATCCGTTTGGGTGGTGCTTGTAACAACGCCGAAATATCGGATAGATAGTCATTTGAAAACAAAAATGTTTAAAACTAGTGACATAACTAAAATAAAAAAAAATAAAAAAAATAAACGCTTCACACTCAAAGGCCCACATTAAGGTTTTCCCTTGTGTCGTGGGTCCCTTGGAACACACGAAGACAGACACAAACACCCATGACCCGAGAACAAACATTTTCTTTTTACACAAATATTTGCCCCGACTGGGAATCGAACCCAGGGGCAATTTTTTCATTTAATTGATAAATTGAAAATTTATGAAACCTTTCTAATTTTGACAATCGGTTTGGTCAACTCTCCAGAATAACTTTGTAACCTTTAAGGTGTATCTGTACTTCTGATTGTTTTGAATGTTGTGTGTATGTTTTAAAGCAATGAAAATTTATTTTTCAGTCTATCTGTCTGTCTGTCTGTCAAGTGGTAGTGACGCTATCTCTTGATCGGTAGGTTCTGGGTTCGGTTCCCAGTCGGGGAAAATATTTGTGATTAGATTAGATTAGATAGATATTTATTTCACCACATAGCGTAAAATGTCAAATTAAATTAATTTGTCAGTTCAGCTCATGTTATGATAGTCAAAAAATAATAATAATAAAGCATAATTAAAATAAATAAAATGTCAAAAGTAAATAATAAAACATGTCAAAACAAATAAATTAAAATGATAAATTGTATACATAAGTACACTATCTCAGTTTCTAATAAAATTCAACAATTTTATAAGCATATACACTGGGCGTCAAAAATAAGTAGTACAGTTTTAAAATTGCGATTTCTCCCAAACTATAAAACTTAGACCTTTGAAACAAAAAAGGTTAAAAAGAAAATTTAATCTTATTCAATAAAAACTTTATGCATTATAAGAACTTATAATGCTTGACTTTAAAAAAAACGAATAAATAAAAACACTTTTTTTAAACTGTTGAAAGGTGTTGTCTTACTTAGGATTTTTGTGTTTGACACATTCGCTGCTGATAAAGCAATTGTAATTGAAAAGCATAGGTATCTTCAGAGAGTAAATTTGACTAATCATGCCTCTTTCACCAGAAGAATGTGCAAGAATCTTAGCTTTTCTCGAAGTGGGCATCAGTATGCGTCGTACTGCAAGGAGGGTGGGTGTAACTTTAAGAACGGTTCAGCGAGTAAAGCAAAGGTACGAAGAGACTGGAAACCATCTAAGGAGACGAGGTAATGGCAGACCCAGGTGCACAAGTACCCGAGAAGATCGCTTTATTGTTTCCACTGTGTTAAGAAATCGACACCTTAATGCAGTTGAGGTTCAGCAACAGCTTCTTCGGACCCGAACAGACTACATCAGTGAGAGTACAGTGAGAAGAAGACTTGCTGAAGCTAACCTGAAGCCTCTAAGACCAGCAAATGGCCCCAAACTTGAGACAGAGCATCGCGTAGCAAGACTACGCTACGCCCGTCAACACGTACAATGGGGCGAAGAAGAATGGGCTAGAGTTTTATTCACAGATGAGTCTCGATTCTCTTTATACACTTCAGATGGACGGCGGAGAGTCTACAGACGACCCGGTGAGCGATACATTCAAGCTTGTATCTCGGAAAGAGTCCAATATGGCGGGGGCTCTGTACACGTATGGGCTGGTATCTCTTCAGAGAGTCGCACAGAGCTTGTGGTAATAGAAAATGGGACTTTGACTGGTGAAAGATATGCCTCGGAGATCCTCAACGAGTATGCAGGGCCATATTTAATAAATATGGGTGATGGAGCCATCCTAATGCATGATAACGCCCGGCCACACACTGCTCACCACGTACAAGAGTACATTCAGGAGGTTGGCATCAACTTGATGGCTTGGCCATCGAGAAGCCCAGATCTCAACCCGATTGAACACGCCTGGGATGAGCTTGGGAGGCTAGTCAGAAGGCGCAGTCCACCTCCTGCCACACTCAGGGCTCTAAAACATGCGCTGATAGAAGAATGGGAAAATATTCCCCAACACCGCCTCCGAAACTTAGTGTTCAGCATGCCAAACCGGATCCAAGCTGTAATTAGAGCCCGAGGCGGCAACACAAGTTATTAAATTGTGAAAAAGTTCCAAAACGTGAAAATTAAGTGGTTGACATATCGTTAAAAATTGATACTTTTTAGTATTTATCTTAATTTTAAGTTTGAAACTTTATTCATGCCAAATAAAATATAACTTTAATAAACTTCGTTAAGTTTACTATAAACTGCTTTTTATTTCATAAGTGTAACTACTATAGTTTAGGAGTAATTGCAATTTGAAAAGTGTACTACTTATTTTTGACGCCCAGTGTATTTTGAGATATTTCAAAAATAATCAATGTCAAAATTTTATGTCCATATATTCATTTAAAGTATAAAATTAATTTTCCAATAAAAGTTTTTCAGTTGGCGTGTGAACGTTTCTTCATTACTTTCATTTCCTAAGTCAGTAGGCAGGTGCTCATAGTAAGTGGGCCCAATCACACGCGGGTTTTTCGTAGCCTTTTTTGTACGGCGTGAAGCACACGCTAATCGGCCAGTATTTCTGAGTTTCATACTACCACCTTGTGTAAAAATCAGATGTTTGTTCTCGGGTCATGGGTGTTCAATTCATGTCTGTCTTTATGTGTGTTCCGAGGGACCCACGACATAAAGGAAAACCTTAGAGTGGGCCTTTGATTGTGTAGCATTTATTTATTTAATCAATATTCCCCTCAAGTCTCCAAGTCAATATAATAAATCAGTTATAGAAACTTAGTGAGCCTACGAACCACATGCTATTCATCACGGTAAGTAACTTATTTGTCCCCGGAACTTGCCAAACAGTTTCTTTGTGCCATCGGAAATCAATGGCCAATCAATCCGAACCACTTTACTTAATTACGAATAGGGTAAGGTGGAAGAAAACATGACCTTATTCAATATATATGCCGCCGGAAAATAATAAAAATCGTAAGTTGATCAATTTTCGAGGTATTTAACCAACTAGCGGAAAATTATACACGGCAGTTGAAATGTATTATTTAACGCAATAAATTTTAGCTAACTGATCAACTTACGCTACCTGGCTGTAAGTTTATCAATTAACGATTTTGCCGCACGTCAAATCATACACGAATGGACCAATCACTGCTCAGTGTAATTTTTTAAGTTTAACTGACATCCATAATATAATACACTGTTCTCCGATTGGTTGATGCGAAAACCGTTTAACGCAACCACAGTCGAGTCGTTTCTGGCACTTCGCCGGCCGCTGCCGCGGCACGCTCGCTCGGCTCGTGCGTTGGGGGTCGCAGTTCTAACCTAACCTAAAGCAACCATAAAAGGAATGTTAGAACTTTCACGCTGGACCGGGTAAGAAAGATAAATTTATAAAGTACCAGCTGCTAATTCTTCGTAGGCATACTGGAGAAAAAAATAGTGGGAGGTGACGTTTTGCAGTACTGTGGGCGAAAGGTTCACAACCTATCATCACTGTCTAATAATCTAATAATCATAAAATCCTCAGAATGTCTAATTTGGCATCATGCGAATATGATGTTTTATGATGATGCTTTGCCCATCATAATGCTTTGTCAGGGATAATGGATGGATTATGAAATAGGTAATAGTAAATAACTACTTAACTTTTGAAGAAAAGCCAAATTCTACAGGGAGAAAAGGTGAGCTGAACAAAAACTGAAACCTTGGATTAATTCTGAATGATCTTACAGTGAAATTTTCTTTGGGAAAATTTTCGTGATATTTTCTGATTTAAAATTAAATTATACATTAGTAAGAACTTCGGTTAGTGTGCAACTAATGTAAGTTCAGAGGCCAGCGCATCAGGTTACTCCATTTTTATTGCAAAACTGCTCAACAACAACAGCACAGAGTGCACGCGTGTGGTAACCTGAGTTGCTCCGTATATAACTCAGAAAACGAGCAATTGGTACATGGCGGCACCGGGGATTGAACTCTGTACCTCTCGCTTACGAGTCCAACCCGCTAACCGTTAGACTACCGTCAGAGTTTCTTGCCTGTTCTTCTCTGAGGAAGACTGCACCTTTGCGAATAGGCGTAGAGTCAGTAGGGTCAAAAGAACGAATGCGTATGTATGTATTTAAATCGTTTAATGTATGTTTTTATGTATTTCATTGTAATCTTGACTTGTTTTAAGTGACATCCTGAATGTCCTATGAAATACAGATTTTTCTATTCTATTCTATTCTATTCTACCATCAACGCTCTCGATATAATATCTTAAAAATAAATTCTGGAGGCAGGAAGATAGACTAACTACAGCTAAGCATCTATATTATCATAACCCCGTCTGTCGGTCCGTCATTAGTAGTTTCCGGCCCTTGTATCGCGCCACTTAGCGTGTAGAGTCATCCAATCACGACTTTGTTACATGTACGGTCAGCAAAAGCTAAACCAGAACGCGGGCAAGGTTTTTTGTTGACCTTCCTCGGGCTAACACGACGAGTGTTTTCGAATGTTGAAAGTTATTGAACTTGGGTCGATATTGTTTATTGGTTTGAAAACTTTTTCTTTGGCTACTGCTGCTCATAAGTTTGTGCTCTCTCGGGCAAACACATGTGTTTAAAGTTTTAATATTTGTTAATTTAGGAAATCTAGCACGTTTTACTTTCCCAGCTACTCAACGCATTTATCGTCAATTTACAATACAATACAATATATTTTATTTGCACACAAAGACATACAACACAATTAACAGAACATAAAACATAGTGTACAACAAGGCGGCCTTATTGCTAGGTAGCAATTTCTTCCAGGCAACCTTAATTACCTTAATTATTTAATTAATTCATCGCACAACTATCCATAAGGAATCAAAATTCACAAAAATAATTCAACTGCTCAACTTAGTTAAACCACTTATATTGTGTGGAAAGGCAATTTTTTTTTTACCAGCTCATATACGACCTTACCGAGGGCCACGGTGTCCCTTCGAAACACGAAGGAGATTTTGGCCATAGTCCACCACGCTGGCCCACTGCGTGTTGGTTGGTGGATCGCTCGTCTTTCTAAAATTATTACTTTGAGATTCTTGCGTTTATCGTGGTAAGAACCATATATGTAAGTACCTATACCGGGTGTAAAAGACAGCTTAGCAAATACTTAAATGGTGAAATCTACCCATAACTATCATCAGCTATAAGTAATTATTTTTTCCCGGAAACGTCACGTTAAGGAGTTTTCATTATTTATTTATTTTGGCGCTACGCAACATATCGCGAAACCAGCCCCGCGCGCGATCCTCCCGCACCGCGCTGCTATCGGAGTGCGATGTACATTGCTGCTTTTCGTGTTTTACGTTGTTATGATTGTTTTTTAATGCGAAATGGAGTGTATTAGATTAAATAATAAAAATGTAAGCAGAAAATATTAAAAAAAAACATGAAAAAAAAATCCACTGGAAAATCTTTCAGAATGATAGTCTAAGTCCAGGGTTTCAGTTTTTACTAACCTGTCTTTCACACCCTGTATGTTTAAAACATTTTTCATTACTGTGACCTGGGTTTCATGGATAAAGTTGTTCAGTTTATGGTCCTTTTTATAATTCAAAAACGGCAGGGCAAAATTTAAATACCATTGCCTCCTATGTAATAGTAATACTAGAAGCTGAGAGCATAGGGGGCAATGGTAATTCAAATTTAGAAGTGCCGTGCCGTGCCGTTCGAATTATAATAACCCTAAAATAAAAAATAAAAACTTTTTTTAAAAAACAAGCTTTCTGCCATATAGGAGCAAAGTACTCGTCAATACGAATCGAACGAGCCCAAACTCTATGGGGTTGTGTCGTTTTATTGCGAAGTTCCTATGGCCACCTCCAGACTCCATCATCAGACCAGCTCAATGGTACCGTAACATTGCATTGTCATCGTACTTACATAAGTATACCAAATTTCAGCTCAATCGGTTGAGGAGAACTGGTCTTAAATTCAGTTGCAAGATTTGTCCCACACATACTAACAGGGGAACCCCTACCTACGGAAGTACCTACCTACTTACTGACTGATATGTTTTTCTTCTTTTTTTTTCCTTTTTTTTTTCTTCTTGTGTCAAAAATATTTAATTTGTCATTACGCCGAGTAGTACTGTGTTCTCTTTAATACTCTTACTAGGTTGACTGGAAGAAATCCCCTCGTGGGATAAGTCCGCCTTTGTAAACTTCCTATTACTGTAAACTTGTTATCCTCTGTATTATCATTGTACAATAAAGAATAAATACATCCTTAATTTTCGCAAGCTAAATTAAAGTTGCAGTCGTAATACGTGATTGCTAAGCCAACAGTAATGAGGCTACTCATCATTAGAGTTAATACGAGCACTAAACCTCGTCACCTTGTCAGTAAAGCAGAGCTAATCGCAACATAAACGCCTGATTGACTTGCAAGAGCAAATTAGCTCTTAATTGCCAAAGCAAACTGGTATGTCGACAGGATTTGGGAATTTACTGAGAGCCTATTTCATTCCTGACAACACATATGAAACTAGCGGCTCAAGCACAATGTGATTGCGGTGAAATGCGCTGTGGTCAAATATGTATCAAAAAGTATCGAAATAAGAACGCTAGAGCGCGAGCAAGCGTTGCCCTCACGCAACCAAAGTGATGTTTTACTGTCATCTGAGTGGAGTTACGAGCGAGATTATCACGGGCCGTGAATAGAATAGAATATATAGAATAGAATATCATTTATTCGGTGATAAATTGCTGCTCCCAGTGAAATGCGCCACTTTCAAATGTCAAAATGACAACGCCAGAGAGCGAGAAAGAAGCGAGCAAGCCTTGCGCTGTTAAGTCGCACCGTCATCTGAGTGGAGTGACGTACGTATTACAATACCGAAAATTCAAAATACCGATGGTTGAAAAACCTACGCTTAAAACATCGAAAGTTGAAATACCGTACGGTTGGAATGCCGATGTACGATATAACTAAACATATAATACCGATATTTAAATGACCGAATGTTCAAAATACCGAATTTAAATGACCGAATGTTCAAAATACCAATGTTTAAATGACCGAAAGTTCAAAAAACCTATGTTTAAAAAAATTGATGTTCAAAATACTAAAAATTGAAATGCAACCACAGTCGTTTCTGGCACTTTGCCGGCCGCTGCCGCGGCACGCTCGCTTCGCTCGCTCGGCTCGTGCGTTGGGGTCGCGGTTCTAAACAAACCTAACCCAACCAACCCGTCAAGGGTTGGTTGGGTTAGGCTACTAACAAACCTACTCGTCGCAGTTCCGTTTGTCATATAAACTTTATGGACAAGATGTCTATAAACCGAAAACTAAAATTCGGTATTTAGCGTTCGGGATTTCAATCTTCGGTATTTTAGCCTTTGGGATATTTAGTCATAGGTATTTCAACCTTCAGGATTTCAAACTTTCAGTCAAACAAACATTCGGGATTTCAAACTTTGGGTCAAATAAACATTCGGCCATATAATTTTCGGTCTTTCGTCCATAGGTCTTATGAAATTCGGTTTTCTATACTTCGGTATTGTAATACGTACCCCTAGCTAGTTAGTAATTTGTATTGGAATTCATGCATATAGATGCACTACTTTCCTGTGTATATAAAGGACTAGTTGATGCCCGCAACTTCGTTTGCGTGTTAATTTTTTCTTTTGAACAGATTACAAAAGTTTTTTCCCGCTAACTCCCGTTCCCGTTGGAATTTTGCAATATCCTGTTGCAACTAAGCTTTAAATTTACTAAGGTACCTGCATGCCAAATTTCAAGCGTCTAACTTAAGCGGTTTAGATTTTTCATACAAAAGGATTTTCCCGCTAATTCCCATTCCCGTGGGAATTTCGGGAATTTCTTTCTTAGTGCACCTCTACGGTACCTAAGCTACGTCCCTTCCAAATTTCAAGTGCCTACATTTAGCCGTTTAGGCTGTGCGTTGATATGTCAGTCAGTCAGTCAGTCAGTTTCTCCTTTTATATATTTAGATGGTAGAGCTTCAAATCTTCATAGAGCCGCTTGGCATCATATTTGACACGAATGTTACTGGTTTGACGGCCAGTTTGCTCAAGATGTAGTGGCGCTACCTCTTGATCGACGGGGCCTGACTTCGATTCCCAGTCAAGGAAAATATTCTAACGGAACCACGACACAAGGGAAAAACGTAACGAAAGCATTGAAGTGTGTAGTGCCTATTTTTTGTAGAGTTCAATTTAATGTCGTTTAAATGGCTTCTTATCGTGTAGGTAGGCAACTGTGTGGCGAACTTGGCTAACCCTGGTATGAGAATTGTGTTCCTAGAGACATATTTAATATCTATCTACATGAAAATGGATGTTTGGATGTTAACGTTTGACTCAAAAACTACTTTATACTGTTTCCATACTGTTTTCACCAGTGATTCAAGAGGAAAGTTTATGTGTATAATCATCCCCGAAATTCCCACGAGAACGAAGTCCCGAGCGGGTATATAGCTAATATACCTACAAATACAGACACAAAAATATACTTGACAAGAGAATAAGATAGCTTTTTTTCAGGCTGCAAGATATTATATTGAAACCATTTACAAGCTAAGCTCCACCTACGTTTCTGCTTTGTTATATTCTCTGCAGCTCTCTTTCTGAATGCAGTTCAATTTATCTTCAAGATATCTGGGATTATTCCATTTGTCCTACTTTATGAAAACGAAGCTATTTCGTACAACGATTTAGTTGATTACGTCTTCATTTTGAGGAACTGCTGCGTTTGTATTTGTATTGTAAAAGTTGTACACACGACTACATGTCAGACTGTATACAGGGTGTAAGTACATTATAATTATGACTACTTGCCATTGATTCACTAAGTAAAAGAGGGAGAGCTTAGCTTTTTAGCGAAACCCTGACTTCAGACTGTCATTCCGAGTGATTTTTTAATAGAACTTTCCCCGGCCTTTACAATTTTTTTAACATATTTTCAGCTCAAAACTTAGATTATTTACGCGAATACCATCCATTTTGCATTAAAAACAATAATAACTGCGTCAAACATGAAAAGCAGGAATGTACATCGCATTCTAAAAGCGGCGCGGAGCGAAAGAAACGCGTGTAGGGCGCACTTTTGCTGTACATTGCGTAGGCAATTAACGAAAACTCTTAAACTTCACGGTTCCAAGAAAAAAAAATTACTTGTAGCCTATTGTACTTATGGGTAAATTCTACCATTTAAATATTTACAATGAAGTTGCTCGGAACATGGCCACGGAGTGTACGTTTACATACCCCATAAAACACATGTCATGTTATGTAATTTTGAAATGAGAAGAAGATTTTGAAAAGAAAAAAAAATTGAACAAATGAGCAAATAAACAATTTTTCATATACCAAAATTCAACTTCAGTGGCTATTCTGTGATCCAGTAAAGTATTTATTTTTATTAAATGATGCATAAAAAGTAAGCAAAAAGTGAATAAAATACTGACAAAAATGTATGACGCAATCTAGAGTAGCTGATTTGATAATTCAGTGACCCTTTTGATGAGTGAGAGTATGATCTTTTCCATTGAGCTTCATACTGGCTTTATAGAATGACAGCAAAGAGTTTTTATGCCTGACAAAATAATTATTTCTGACGAAAATCTTGATTTTCAGTGAAATAAAATATAAAAATATTTTTTTTTTTCAATAAAACAAATCTGATTTTTAACAAATAATTTGAACTATTTATTAAATTAAATGTTAACAAACCCGGCCCTTACATCCTGTATACGTTTCATCAGAGACTTTAGATCCGGATGTGCTGTTGTGAGTAGTTTTTCGCTTCTCTTTTATAGTAGCATTTTGTTGTTGTGATTCCAACCTTATTTTGGACGTTAGTAAGCGTTTTTGTTACGAACTCATTGTGTCACTTAAAGTTATTTTCTACCCTAAATTAGAAAGTGTTTTATTTATCTACAAAACTTAAAAAATAAAATCTTAGAACATTTGTACTTAAGTCCATCATTTCAAAATTAACTTAAAATGAAAATTGAGTATTTAATGAGACATTAGTCTTAAACACTATTAAGTAAATTGTAAGTAATAAAGAAGTAAATATTAAAAAGAAAGACTAGAATTTTAAAGGCAACCCTTCTTAAGTGACAGATTTGAACTATAAGAGTAGAGGCGCGCCATCTATTGTGAGAAACTGATACTATTAAGAATTCTGAAGCTACAAAGCTATCCTTAAACTTTGAATTCAGACCATCATTCTGATTTAATTTCTAATGGAATTTTCTTTGCAAAAGTTTCAGACTTTTTATTATTTTCTGCTTTAAAACTGAACTTATTTACCAATCCATATACGTCCCTACCGAGGAGCACAGGCCTCCCTTCGAAACACGAAGGGGATTTAGGTCATAGTCCACCACGCTGGCCTAATGCGGGTTGGTGGACCACTCGTCTTTCGAAAATAAACTTTCTTGGACGAAGGGTTTCATCACGATGTTTTCCTTCACCGTTGAGCAAGTGATAATAGAAATCCGTACATAAATCTAAACTATTAATTTATTCCATTTATATTTATACACAATTCATTTGCAATAAAAGTCAGTAACAATAACAATAGCGTAAAACACGAAAACCAGTAATGCACAATGCGTTCCGCCCGGGGCGCTTAAAGCTGATCACAGTAAGTAATAGGTAAACTCCACCATTTTGGTATTGGATAAGCTATCCCTTATACCCTTTATTATGTTTCTGGATAGCTCAACTTGAGCAAATATACGCACCGGGTATGAAACAGTTGTCCACAATTAAAATTTATTACATTTAGATTTATAGAAAACTAGCTTTCCGCCCGCGTGGACTACAGGTTATATCGTGCCTAACTGTGAGATAAAATGTATCTAATCTATCTCTGTATCAAATTTCATCAAAATTGGTACAGTATTTTAGGCGTGAAAGACGGACAGACAGACAGACAGACAGAGTTACTTTTGCATCTATAATATTAGTATGGATTCAATATAGGGAGTCAGTGGACTAATTTCAATACATACTTCGAAACCTTTTTTTTTTCTTTCTGGGTACTTTTGAAACACTTGTTTGAAAATGTTGTATTGAAATTGAATTGCCTTTGATATTGAAAGCTTATAACTCTTAAGCGGATGAACCAATTTTGATCAAATTTCGCTAAAACCATCTCGATCATGTCAGCTTTCAAACAAAAACAATCCGGATCATAATCGGTGTATTCGTTTAGGAGCTACGATGCCAGAGACACGTTGCCAGACACAGACACAGATAAACAGACGCACAGACCCCTCTTTTTTTTGACAAGGGTTAAAAAATACCGACTTACCACAAACAATTCTATACCCTTTTACCCTTCTAGCATACACAGAAAAATAGTTACTTCGTACTCAGATCACACGAACCGTAAGAGATTTCTTTTAGCGATAGGACACCCTCTCTGGGATATACCCTTTATCGGCAATGAAATTTGTAATAAAGAGGATTTTATCTTTATACTATTACACATGCAGTAGTAAGTATATTTGTAAGCTTCAGGCGTGTTACATTAGTATAAAATGTTATGAGACACAAGGGTCTAGTAAGAGAGAAAATGTTTTAAAATTAAATATTTCTTTATTTGCATAAACAAAATGTGGAATTGCGAGTTCAAAAAAATATATAAAAAATAAACGCTACACACTCAGGTTTTTCCTTGTGTTTTGAGTGTCCCTCGGAACATGCACAAAGACATATGAACACTTATGAAAAGATAACAAACGTCGGTTTTTAGACGAATATTTGACCGACTAGGAATCAAACCCAGGACCCGTAAATCAAGAGGCAGTGCAGCGCCACTCTGCCTCGATCAAACTGGTTGTCAAAAAAAATATAAATAATTTCAAATTGGCAAAAAAAAAAGGAAATCGTTCAATACAAACAAGTTTAAAAACAATCCTACTAATATTAGAAATGCTAAAGTTTATGAGGATGTATGAATGTATGGATGTTTGTTACTCTTTGACGCTCAAACGGCTGACTGGACCAATTTTGATACAGTTTTTTTATTATTATTATAAGATGGGTTAACTCTTGACCTCAATCTTGACCATAAGGTCAAAGATGAGATCGATGATGGAGCGAGTTAACCCAGAAAATGACTATAAAGGCACTGGTACTCCCACGCACCGACGGAACACAGCAAGCTGTTTGGCGTCGGACTTCGGTAGGAGGGTGGTCGCGAACCAGACGGCCCTTTACAGAGTCTACCACACCGCATGAGACCATAGGACGACACCTCAGATTCAGAAAAAAATGAAATGTCGTTGCCTGGGATGGATTACTAGGAGGCAGGTCTCATTTGAGTTTCCTTAGTCGCCTCTTACGACACCCACGGAAAGAGATGGGGTGGTGTTATTCTCAACCGATCACCATGCCGTTGGTACGGAGGTAGCTGACACCCTGAAGTAACACATAGGCTAGATAATTTTCCCAATTCCTACGGGGGCGAAAAGCTATAGAAGATGTATTCTAACAAAGTCTGTTTATTTTTAAGCACGTATTTAACCATCTTTTGCTCGACCCATAGATTTCCCACAGGACATGGTCCCAATTACAAATCTCGTTTTTTTGCTTCGGATTGAGGTTCGTTGTCATGTCCTATCCCGTTGATTAGGTTGGTCCTCTGTCTGTGTTGGAAACGTTAACTTAATTTGGTAAATTACTTTACTGGTCTCATGTTCTGAAAATTTGTAACATGTTCGGAGAGCCAGTACTTGGTGGTTAGTTTCTGGATGAGTAAAGTTTGAAGGTTTGCTGGATGAGTAAAGAAAATTTAGTGACGCAACAATGAAAAAATCGCAAAGAAAGCGAAAAATTTAGCAAAAAACTGGAAAACATCTGAATTTTTCGCTTTTTCGAAACTTTGTCGGCAGACCTCAGATTCGGATTCAACACTTCGAAATACATATAAGAATGAAAGAAATCAGAAATACTACCCCAAAACTTTCCTAGTAAAAACACAATTTAACAGAACTAGCAATACCTTCTATAATACTTTTCTAAAAACCGCATTAAAATTGGTTCAGCTTAACGTGAGATAATCGCGGACATAATTACATACAGCTCAAACTGAGAACCTACTTTTTTTGAAGTCGGTTAAGAACACTTTTTCGGTCCAGGATTTTGGAAGCTGGAGGATATTTGTCAGTTATGTAAGTTAGTTCAATTTTTAAGCCATTTCCGGTTGAAGGTCAAGAAAATCTTAGATTATTAAAAAAAAGGAGAAAAAAAACTGTGAGGTAGACGGTAACAGGGACGCACCCCCAGTGGAATACGTGAAACGAGTGGTGATTTTGCCGTGTTATGATCTGTTGAGAATAACACCACCCCATTTCATTCCGTGGGTGTGGGAAGAAGCGACTAAGGAAACACAAATAAGACCTGCCTCCTATTAATCCACCCCAGGCAACGACACCTCAAATTGTTCTGAATCTGAGGTGTTGTACTATGGTCTTATGCGGTGTGGTAGGCCATATGGTTCGCGACCACCCTCCTACCGAAGTCTGACTCCAAACAGCTTGCTGTGTTCCGTCGCTGCGTAGGAGTACCAGTGCCTAATAGGCATTTTCTGGGTTAACTCGCTCCATCATCGACCTCATCTGTGGCCTTGGTCAAGATTTAGGTCAAGAGTTAACCCATCTTATAATAAATAAAAAAAAGAGTGTGCCGAGTGTTTTGTATGTTGGCCATTTTTTATTTTTAGAGCGGGACTTTCCGGGCGAAGCGAACGATGTGACAGCTGTGACAGTCGTGATGACAGCGATGAACATAAAATGTCGCTTAGAGAATTACATAGCTGATCTCACTCTTTAAATGGCGTCCATTTTGTATGAAGGGAGGTAGACTATAAACAAATACTACATACTCATAGAGCAAGACGCTTTATATAGGCTTCGTCCTACACGGAGCTCAGCCTGCCGCCTCGCCTCACCAGTATTTGGATTGGATGGAAACAGTTTTGGATTACATACAATTAGCTTTATTGGATAAAGCTTGTGATAAGTTTAATAGTTAAGCCCTTATCTTCACTTGAAATCACTGAAACACAAGAACATCCTAGTTCAGGCGTATTTCTTATTATTTCTGCCCTAATTTTTAGCGTACTGTTTACAAAAAGATTTATTTGTTCTAATGTTTATTAGTAATAAATTATTTGAAATTTATTTATTTTGATTTAAGAATACAACCAGAACCATCTAACGTTGTACCGGAACTATTCTTGGTTTGTTTGTTATTACAACATGTAATCGCTCTTCTGATTTTTGTATTTTCGTCGTGTTTCAACGCAATCTTTTCCTGTTTCATTATATGAATAATATCTATGGCGTAATACAAAAAAGCTACACGGGAGTGTGCAGACGAAGAGTTATACTAATGTTATGTTTATAATAATCTTTCTCATGACACCGTAATTTGATTACCTACTTTTGTTAAACAACGTTGGTTAGTCGGAAACTTTAGATCCCTTTTTATGAGACTAGGATTCCGCTTCGTTGCCGTGAGATTTCGATAGAATTATGTAGCCTATGTTACTCAGGGATAATGTAGCATCCTAATGATGAAAGAATTTTTAAAATCGGTCCAGTATGTTTTAAGTTTATTCGATACATACAAAAATACAATTCTTTCCTCTTTATAATATTACTATAATAATAATATGTATAGATAGATAAATATACATAGTGTAGATCAGTGTAGATGTAGATTATTGCACGCAGGGACAAGTAAGATTTGGCATAATAATAAAAAAAATGAATTTCTTATGTTCGCAATAGTTTACTCTAGCACTGTGCTCCCGGTGACAAATGGGAATTTTTGGCCCAAATGTCGACTATCTAAACTAATATCTATCTATCTATACATCTTCTATAGTTATAGTTACATATTATAAAGAGGAAAGATTTGATTGTTTGTTTGTTTGTTTGCATCGAATAGGTTCAGAAACTACTGGACCGATTTGAAAAATTCTTTCATCATTAGAATCCTACATTATCCGGGATGGACATAGGGTACATGATTTTCCCAAATTCCCACGGGAACGAAGTCCCGCGCGGGAAGCTAGTATTATTTTATAGAGGAAAGATTTGATTGTTTGTTTGCATTGAAGAGGCTCCGAAACTATTGCACCGATTTGAAAATTCTTTTTCCATTAGAAAGCTACATTATCTCCGATGGACATAGGCTACATAATTTTCCCGAATTCCCACGGGAACGAAATTCCGAGCGAGATGCTAGTAATATTATAAAGAGGAAAGATTTGATTGTTTGTATGTTTGTTTGCATTGAATAGGCTCCGAAACTACTGGACCGATTTGAAAATTTCTTTCACCATTAGAATCCTACATTATCCGTGATGAACATAAGGTAAATGATTTTCCCGAATTCCCACGGAAACCAAGTCCCGGGCGGAAAGCTAGTTTATTATAAAACTAAGGCCACTGATAAACAGTATTAGTATCGCTTACGTTAAAGTCATGTGCACACAATATCACTACATAGTATAAAACAAAGTCGCTTCCCGCTGTCTGTCTGTCCCTATGTATGCTTAGATCTTTAAAACTCCGCAACGGATTTTGATGCGGTTTCTTTTAATAGATAGAGTGATTCAAGAGGAAGGTTTATATGTATAATACATGCATAATATAGTAGAGAAACACTGGAAATTTTAGAGGTTAATAAACACATTTTTTTACACTTACATTGCAAACGCTGGCTGAACCCTATGAGATAGATCAACATAATGTACTACAGTATTGTACACCTTGAAAAGGTCTACAGAAAAGTCCGCGATGGTAATGTCTATCTCTTAGGGGTAACCCACAATAAAAAAAAATTTTCCTTTACTTTTTACAAGAAATAATGACTTATTTACGAAGCGATTTTAAACAATACAGCATTAATCCTTATCCAATTAAGTATTTTAAATAAATTGTGCATTCAATATAGATCAATATTGCCCTGAACAGCATATCATTTAAATTAATATTTTCGAAGATAATGGCAGATTTAAAATGCAGGGACAAAGCGGTTGACCGATTTTGATGAACTTTGGTACTAAGATTAGACCTTGGGAAAGGGTATAGGTTACATTTTATCTCACAGCTGGGCACAATGTAATCTGTAGTCCACGCGGGCGAAGCCGCGGGCGGAAAGCTAGTGTTTTTATAAAGCAGTCAGGCTACGTTGCAACATTTGAAACATATGGAAAGACTTTAAATGAAGGGGGTAATAGGGAATATGCATGAAATTTTTTTATCGCATTGATTAACAAAATATGAAAACACCGTAGTTGAGATGATAAAAAGTGAAATGAAAATTAAAATCGGCCAAGAAATACGACCGATATACGCATTTAAAATATTGATTACGCAACGAATAAACAGAGAGATCCGACATGGACTGTGACGTTACATGTCACTACGTCCATACAAACTCCGTGTTAAATTTCATTTTGCTGGAAAGAGATAGAAATAAATCTTCGATGGCTTATATCTTTTTTAATTTCATATTTATTTGAAAAATAGATTTACTAAACTGTTTATTACATGAATGAGGACTAATTTTTAAAAATGAAAAAAAAAACATGCGTATTCCCTATTCACCTTTAGAAACTTTCACCAAGGAACCCACGTGACATTAAAAAAAATTTAAAGGACATTTAGCTGATCGCTGAAATTGTATGGAGCAGAGTTTTTTTCATATGCTTACTAACGTTCTTAGGCGAGAGGTTTTCAGTGTCGTTGGCTGATTAACATCGTCACGTTTCGCTAATTAATTAAAGCTCACCCAGAATAGGAAACAGTTGAAATTGGGCCTTTCTATATCGGCTCCTTAAAATTTGAATTACCATTGCACCCTATGTTCTCAGCTTTTACTATTACTATTATATAGGAGGCAATGGTAATAAAATTTTGCCGTGCCGTTTTCGAATTCGCCGTGTGGCGATCGGTTGAGAATAATACCACCCCATTTCTTTCCATGGGTGGCGTAAGATGCGACTAAGGAAACACAAATGAGACCTGCCTCCTATTAATCCACCTCAGGCAACGACACCTCAATTTGTTCTGTATCTTAGGTGTCGTTCTATGGTCTCATGCGGTGTGGTAGGCTCTGTAAAGGGCCGTCTGGTTCGCGACCACCCTCCTACCGAAGTCCGACTCCAAACAGCTTGCTGTGTTCCATCAGTGCCTTAATTGGCATTTTCTGGGTTAACTCGCTCTATCGTCGACCTCATCTATGGCCTTGGTCAAGAGTTAACCCATCTTATAATAATAATAATAAAATTATAAAAAGGCCTATTAGCTATGTTTATATTTTAGGTAATTCCGGGAATCCAGTATCCGAGGGATTTTTATTAAAACGTTTTTTTCCTCAAATCAGTCTTTTTTGTATAGAATCACCTCGTTTCATGTTTCTGCCGTAAATAAACAAGCAATTAATATTTCGTCAGTTGAGCTGGGGCTCAAGCCACAGCACTAACATTATTCAACGAGGAGGTTAACCTTTTTTAATTTTTGAGGGTTCAAAGATCATCTATATCTATACTAATATTATAAAGAGGAAAGATTTGATTGTTTGTTGGTTTGTTTGTTTATTTGTTTGCATTGAACAGACTCCGAAACTACTGGACCGATTTGAAAAATTCTTTCACCATTAGAATCCTTCATTATCCCACAGGAACGTAGTCCGGGGCGGAAAGCTAGTTTCAAAAGAACTATTTGTCATACTTTTTTTTTACCAGGTCATATACGTCCCCACCGAGGGGCACAGGCCTCCCTTCGAAACTCGAAGGCGATTTAGGCTATTGTCCAACTACGCTAGCCCAATGCGGGTTGGTGGACCTTTCGAAAATTTTCTTGGGTTTCATCACGATGTTTTCCTTCACCGTTGAACAAGTGATAATTAGAAATCCGTACATAAATCCGAAAGACGAATTTAGTGGTACAGGCCCGCACCAGGATTTGAACCCAAGACCTTCGGATTACAGTCTGGCTCATTACCAACTGGGCTATCACCGCTTGTCATACTTATCTCATTTATTTTACAGACTGCTACAAAAACCAGAATTTTAAAGATGATTGAAAAGAAAAGCATCTATGAAGCACTGCACTGGTCCACAAAGATTTAACCTAGGTTTTTTTTTATTATACGATGGATTAACTCTTAACCTCAATCTTAACCAAGGTGATAGATGAGGTGGACGCTGGAGCGAGTTAACCCAGAAAATGCCTATAAGGCACTGGTACTTCTACGCACTGACGGAACACAGCAAGCTATTTGACGTCGGACTTCGGTAAGAGGGTGGTCTCGAACCAGACGGCCCTTCACAAAGCCTTCCACACCGCATGAGACCATAGGGCGCCACCTCAGACTCAGAACAAATGGTGGTGTCGTTGCCTGGGGTGGATTAAAAAGAGGCATATCTCATATGTGTTTCCTTAGTTCGCTCTTACGACACTCACGGAAAAAAATGGGGTGATGTTATTCTCAACCGATCATCACACGGCAAAAAATAGGTCGATACGATAAGAAGTAGACAGGCCTAATAACTTAGTAGGTAGTGAAAATAACTTTGGCTACTGATCTGAAAGTTCCGGGTTTAATTCCTGACCCAATATTTATTTCAAACGTATTTCCAAGTATTTATGAGGAGTCTGAGTGTTTTAATGCTTGTAATAATGGGTAAAAGCGGCACTTTCGTCACCCATCAGGTTCCCTGCCCCTATGTACGTTGCTTAACCTTACTGATCCGTTCAGATCAGCGAGCGCCACTGGGCTACAAAAGGTAATTTGAGGGACTGAAAACTCTTTAATTAATATCTTTCTTGACTATTTCTTTTTGCCGTTTTTAGGGTTCCGTAGTAATCTACGAACCCTTATAGTTTCGCCATGTCCGTCTGTCCGTCTGTCCGTCTGTCCGCGGGTTTCCTAAGAAACCCTTGGTACTACAGAGCTGAAATTTGGCATGCCCATACATATTAACTACGCCGTCAGAACTGTAGAGTGAAATCTTAGAAAAAAAATTTTTTCGGGTGACTCCCATAGACGTGAAAGGGCGATGAATTTTTTTTTCTAGTCAATATCATAAAATGGGGTGTCATAGGACAGCTTTTTAAAAGACAGGAGGGGTTTACTAAGAACGTTTTTCGATTCAGCACTCCGTTTGCCTAACATAAATTTTTAAAGTGAAAATTTTTGTCAAACACAAGTGTCCCCCCCCTCTACCAGCTAAACGGTTGATTCTAAAAATGTGAAAAAATTCATGGTGGTAGTGTATACAATGAAATTATAAGGAAAACTATCACACATAAGATGGCTCATCAAGTTTGCGAGTAATAGTCGACCAAGTGCGAAACTTAGTTGGGATTAATACGAATATATTTACTAATATTAGATCCTTGGTACTACAGAGCTGAAATTTGGCATGGTCATACATATTGATTGCGCCAACAGATTGAAAAAATAAAATTTTGGAAAAAACAATTTTTCGGATGTTTCCCATACACGTGAAAGGGCAATGGTTTTTTTTTTCTCGCCGATATCATCGAATGAGATGTCTTAGGATAGCTTTTTAAAAGATAGAAGGGGTTTACTAAGAACGGTTTTCGATTCAGCATTCCCTTTGCGAAAAATTAATTTTTAAAATGAATTTTTTTTTATAAAAAACAAGTTTCCTCCACTACAAGCAAAACGATTGTTTCTAAAAATGTGGAAAAATTGATAGTGATAGAATATATAACAAAATTAAAAGGAAAACTATCACACATAAGTTGGCCTTTCAAGCTTGTGAGTAATAGTCGACCAAGTGCTAAACGTTGTTGGGATTAATAAGAATATATTCACTAATATTAGATCCTTGGTACTATAGAGCTAAAATTTGGCATGGTCATACATATTGATTGCCCTGACAGATCTACAAAATAAAATTCTGGAAAAAAATTGTTTTTCGGGTGTTTCCCACACACGTGAAAGGGCGATGGATTTTTCTTTCTCGCCGATATCATCGAGTAGGTTATCATAGGATAGCTTTTTAAAAGATAGAAGGGGTTTACTACGAACGTTTTTCGATTTAGCAATCCGTTTGAGAAACATTAATTTTTATAATGAAGAATATGTGGAATAATTCACGAGGGTAGCATTTACGACGAAGTGTACCCCAATCCAAAATGGCTGCCATTCAAGGTTCCACGCTAAAAGTGAGGCGAGCCGAAAGCCAAGCTGTAACATATTGACATTTCAGGTGTCGTTTAATAGGTTTTTGGGGGTGCTAATTACGAAAATGACATCAAAATTATACACGATCACCACGCGACCTGCTTTAGCAGCAGCTCGATATTATTATATTTTCCCTAACAATAATATTATCGCAAAAAAATACAAAAAAAAATAAAAAAATAATATTTTAAAAAAAAACAAATAAAAAAATTCGCGCTCGCTTCGCTCGCGCATTAAGTACTTCCATTCTGTTATATTTAGACCAAAACTACAGTTATTTCTGAAACTAAAAACTTTTTAATACATTTCTTTTTGATACTATAGTATTTGGGGATTTTAACATCGACTATGACAATATGCTCGTAGAATTAAGAAACCAGCTGCATATTTGAACCATGCTGCTACGGAACCCTACAATGCGCATGGCCCGACACGCTCTTGGCCGGTTTTTTCCTACAGTTTTCTTATCTTGATGTTTTAGTAAGAATTTGTTAGTTGACAATGTTAACTTACTGTTTTTTTTTCTGTATTTTAAATTAAATGTACTTCAGCGGGAATTAATTATTTCCTCAAATTCCATCGGGATAAGCTCATTTTTGTTTATAAAATGTTTTAGTTAATAAATGAACTTTTATTGGTTGAGGTTTCAACGAATCGTTAAATTAAAAATTCCGACATTTTATAAACAAAGTACCTATTTTTTATTTTTTTTTATTTTTCGGTTTCATATCTATTTATTATGAAGAAAATATGCGATATTTGGAGCTTAAATTCTTTTGTTACTCTACTTATCGTGTTAGGTAAAATAAAGTATGTGGCGAACTTGACTAATCCTGGTGCCAAATTTTCCAAATACAAAAAATACAAACCTCCAAATACAAAAAATACAAATACAAAAATATTTGTTTTCATTTACAATTTGTAAGTACTCACATAATTATTGTTGGAGCCTTCTTTTAAGCATGTGGTATGCCTGAATCAGAAGACTCCCCGCTTTCCCATTGGTCTTATTTGTAAATGAAAATAAAAATAGAAAAAGAAACAAAATAATAAAACAAAGCTTGTAAACTAAAACAAAATAAGTACTGTGTTATTTAGTATCCAAATTGAGTCTGACTTGGTTTAACGCCTGTAGTTAATCGACAATAGCCGGGACCGATAGAATCACGGAAACTTTCCTAATGTATTGTCACTGTTGTCACCCAGATTCCCTGTCTCTGTGTTCGTTGCTTAACCCATGGACCAATATAATGGTCCATGCTTAACTTCACTAATCGGTTGAGACTAGCAAGTGCCACTGAGCTACGACCGTTTAACTATGAATGAATAGTCAGGGTAAGGTTCTGTTATAATGTTATAAAAGTCAAAATTTGTCTGTAATTACCTAGGAGGTAATAAACCGGAACATCGTAAATGTCCGGTATTGTTACACTCTTGGAAACGGCAACAGTTTAAAGGCTTCTGTACGGTTTAATAGACTTGGTTAGGTGCTTTTTTATATTTGTAAAATTAATAAGATTTCCACTTTTTTTTGTGCTTTAAATTATATTTTTAACCGACTTCAAAAAAAGTAGGAGGTTCTCAATTCGGGTGATATTTTTTTGTTTTATGTTTGTTAACTCAAAACTCCGTCATTTGTAGACCAATTCCAAATTTAGTTCGGAAGCATCTTCTTCCAGATTGGTCCCATAAAAAATTTATTGAAATCGCTTCAGTAGTTTAGGTCAAAAATATAGAAAACTTAAATTTACGGTCATATGTGTGGATGATAATAGGTCATCAATGAAGCAAAAACGAAGTTGTTCCCTGAGACTTTTAGTTGTTCTTTGGGGCTCCTTTGTGTCCTAGGGCTCTACCGTTTAGAGACCGGTAGAGTATATTACCACCACACATCTTTTCTGCCATCTGGTGATCGGTTGATAATATCACCACCACCTCATATATTTCCGTGGGGTGAAAGTAATTGATCACTATATCGCTCTTTAATCTCGAGTGATTTAGTGCTTTATAATAAATCTACGAGGGAGTTATATGAATAATAAATGATAACGCCGGTTTGAACAGGACCTAGTTTAATGAAATAAATATTCGGACAAGCTTTTTTTGGCAGTATAAAAATTAAGATAGTTTTATGCCATGCGAGTAATTGTTCGGCGCCGACGTCAAAAAAAGTTCCTCTCTATGTACCATATTCTGGCTATAAATTCACCTATTTACTGTTTTACCCGTAACCACAACTTACTTGTAAACTTCGTCCCTGTGGGAACCCGGGAAATTTATGTAGCCTATATTACTTAGGGATAATGTAGCATCCTAATGGTGAAAGAATTTTTGAAATCGGTCCATTAGTTTTTAAGTTTATTCATTACATACAAAAATACAAATCTTCCTTTTTATAATATTAGTGTAGATTTTAGCCCTTACAGTTTTCCTGTAGCACTGATATTCTGCCAGGACCTAAGTGCAGTACTTAATAGTTATTCGTCTCCACCGATGGACACGGGACACGGGCCTCCTTACGAACACGAAGGAGATTTTGGCCATAGTCCACCACGCTGGCACAATGCGGGTTAGTGGACCGAGCGCCTCATTACGTGCAGGTCTCATCACGATGTTTTCCTTCACTGCTGAGTAAGTCATAATTTTTGAAACATCTACAGGGCTTTAGGTATAGAAGTTTGTATGGAAAATCAAATTTTTTTTTTTCGTATTTTGACCTGTTTCTTGGGAGAGTTGTTCAGTTTCATGGACTGATTAACCACCCGAGAGGTTGAAAGAGAGATACATAAAGCCCTGTATACAATATACTCGTACATTAATCTAAAAATACGAATTTAGTGGTGGCCAGCACTAGAATATAACTCGCAACCTTCCGATCACAAGTCTGGCTCATTACCAACTGTTCTATCACCGCTTCTTTTAAATTAATCGGTGAAAATAAATCAACATAATGGGCCTTTTTATAATACGAAAACGGCACGGCAAAATTGTACTACCATTGCCTCCTACATACCAGGGATTTTTGTAGTTAGGAACATTAATTAAAATTGACATGCCGTGCCGCGGCGTTCGAATTATAAAAAGGCCCAATAAACTAACGTCGAAAAATTTTTCAACTGAAAGAACAACCTATTTCTAAAGTCGGCTAAAGAGAAAGGTAAAAATAAATGCACAGAATTTAAATCACGAAAGTAATAAAACAATTCGTTTGAAATTTACATTCCAAATGAACCTACTTTTGAATGAAATTGAATTATACTTCCTCCTCTGTGCACTTTATAGAACTTTACCCTATAAAAGATTCCCAGAAATTGATGATGAGAAAAGATTCAGTGATTATCGTCGGCTTTGGACCTTTATATGGCCTGGACGCGTATTTACTAAAAGCGATTCCCTTTTTTCCTCGTGGTCAAACTGATTTGACTTCGGCCAAGTTAAGTCGTCCGCTAAGTTGGTAATGAGACTAATGAGCCAGACTTGTAACAGGGCCCTGATTCTGAAACTTCAGTTGTGTTTCGATGGAATGGAGGCCATTGTATCTGTTCAGGTGGCGAAATTGAGAACTATTTAATTTTCATATACTTGCTGACAACCACCCCAACCAGCAGTGCCACCGCCAACCCAATGTAAAGTTGCAAACTACCTAGCAACTGTAAATTCGGTTGGCGGTGACGCCACCAGTCAAAGCAGCCGTCATTGATGTACCTATAAAATTTTGATATAGATCTCAATTTCGCCACCTAAACGTATAAAATGGACACCATTCCATCGACACACAACTGAAGTTACAGAATCGGGGCCCTGGAAGGTTGCGGGTTCAAAACCTGGTTTGATCCTGTACCACTGTATTCGACTTGTCGGATTTAAGTACGGATTTCTCATTTATTGTTATTTGCTCAGCGGTGAACGAAAAAATCTTGATGAAACCCACAGTCTAAGAAATTCGTTTTCAAAAAGCGCGCGATCCACCAGCGTGGTGGATTATGGCCTAAATCCGCTTTGTGTTTCAAAGGGAGGCACGTGCCCCTCAGTGGACATATAATTATATAGGTTGATAAAAAAAACTGATCTCAGCTGTAGCTAGAGTACGATGATGATATCGCGCGTAATGCGCCGCGGTCCTATGTCAAAATGTCATTGATAACGCCAGAGGGTGAGCAAGCTTTTGCGCGGGTCCCTAGCGCAACCAAAGTGAAGTTTCAGCGTCAGCCAAGTGGCCTGCCGCGCGAGTTTGTCGCCATCATCTCTAAGCTTATATAAGAAAACAAAACTCGATCAGTTTACAAACATCTTTTCGTGCTGTTTTTAATGTCAATAGATGTATCAGTTATGATATGTAGTAGCTCACTCTGTCGATCAGTCACATCTTTATTAAGAATCTACTTGACCAATTTAATTGAAATTTTTTGGCGTTTTAGGCTTTTAATTTTACTTCAAAATTAAAAATGGTGAATGGAACAAAACAATCAATGGCATTATAGTCGACAACGAGATAAAATTATCAATTCCATTTTTTTCTTAAAAATAAGTATATCGTCTCCCTTTGATACAACATACAACATAGCCCAGTGGCTCTCGCTGATCTCAACCGATAAGTGAGGTTAAGCAACGTACACAGAGGTAGGGAACCTGATGGGTCACCAAAGTGGGAATATATCGCTAGCGTTTCTGTGCTTCGGAGGGTACGTTAAACTGTCGGTCCCGGCTGTTGTCGATTGACTACAGTCGTTAAAACCAAGTCAGAAGCCATTGTGCGGTTTGTAAACTCTAACACTACGGTTAGCCAAGTTTCGCCACACTCTTGACTATACCTACACGATAAGAAGAAGACAACATACACTCTGGCCGGGCTAAAATGCATTAGGGTCTGTAAATACGCGACCCGAGCCAAATTTAACTTTTGAAATTAAATTAATGAAACAATTTTCGCAGTGGGAGCACAAAGGGTTGGCGCAAAAATTAAATTAGGCAAACCTCTCTTTGAAGATTACCGGGCAGACGCGTTGAATTGGCGCTACTTTCAAATACTTCAGTCTAGATTGAAAACGAGATGAAACTTTATCCATACACTCACGCTGATAATCTCTATAGGGGTAGGCAGAATCGATGTAAGTCCCGAATCTTTCCTTCTCTATCAACGCATTATTCAGGGTGCCTTTTAAATTAGTAAATTTTTCTTACGGTGTCAGTAACGTTGATAGAACGTAAATAATTTTATTTTCAAATTTTTTCAGATTTTGATACCCCTTTTTGAATTTTGTAAAACGCAGAAACTCGGGTGTCACAAATTGTGTTGAAGAGTTTTACCAAGTTTCAAAATTTTTGAATTATTTTCATGCTTCAGACGATCTAGCTTGAAATGTTTGTATGAAACGATATAAAACCAAAAAATACGAGTCTGTTATATTTTCATAAAGTTTACGTACAAAAATGTTGCGTACAGATTAAAAAATAACGTGGTAAAAACGCTCATAGCCCAGTTTCATGTTTTTACAGTATTCTACATCTTAGTAACATGAACAATGAGCGCTTCTTGTCATCTATCTATATCTATACATATTATAAAGAAAAAATATTTGATTGTTTGTTTGTTTGCATTGAACAGGCTCCAAAACTACTGGACCGATTTGAAAAATTCTTTCACCATTAACATCCTACATTATCCGGGATGAACATAGAGTACATAATTTTCTCGAATTCCCACGAGAACGAAGTCCCGAGCGGAAAGCTAATCTTTTATAATGCACACCGCTAAGGAAAGGAATTATTTGCCTGCGTCTGTTTTTCCGGGGTCATATAACGAGTCTCTTTAAAGTTCGAGTGAATAAGCGTCTTTAGGTGAGCTTGCTACAACCTCGAACACATCGTCACTCCTGTGTTATAGATTGTGGTGAAGAACCTCAGTCCATAAAAAAAGAACCTCAGTTTGTTTATTTTAGCTTTGTTTGATAATTTTACTAAAGTGAACATAGTTCTTTCATAAGAATACAAGATCTATATAATTTCTAAAATTATGTTGCTGTACAGCAGGGGTGGCCAACGCGACTGTTAGTTCAGTCGATCGTGGCAGGGCAAAAAAATAAAAAAACATTTCAGAATTAAGTTTTTTCTCTTATTATAATTTAAAAAAATACTATATGATTCTTTACTGAACTATGCTGTTTCATTTAAGATTTCAAGAAGTATGTAATTGGTAGATCGCACAGGGTTTCGTTAGTAAACAGGAGATCTTGGGTCTAATCAAGTTGGCCACCCCTGCTGTAGGGTGTTGTTACATCAAGAACGATTTTGCAATGAAAATGGGATGACCTGATGCGCCGGCCTCTGTACATATTGACCTTTTTAGGTTTTTTGTTCGAACAGAATGGGTCAATATGTACAACATTATTCTTCTTCCTATATCCTTATTTCATTACTAATAATATAAACACGAAAGTTTGTAAGTATGGATGTATGTACCACTTTCACGCTCAAACAGCTGGACCAATTGTGATAAAGTTTGGTATGGAGGTAGCTGACACCCTGGATTAACACGTATGTAACATAATTTTCCCAAATGCCCACGGGAATGAAGTCCCGGACGGAAAGCTAGTATTAAATAGTTTCCAACATTCCACAGCAATAGTCAGATTTTGTTAAGTTTGTCTCCGTATGCTCGTGAGGTGTTCGCCCGGTGTTGCTTTCAAATTAGTATATCATTTTCCCTAATTCCCACAGGACCGAAATCCCGGGTGGAAACTAGTTTTCTATAAAACTAATACCTAAAAGATTCCAGATAAAAGGGGGAATGTGAATTCCCATCTGATGTAATGAAGGTGCTATTGACTCATCAGTTTCCATACAATGGGATCCGGTCTAATCACTCCCGTGGGAACGCGGAAAACCGATAGGAATGCTTTTATGGGAAGCCAGCATATTACTGGTAACATAGCCGAGTGATATTATTTTTAATCACCGTATAAAAAAAGTGGTGTTATAAGATTGTGTCTCTCTGTGAGATCGTGTGACAAAAAACAAAAATTTTGATTTACAGTCAAATTAAAAAAATCGTCCTTTTTTAACTCCCAACAAAAAAAATATCTGTGTATCTATGTATATGTATGTTTGTACATTTGTGTGTCTGTCTGTGGCACCATAGCTCCTAAACGAATAGATCAATTTAGATGCGGTTTTCTTGTTTAAAATCTAACGAAATCGAGACGGTTCTTAGCTCTATAAGATCAAATATTTGAGTTTTGTTTTTAAACTAGCTTTCCGCCCGCGTGGACTACAGGTTATATCGTGCCCAACTGTGAGATAAAATGTAGCCTATGTCCTTTTCCAAGGTCTAATCTATCTCTGTACCAAAAATTATAAAAAACGGTTCAGTAGTTTAGCCTCGAAAGCGTGACAAACAGAGTTAATTTCGCATTTATAATATTAGTAGGGATTTCAAATAGGTTCTTTGGGGAAAGTTATACAGTTTAGTAAGGAGAACTATACTCTAAAGCAGGGGTGGCCAACTTGGTTAAACCCAAGATCTCCTGTTCACTAACGAATCACTGTGCGATCTACCAATTACATACTTCTTGAAATCTTAAATGAAACAGCATACTTCAATACACAATCATGTAGTATTTTTTTTATTATATTAAGAGAAAAAACATAAATCTGAAGTGTTTTTTTATTTTTTTGCCTTGCCACGATCGACTGGACTAACAGTCGCGATCGACCGGTCGATCGCGATTGACTGGTTGGCCACCCCTGCTCTAAAGTGTCGCTAACTTATTTAAATTTACCCCATAAAAAGAGCTTAATAATAGTGAAAATGAAAAGGTAACGATGTAAATAATTTCAATCTTAACCTTTTACTACACTTAGGTCCAATTTCACCATACTCTGTTAGTTAGTTAATCCACGATTAAGAAATTAATCAGACAAAACGTCAAACAAAAAGTATGAAAATGACGTTGTCAAATCTTTGGTTAGCTGCTAATCGTCTGTGAAATAACTAACAGAGTATAGTGAAATTAGGTCTTAGCGAATAGGCGCAAAATTAAAAATGATAATGTAATTCACTACTTTGAAATATTTTAAATACAATCCTGAATGTTCTATAAAATAACAGTATTTTTGACTTTGATTTAGTTCCCATGTCGTGTGAATTGCAGCTCTAGCACGATAACGACAAACTCGCGCTCGGCTCACGCTGAACCTTCGTTTTGATTGCGCGAGTGTCCCGCGGAAATGCTTGCTCGCCCTATGGCGTTGTCAATGTTGACTTTTTGACATAGGACCGCGGTGTTGTCGCGGCGCTGTCACTATCGTACTCGGCAGGCATGTGTCCCTATATTATGTAAGAGTTATTTTTATATTCAAGTCATATAACACCAAAGAAGGGAGCCCAAGAGTGACAGAGGCTATTTTTCCAAGCGAATTAAATCGCGGGCAAAAAGCTAGTACCTAATATTATGGCCTGAGTGAGTAAAGCTGTCAGCCTTGCCCTCTCGAGGCCAGATAAGAGGCCTCTCCTATGAAACGGCCACTTAAAGCGATCAAGTTCCCTCGAGTCATCAATTTCGTCGCACTGGAAAGTCGAAACGATACTCTTACGATACTAACTAGCCTGATCTAACCGTGTGGTAATCGGTTGAGAATAACACCACTCCATCTCTTTCCGTGGGTGTCGTAAGAGGCGACTAAGGATACACAAATGAGATCTGCCTCCTAGTAATAGTAATCCATCCCAGGCCACGACACTTAATTTTTTTCTGAATCTGAGGTGTCGTCCTATGGTCTCATGCGGTGTGGTAGGCTCTGTAAAGGGCCGTCTGGTTCGCGACCACCCTCCTACCGAAGTCCGACGCCAAACAGCTTGCCGTGTTCCATCGGTGCGTGGGAGTACCAGTGGCTTTATAGGCATTTTCTGGGTTAACTCGCTCCATCGTCGACCTCATCTTTGACCTTATGGTCAAGATTGAGGTCAAGAGTTAACCCATCTTATAATAAAAAAAATTAATAAAAAATAAAAAGTCATTTAGTGTTTTTCTAACATCACACAATTAGCCATAAGCCATCCAAAAAGAGCGTCAGTGGTCTAACGGCTAGTTGGTCTGACTCGTAAGCGAGAGGTACCGAGTTCGATCCCCAAGGCGGCCATGTACACATATGGCAGCACATCAGGCTATACATGTTGACCTTGACGTCACCCTTATCTCGCTCGTAATAGCGTTGGGTTTTGTAGTGCAAATGAGTAACCTGACGTGCTGCTGTCTGTACCAATGACTCATTTTCTGAGTTATGTACATTAGTTGCACACTGACCGATGCTCTTACGGTGAGGGAAAACATCGTGAGGTAACCTGCACTTTCAGGAGACTGAATGTGTAACCATGATCCAATCCGGTCAGGTTCCCCTGTTAGCAGGGTCACGGAGGTCAGATGGCAGTCGCTCCACTGTAATGACTTGACCTGCCAAATCCTGGATCATGGTCAAGCGTACCCCGGAGAAACGGGACTAAACGCTAGAAAGAAGAAAAAGACACAATTAGCCATCCATACAGACGTAGGTAATAGCCCAGTTGGTAATGAGCCAGACAATTTGTTCTGAATCTGAGGTGTCGTCCTATGGTCTCATGCGGTGTGGTAGGCTCTGTAAAGGGTCACCAGGTTCTCGACCACCCGCTCCTACCGAAGTCCGACGCCAAACACCTTGCTGTGTTCCGTCGGTGCGTAGGAGTACCAGTGCCTTAATTGACATTCTCTGGGTTAACTCGCTCCATCGTCGACCTCATCTATGACCTTGGTCAAGATTGGGGTCAAGGTTTAACCCGTCTCATAATAAATAATAATAAAAAAATATATTACATACTAGAGGTCTTGGAAAACGTAGTGTAGGACGCCCCACAGCCAGATGGTCGGATGACCTAAAGAAGATAGCGGGTAGTGGCTGGATGCAAAAAGCGGAGGATCGTGCAAAGTGGCGCACCTTGGGGAGGCCTATGTTCAGCAGTGGACTGCAATTGGCTGATATGATGATGATGACTTGAGGACGCCTTGGACTTCGTTATAATGGGAAGTTCGTAAAATCTTTTCTTATTCCTTGCCTATGTTAAAGAAAAGAACCTTAAGGACAAATTTTAGATTTCTTTGACTAAGTAAGTTTAGCAGATTTCTAGGTAGGTTTGAGCTGAGCGTTGATGAGTCAGTGAGTGAGGGCCAGCAATTTTATTTATTACTATCATTCCGCCCAGGACTTCATTTCCGTGGGAATTCGGGAAAATTATGTAGCCTATGAATTCGAAAAAATTATGTGGCCTATGTCCATCGGGGTTAATGTAGCTTTCTAATGGTGAAAGAATTTTTCAAATCGGTTCAGTAGTTTCAGAGTCTACTCAATGCAAACAAACAAACTATCAAATCTTTCCTCTTTATAATATTGGTATAGAAAAAAAGATGTCTGTAGGAAACACTGCTGGCGGGATGAGCTAGACGCCTTTGAAAAAGAGTGGGCAAATACCGCAAAGCACCGTGATACCTGGAGGAAACGAGGGGAGGTCTTTTCCCTGCAGTGGGACAGCACTGGCTAATTTAAAAAAAAAAAGAAAAATAGGCTTAGCTCAGTTTTTGCTCTTTGCTATAAATAGTTAGAGGGGTACCTCATCTATACTAATATTATAAAGAGGAAAGATTTATTTGTTTGTTTGTTTGCATTGAATAAGGCTCCGAAACTACTGGACCGATTTAAAAAATTCTATCACCAATAGAATCCTACATTATCCGAGATGAACATAGGGTACATGATTTTCCCGAATTTCCACGGGAATGAAGTCCTGGGCGGAAAGCTAGTTTTTTAAAGGGTTTATAATAGTAAAAATTAATGGATTGTGCAAGTGATCTCAGATAGATTTAAAGATTGTAATATATTACTAATATCATACGCATGTTTTTGCTATAGCACATACAATAAAGTGGTTGATCTCAAACTAAGTTAACAATAAAAAGTAGTAGTGTTAATTTGGCGTTTAATTTTAAACTAGAGGAATCTTTTCCATAATTCCAAGAAATGTTACTAAAATGGCTCCTAGTTGTGGAAAGTTAGCAAATTTAGTAATATTTGTTGTAGTTCCACAATTAATTTACACTACTTACTGCGTTATCATGGGTTAAATAAAGGAACCTTAAGGCTACCCTGGGTCGTCTGGAAGTCCCTTAGCCGGCTCCGGATGGGAGTGGGAGGATCCGGTGAAAACCGAAAAAAGTGGGGCTTTAGTGACAGTGACGAGTTTGTCTGTGGATCTGTACAAAGTATAGGGCACCTACTATCTTGCTCTAGCTGTCCAGTCACTTGCACCCTGAGTGACATATATAAGGCCAAGTCAAACGCAGTCGCCGTGGCCACTTTTTGGGAAAATGCCATATAAAATAATAATAATAAGCCATTGACACGAAAAGAAGAAAAAGAAGTAATATTTGTACCCAATTTTTTAGGAAGTGCCTCCGCTGCCGGTACCGGCAACGACGAAAAATTGGAACGGTTGCCGGAAGTTACTGTCAGTTTAAATTTTTGACGTTTTTGACAGCTGACATGAGTTGATTTTGTGTTCTTATCGGGGTCTGTGCTTTGATGCGTTGGTGATTATCTAAGATTGAATTTGCGAATATTCCTAAATCACTATCGGAAATGTATTACTTACATTCGACTTTTTTGTTCAATTGCAACAGAAGGAACTGCGACAAGTAGGTTTGTTAGTAGCCTAGCCTAACCAACCCGTTAAGGGTTGGTTAGGTTAGGTTAGGTTAGAACTGCGACCCCCAACGCACGAGCCGAGCGAGCGAAGCGAGCGTGCCGCGGCAGCGGCCGGCGATGTGCCAGAAATGACTATGGTTGCGTTAAGCGGTTGTCGCAGTTCCGCTCGGTTAGGTTAGGTTGTTTTGTAGGTTTCATATATTTCCGGTAACATATAACATAGCAGCACATCATTGAGTACCTATCTACTATTATTATTACCTATCATTTAAGTTTTATAATGATTTATATCGTCTATCGGTACCGGCAGCTGTTCTAGGAGCCGGCACCGGCAGCTGTTCTAGGAGCCGGTACCGGCAGCGGAGGCACAGTCAATTTTTTAATACTCATTTCATTTTATTTGTTAGGTTATAAGACTGCATTTTTATAAAATGTATTTAAAGAAAATAAATTGTTTTTTTAGAGTGAATAATATAGGTATTTTAATTATAATCATAGAAGGGCTTTTTTTGCTAGAGGTCGCAATTTATGTTTCACTTATGGTTCATTTGTATCATAGGAAACCAGACACGAACACCTAGAACCAAGAACAAACATTCGCCTTTTGACCTCATCCAGGAACCGAACCTAAGAACCGAGGATTCAGAGGCAGCGTTGCCAATCACTGGACTAGAACGGTCGTCAGTGAAAAGGACTAAACGCTAGTTAATCGTAAGGTATTTCTAACTTCCTCGATACTCCCGCCTCCTGCACGTCACGATTATTTTTAAACTCTTGGTATGTATTTCTAGAGACGCAAATACCTACAAACCCGGAAGAACCTTAATTATCTCTACATAATATATCTTTAGGTCTCACAAAACCAGGCAAATGAATAAATAATTAACATACTGACCTTTGAGTGTGTGCTCTCATCCATGCCTATAATACCCATAGGAGTTCGCAATAAGCTTGGTAGAAGTCAGCAGGGTTTCCATTTAACCCGTCGCGCGCTTGTTTACGCGCCGTGCGATACAAATCATGCGCACCATCCATCTCAGGCAACAACACCTCATTTTTTTATGAATCTGAGGTGTTGTCCTATGGTCTCATGCGGTGTGGTAGGCTCTGTAAAGTGCAGTCTGGTTCGCGACCACCCTCCTATCGAAGTCCGACGCCAAACAGCTTGCTGTGTTCCGTCGGTGCGTGGGAGTACCAGTGCCTTATAGGCGTTTTCTGGGTTAACTCTATAACCTTGGTCAAGATTGAGGTCAAGAGTTAACCCATCTTATAATAAAAATAAAAATAAACACCCATGAATCACGCGAGAGTTTATTTAACATTACATTACATACGCTCACGGCTGTAATCCCATATACAAGGTTCAGAACCACTTGATGCCACTTCTTACCAGCCCATATACGTCCCCACCGAGGGGCACGGGCCTCCCTTCAAAACACGAAGGGGATTTAGGCCATAGTCCACCACGCTGGCCCAATGCGGGTTGGTGGAGCACTGCCATGTTTGCCACGTTTTGATGCCACGATGATGATGTTGATGCCACGTTTGATATAAATTCTGAGGGTTATTAGATGAAACATGATGTATAGTGGTTAGAGGTTGTCAGCCTTTTGCCTACAATACAGCAAAACCCTCGCGTCACTATTATTGACTTTTACAGTATGCCTAGGAAGACTTGGCTGCTGGTACATTCTAAGTTTTTTTCACTACCAGTCCAGCGTTTCATTTAACGCCACTTTAAAATAGAAAATTAATTACAAAACAAACGCCAACATCAAAAGTAATTTTAAATAAGTAAATTTTAATTTTGTTTAATTAGTAAAATTCAACTCAAATTGCAATTTCACGTTACACAAACGAAAGTAACTGGAAATCTCCTCTGTGTATAATATATCAAAGATGAACTTTGATTTGAACCAAATTAATCAAGTTGAAACCCTTTAATTAATTAAAACAGAATTAATTCGAGATTGGTGACGTATCTTACACCATTTTCTGGAAGGTCAAAAGATTGTTTCACCTTATTAGCGGGGAATGGAGTGATAACCTCGAAGAAATTAAGGATTTGCAATATTAGAATAATAAAATAGACGAACTCGTAGCTTATACAGGGTGGAAATCACTTTCCCTTTTATTGGCATTGAATTTCCAGCCTGTATAGTAGCGCTCAGTATTCATTTTTTTTTAATTACAAGATAAGTTAACTCTTGACCTCAATCTTGAGCAAGGTCCTTTGATTGAGCGAGTTAATCCAGGAAATGCCTATAAGGCACTGATACTCCTACGCACTGATGGAACACAGAAAGCTGTTTGGCGTCCGACTTTCGGTAGGAGGGTGGTCGCGAACCAGACGGCCCTTTACAGAACCTACCACACTGCATGAGACTACCTCTGATTCAGAACAAATTGTGGTGTCTTTGCCTGGAATAGATTGATAGGAGGCAAGTCTCATTATTTTTTGTTTTCTTAGTCACCTTTTACGACACCCGAGGAAAGAGTTGAGTTGAGTTACTCTCAACCGGTCACCACACGGCACAAATGACATTAAGCAACGTAGATGAGGGCCAACAACAACATTCACCAATATATCGCGAGCGTTTCGTTAAATCGTCGGTCTCGTTTTTTGTCGTTTCGTTTCTCCCGTCAGTTTATGTGTCCAGTAAAGAATTATACATTCATACATTCAGAAGCCTTTTAGCCAACCTTTGGCGGTTTATCACGTGTCAAATTACTTTAGAGATTCTAACATCAGGCTTAGTCATGTTCTCTTAGCACACTAAAGACGTGCTTAGGGCCCCAGACCTCCAGGGGGTCTCCTGGGCTTGCAGGGGTTTAAAGTTCTTAGTTAAGTATTAAGTAGCAATTTTCACGCTCGCTCTTCGCTACACAATTCATAATTAAAATTTGACATTTGCCTATCCAGTACATAGCTCTGCAGCCCAAGTACGATGGTGATAGGGTGCGTAATGCGCCGCTGTCCTATTTCAAAATGTCAACATTGACAACGCCAGAGGGCAAGCAAGCTATTGCGCGAAGCCCTCGCGCAATCAAAGAGAAATTTCAGCGTCAGCCAAGTGGCACGCCGCGCGAGTTTGTCGCCATCGTGCTCGAGCTGCTGAGAAGTTTCATCTAAAATTCCTTTTATTTTTAAAAGTTTACTCCTACTTTCTATTTCCGAGATAAACGAAATAACAAAAACTTATTTTTTCCCCTTCAAGCTAAAGCGCCAACTGAAGAAACTAATAATTGATAAGAATAATTTTAAACTCTATTTCAAGCATACTTGTGGAGAAGAAAAAAAGCACGTAAACTTTTCATCAAAAGACTATCGCCTTCGGAGTCGAGAACTGTTTCAATATTATTTTAGCAATTTCATAACTTCTGCAGTGCTTGAAACGGTTGGAATTTAATATTAAACAATGTTGTTCGGAAAATACGTACTAGGTTTATTTAAAGGGAAATTTTAAATTTATTTGCGAAAATTTAGGGAGTGATACTCCCCATAAAAGAAACAACTTTCCTCACGGAACCTTTTTTTAAATTATTATTATAAAACTCTTGACCTCAATCTTGACCAAGAATAGAATAGAATAGAAAAAAATCTTTATTTTAAAGGACATTCAGGATGCCACTTAAAACAATTCAAGATTACATGAAATACAAACATACATTAAGAGATTTAAAAACATACATACGCATTCGTTCTATTGACCCTACTGACTCTATGCCTATTTGCAATGGTGCAGTCTTCCCCAGAGAAGAACAGGCAAGAAACTCTGAGGAAGCTCTTTTTAATCACATTACAAATTTTCTTATTTTCTAATTTTAACTAATTCTGAAATTACTCTAGCGCTGAGAAGTTCATTCCCATGGCTGCTTGTCTGATAGATAATCAGAAATTTTGTAATAGCCCTTTTTGCAAAGGTCATAGATGAGGTCCACGATGGAGCGGGTTAACCCAGAAAATGCCTATAAGGCACTGATACTCTTATACGCACTGACGGAACAGAGCAAGCTGTTTGGCGTCGGTATTCGGTAGGAGGGTGGTCGCAAACCAGGCGGTCCTTCACAGACCCTACCACGCTGCATGAGACCATAGGAGGCCACCTCAGATTCAGAACAAATTGACGTGTCGTTGCCTGAGGTGGATTAATAGAAGGCAGGTCTCATTTGTGTTTCCTTAGTAGCCTCTTGCGATACTCACGGAAATAAATGGGGTAGTGTTATCCTCAACCGATCACCACACAGTAAAAAAAAGATATAAAAAAAAAAAATTAGCATTGTATAAAGGTTAACACAGGTAAACATTTTTTAATAAATAATACTAAATAAACGCTACACTCTCAAAGACCCACACTTAAGCTTTCCCTTGTGTCGCGGGTCCCTTAGAAGAGTACAAAGACCTATGACAATAACCCATGACGCGAGAACAAATAAATCCCTATTTTACAGCCTTTATTTAAAGTCTGCTTCAGTTTCAGGCTTCAGCGGCCTTCGATACTATTTGTGAAAAAAGTTATTTCTTTAGATATTTCGTGAAATTTTCTATTTTAATTTTTTACCCTCGTTGATGCTTTAAATGTTATTACCAGTGAAAAAAACTTGAATAGCTACCTACTTGCGTCAATATTACAGAATGCACACACATCAACACTGTCTAGGGATTTTTGCATGATTTTTTATACAAAAGAGTTGCGTTTGAGAAACTGTAAAAGCATACTTGAGACACATGGAGGGATGTAATTTTCAGATGAGCTAGAGCCAAACTTGAATTTTCAGTTCTGATCAATGAATTTAATTTTTCTTGAAATTTGTGAAAACGTGACGAAAATGAAAAAAAAATCGCGCAAATTCCACCATTTTCGATTCCATGTCTTAACAAATTTCAATTTAAAAAAAAATCATTGACTGGAATTTAAAATTCAGGTTTAGCACTTGCTCATCTAAAAATTATTATCCCTCCACGTGTCTCGAGTATGCTTTTATAGCTTCTCAAACACACATCAATATCCCTAGACAGTGTTGATGTGTGTATTTCTACGGAAACCTCTCGTTTTACGTGAAGGAAGTAAAACCATATAAGTATCACGTAAAACGAGGTTGGTTGTGCTACGTAGAGACTAAGGCCCGTATTACAGAAGGAGACTCAAGTCTTTATCTATATTTAAGTACGGATTGTCTCTTCCTCTCCCTATCAAAATAACAAAGACGACTGCTACTTGTATAGATCAGAGTCGCCGAGTCGCGTTCTGTAACAAGGACCTAAAATAATTTATTGTTACCTATTGGTCGAGTCCAGCGGTGACAAGGGGCTGCAACCACCTTATTCTTAAACTTGATTTAAAGTTAAGTGACAGTTAAGACCCTCGCGGGAGCGTTTGAAAAAACTTCTTAAGTATCCTTACTAATCTACTATATAAAAATAAGTCGGGTTTTCCTTCCTGACGCTATAATTCCAGAACGCACGAACCGATTTCCACGGTTTTGCATTCGTTGGAAAGGTCTCGGGCTCCGTGAGGTTTATAGGATACTTTTTATTTAAAAAAAATTAGGACGCGGGCGGAGCCGCGGGCGGAAAGCTAGTTATATTATATTTATAAATGCGAAAGTAACTCTGTCTGTCTCTCTTTTACGGCTAAACTACTGAACTGATTTTGCTGAAATTTGGTACATTAGATAGATGTACCAAATTTCAGCAAAATCAGTTCAGTAGTTTAGCCGTAAAAGAGAGACAGACACTTGAGAAAGGACATAGGCTACATCTTATCCCAAAGCTGAGCACGATTTAACCTAAAGTCCACGCAGGTGGAGCCGCCGGTGGAAAGCTAGTTTCTTTATAATTAAGAAGAAGACATGTTTTCCACGCTCGCGAAGCTTCTTCACTGTCACTTAATTTTAAATCGCGTTTATGGAGAAGGGGGTCAGTGGATAACAGTCATCATCTCAGTCCTCCACGACTTCAAAGTCACTTTAGCTGCCCATCATGGCAGATGGCACTAGTGTTGCATAACTATCGATAATTGTAAAGTAAGAATATCGATATTATCGATAGTATCGATAGCCAATTGTTTGTGGTACTATCGATAGTATTGATACTATTAGAATTCAATAGTATCGATACTATCGATAGTTTGCTGTCATCAATAGTATCGCAAACTATTGGCTATCGATATTGAAAAACAGTAAGAATATCGATATTATCGATAGCCAATTGTTTGCGGTACTATCGATAGTATTGATACTATTAGAATTCAATAGTATCGATACTATCGATAGTTTGCTGTCATCAATAGTATCGCAAACTATTGGCTTACGATATTATCGATACTATCGATAACTCTATCAATATTCTTCGGTTTTTCAAGGTTATGACAGTATCAATAGACTATCGATACTTTCTACTATTGGTTGCAATACTAGCTGGAACATTTTAAGTTTTTTTCTACTCCCAGTCCTGTGTGGCACACATTTGTGTGACACATACACATACAATCATAAACTCACGCCTCTGTCCCATTGGGGTTAGCAGAGACCACAGATTGCCAACTACTACGATCCAAACACACCTCTATGGCTGTGTGAAAAGGTATAGTTAAATTTAAAATAAAAAAATTCACAAAAACAAGTTTTTTTTGTAACAAAAACAAGTTAGAAAATAAAACATTGCGTCATGGTACTCACACTAAGATTCCCTGTGTCGTACCCACGACAAGCAATGGGTTACCAAGCTCATTCCCTTAGTTAATTATAAAGAAAAATAAAATAGTCTAAGGAAAACCTGGTACCTCATGTATCTAGTATCTATATAATGTTTATGATTTTATTTCTTTTGTTTTAAAAATAATTAAACACTAAATTGTATTGTACACCATACAGCCTACCTACGTAAGTTCCAATCGAAGAGCGGGGCCTCCAAACACAGGCTATGTTTGCTTAAATGGAGACCGCAACCCACCAATTTTAAGGCTTTAGTGTTACAGAAATAAAACATTTTTAATTTTCATTTTCTTTCAAAAGTCCCACTCAAAACGCGAATATAAGTACATATTAACTTACCGTTTTCATTGGTTAAGCGGCTTAACATTCGGAAGACAAATACATTGTACGGCAAGCTAAGCTAAAGACGGATTACAGTACAAATGTTCCTTGTCACGCGGGATCTAGCGAACGCGAGCTGAATTAGAGGTTAGATCACAGTGTATTACACCTTAATTACAGCTTACTGCTTTAAAAGGGGTGTCTTCACTTATAATTTGTACTGTAGTTCCAGGTACTGAATATATATGCGGTCTTGTGTTTGAATGGCGCGTATTTAATCGGCAGTATTTGTTTTTGAAGTGAAAACTTCTTTAGCGGCGTTGGTATGGGGAAAAGAAAGAAAGAAGAAAGAAAGAAAATAATTTATTCATTGCCAACAATATATTATAGTAACAATTTAGGTTATGATTGTAGCAAAGTTCGATCAAATACATAAATTGTAAATTACCTTCATCTATACTACAATATATTGCACAAAGAAATGGCCCCGAAAAAATGTTAAACTTGCGATGAATTCGCGTCAGATCATCAGATGTCACGTGACCGTGATCGAAAATGCGTAGGATAGGGTTGCCACCTTTTTTGAAGTGAACACTTCTTCAGCAGCGTTGTGTACTTTGAAGTATGGATGGAAACCCGGACGGATGGCAGCCCTATGGTAAAATTATCTCTGTGACAGATGTCAACGATTATTCGCACATAGTGCGCAAATACCGATAGACTATTGTACTGAATTGAAAGTAGACAGTTTGGTCGAGTGGAAAAGTTAAAACCTTAAGGCGACTACGGCACCCGATAAAGGCAGCACACATAGGAATAGTGCCATCTCCGTCTCTCAACAGGCCTGGGCCGGAAGTGCGAACAGTGTCGATACACGAAGTTTACGGACTATGAAAGCGTGCGTGCGTAAAAACATGTTCGAAAGTTTGAAAAATGAGATTTATGGAAAGGTAACAGCTTAAATCGAAAAATGCGTTAAGTTCCTGTGTGCATTTTACTATCGTTTTTACAGCTTAAAAGATACACAATATTGGTATTTAGAGGTGACTTTGGGAGCTTTGTCTATCGAATCAAAAGTGCTGAATTATGTTTTCAGCAAACTACTTATCTAGTTTATGTCCTGAATATTACCGAAATATTTTTTTTCTTTGATTTAATGCAGTGCGTCATGCTTATCTACGTATCATAAAATCGTAATTTAGGTGCTGTAGTCGCCTTAATAGCAGTATTTGTAGTAGTTTATTAGTTTTATAAGTAAGAAAAATTCAATTTTTCTCAAAGACATTTACTTCAACGTAAACTACTATCTCTTCCACTCAAATAACCCTCACATTTTGCACCTCATTTGAAACTTATAGCCGCTTCATGCATAACTTAGCTGCTGCAAAATCTATGCGATAACTTAAATGGAATCGTGTTCATGGCAGGGAATATATATAAGGTGTAATACGCCATTTAGATGTAGGTACTGATTCTGATAAGTTTAGCAGTATAATATAATTGAGGAGTGTTTTTCGAAAGGGTTTATTTCAATTTAGTAATTTTTTTCAAAAATAGCTCATTATCGGTAAGTAAATTAATAAAAAAAATAAAAAAAACCCAACTGCGTAATAAAAACTGAAAAGAAAAAACAAGTAGGTAAGTCCAGTAGTCGAGACTTTTGTTATTGTATATTATTGAATAACATAACAATTTTAACAATCGGGACCCATTATTAGGAAGCCGGATTTTTGATGGGCACCGATTATCACTATCCAACGACGTATCATTTATCAAAATCGGCCTACGCATTTGGTCTAAATAGTGCCGCAAAGGTACATACATAGGCTGATAAACACATTACCCTCCTTTGCGTCGCGCAGTCGGGTAAAAATGAGAACAAAATGAGCCGTTTGATTCGGAAGCCACTTTTGATGGTCAAGTTTCATAATGAAATAAGACGTAAAAGTAAGCTACGTAAAATTGTATGAAGAATCGAATGGCATTGTCGGATTAAAAAAGACCAAAAGTGGACATAAACTCTTTTGAAAAGACACTCCTCAATTATAATAATGTTATGTACTATTGTACTCGTAAGTATTGTATTTAGTTTATTCATCTTTCTGTATCTATTACATTATTTTTTCTAATCCTTTTGTACACCACGCCTACTCATCAAGATCTCTTCTCACTGTTCGTTAGATTGACTGGAAGAGATCTCCTAGTGGGATAAGGCCCCCTTTGTACCTTAAGTTTATTTTAACTTTAAGTACCATATTTTGCTCCTGTAAGAATATTTATTGTACAATAAAGGATTTACATATATATATATACAAATTCAAAGTTGCATTACGTAATATATATATATATATATTACGACTTCGACGTAACCGAGAAAATTAGGGATAATTATGTATCCATATTTTGTTCTATAGGTTAATTACTACAAAGTTTAATCAAAATCCGTTTTGTAGTTTTTACTTAAAATGGTACAAACCATCTATTTATCCTTACAAACATTTAAACATTCACACCTGCACAAAGTCCTACTAATATTATAAAACTAGTATTACGAGTATATCTTCATCATCTTCATCAGCCCATATACGTCCCCACTGCTGGGGCACGGGCCTCCCTCAGTAGCATGAGGGGTAAATGCCATACTCACCACGCTTGGCAGATGGGTTGGCGAGGGTTTTGATATAATTGCAGAGTTTTCCTTCTCTGTGTGCAGATGAACTTGCTTGCATATTTACCTTAGTCGCCTTGTACGACACCTCGGTAAGAAAGAGGGTGGTCCTATTCTACTCTGCCGGGGACTCACACGGCTAATTAGTATTATATAGTTTTATAATATTATAATATAGTTAGTATTATATAGTTTTATAATATTAGTAGGACTTTGTGCAGGTATATGGGGTGACTTTATATTAGTCTATGAAATTTCAGGAGATGAAAATTCAGAATCTTTCCCAAAAATGTTCAGTCAGATGATTTTGTTTTTTTTTTAATAATAGAGAGAAGAAACTTTGTTTTTTTAATATTTCGACCTACGTTCTTTAAAAAAATATGTGACGTAGAAAATTCGAAGTAAACGTAGAATCAAACCTTGGAGATTTACCTTGAACACTGAAAATGTACACTTGCTGAAACTGACGCTTTCTGAAACGGTCTAGATATTTTTAGAAAAAGTTAGTTTTTGGGCTAAAATTTTAGTACACAGGATGTAACTGACTGTGTGATACAAAAAAACTAAATTTAATATCTTAGAAAGAAAATAAAATACATAAAAATGTTATAAAACTCACTTGCGACTCATTTTGTAAACGCTAAAGTTTGTGCGGATATTACTTTTATGTTGTGGATGTACTTTACTCTTGCACAATAAAATAGACTACCCTAATAATAATTTTCAGAAGACACCAACCTCATAGTATATCAAAATATGAGTTGAAAGAAAAACCGCTATAATTTCATGTTGATTTGAAAGAAAGAAAGAAATAAACTTTATTTAAATGACACACATATCTTATTACTAAACATATAATATAATGTCATCTAAATAGGCGCTGACTCAGCGTTCATGCTACAGCAGTAGGCTGTAGGCTGTAGATTTGTTATTATTTCATTTTTAAATACACTGCGTTGGGTGACTTAGCGGAAATTAAGCTTGTGAATTAGCCCACTAAGGGCTCTTTTATTGTCATGCGTGTTCGCGCCCGCATACGGGCTAGGCCCGCAAGCGTGCTGCCCGCAACCTGTCCTTTCATACATGTTTTTATTGTAAGGCACCCCACACGCACGCGGGAAAAGAAAAACATGTATGAAATGACAGGTGGCGGCCAGCACGCATGCGGGCGGGCCTGGCGCAAACACGCATGGCAATAAAAGAGCCCTAAAATGGAGAAGTTTCTCCAAGGGAAGAAATAGGTGGAGAACCAGTGCCTTTAAAGGCATTTTCTGGGCTAACTCGCTCCATCGTCGACCTCGTCTTTGACCTTTATGGTCAAGATTGAGGTCAAGAGTTAACCCATCTTATAATAAAAAAAAGAGGTTGAAATATGAAAAAAAATGCTTTCCCATAAATTGAGCGATCAGCTGATTTTATTTTCATTAAAAGGGTACACCAAAAGATTGTCCCATAGCGTCAATTTTTTTTTATAGATTTTCAAATGGCTCCCTTGAGGAAAGTTGTTCAGTCTCATAGGTAGAATAACCCCTTAAAGTTTTGCTTTCTATATTAAAGTAACCCGGCATAAAACGTATTAAAACAATTCACGACTATCGAGCACATTGCAAACGAATCTACGGAATTCGAAAAATGTCTTTCTGACTTTTTGACTTTTTTCAAAAAGGTTAGGCTACAGGGAAAACCCTTAACCGATTGTCTTTGTTTTAAGCTTAAATTGTAGCTGACCAAATTGTCCAGAGAAGTTTTTCTTTTTTATATCATTCTTCGTTTCCAAAATATCGAGCGCCAAAATCAAAAATTCGGAAAAAACATTTTTTTTTCACTATTTCAGCCATGACTTTTTGGTTTTGACTCTTTTGAATATTTCTTTTCGCACCTTACAGCTCTCGTTAATACGCGTCTTTTGAGCCTTTTCTGAATACCATATCTTAACAACTCTCCGAGATATAAGGGGATCGAACTTTTTCGTGAAATCGGAGCCTATACCGGAGCGAACGAAAATACATTTGCAATGTCGAAATACTACGCAATGTCGAAATACTACAAAGAAGAGAAAAGTACAAAAGATAAAAAATCACATAAGTACTCCAAAGTTTTTGCATAAATTGTGTGGTATAATTTAAATCCCCATAAAAGTGCATGCATACAAATTGTGTAAACAAATCATCACGTGCGTACATTCTACTTTTCCAGATTTCTTGTGAAAAATTTGCTAAACTGGGTTCGCTTTTGCTAACTTGTAGTTTATTCCATAGAGTGTCCTATTTGTAACGGGAGTCATTTACCATAACATGAACGGGAATGTGGTCCAATAAATATTTCGCCGATAAACACACAAACCATACCACCTGAAAAAAAGACAACTGTGAAAGATCTTAACAAACCCCAAAAAACTGATCATGCAGTTTTTCTGTAGGATCGAGTGCATTAATTAAAACTGATGGTAAATAAGATTTTGATGGTATTTTTAATACTTACTTCACCAATAAGAATTACCCAAAATATATACGTCATTATTTTTCCTGGTTGTCGACCATACATTTGACATTGTCGTTCGGTCTGAAATTATTCAAAATTAAAAACAATATTAAACAAATAATTATCGATTTCACAACAAAATGAACTCAAAATTATGAAATAATCTCTATATCATATGCCGTCAGCGCAGTGTATCGTATGCCGCACATATATTTACAATACACATTTGCGTACTTGTTTGAAAATGTAAATGCTCATATTATTCTCATACTACGCACTATACGCTTACGCTACGAAGCCATGTGCGAAGAGCCTAGTATGTAATATATTCACAATAGGTGGACTAAGCATGGAATCAATTTAACGTAACGAGTTCTTAGAACCCGAATCTCTTTAAAGTTCGAGTGAATAGGCTTCTTCTGGTTATGCTTGCTACATCCTCGACCGCATCTTTGCCCTTGGGCTAGATTGTGGTCAAGAGCGAACCCTTCATTAATAAAAATAAAAAAAACGTTTTTAAATTTTTACGGAATTCTTACCCCTCCTACTTCACAATAATTTCAATTTTTATTTTATTTATACTCTTACACCTGTAATCCCAATCCGAGATCTACTGGTGCTTTGATCTCGGATTGGGATTACAGGCGTAAGAGTATAAATAAAATAAAACTACTTATGGCACTTGATGCCTCGAAATGCATCAATATCGCCGTGACAATATTGATGCATTATGACATCTAGCACAAAGACTTCTTCCATGACGAAAGGCTGAGCAAAGACTGAGTTTTCCGTCCTTAGGTTAAGATGGAAGTTTGACTTTGACTTTGACCCCTAGCATACGGCGTATTTTAAACGGGCGAGAGATGCGCGTTTCAAGAACGCGCGTTTTCAGCGCCGTAGATACCGATTTTATTTAAATGCGCCTAAAACTTCTTCTTCTTCTTCTTCTTCTTCCTCGAAAATCAACTACATCTAATCTCGTGAAGTATGTATCATATGTATCCAGCATTCTTGATAAGGGCGGCGAAGTACACTCCGTTTATACGGATTTTAAGAAGGCCTTCGATCTGGTCAATCACGATATCCTTCTGCACAAGATTGGTCAAATGGGTATTCATGGGTCATTGCTACGGTGGTGCGAATCATATTTACGTAATAGGTCTCAACTGGTTTCGGTGTTCGGCTTCAAGTCCAAGCAAATCCAAGTGCCCTCTGGTGTGCCTCAGGGTTCTCATTTGGGACCCCTATTTTTCCTAATATTTATTAATGATATTTCCTTTAGACTTCAGTCCAATTTTAAGATGTATGCCGATGACTTGAAAGTTTACCGAGAAATTAATGACGTAAATGACGTGATAGCGCTTCAGGCCGATCTAGATAGCATCCATCAATGGTGTTGCGATAATCAAATGGCCTTAAACACTAACAAATGCTACCATATTAAGTTTTCTAGACGGAAGAGACCCTTTGATGCTACCTATTACATTGACAGAATCGCATTATCTGAGGTTAACACCATTCGCGACCTTGGCGTTATTCTCGATTCGGGGTTGAGCTACCGATTTCACATCGATTCGTGTATTAATAAAGCTTCCAAACTCACAGGTTTTATCTCTAGACAAATGAATTTTTTTAATAATTCTACTGTATCCATTGTTATCTATAACTGTTTAGTTCGTAGCATACTAGAATATTGTTCTACGGTCTGGAACCCTGGTTACACTGTGCATTCGGATAGAATTGAACGTGTCCAAAAACGTTTTCTATACCACCTTACTTATAACAGAAATAAATGTAAACAATTCCGTTCTTACGAAGCTCGTCTTGCATATTTCAAATTGACCTCTCTGAATAAACGACGCAAAATTCTCGATGTAATGTTCTTATTCAAACTCATTCATGGCTTGATTGATGCACCTGACATCCTTGAACGCCTAAAAATTTTCGATCCCTCGTCTTAACAGCAGGCTGCGAAATCGTAAAACCTTTGCACTTCCTCCGTGCAAAACAAATCTCGGTCTACACGCGCCTATTTATCGTATGTGCACACTTTATAATGCTATCGGAAATGACATTGATATTTTCTCTGGTTCTGTGGTCTCCGCTAGGAAAGCAGTTAAGTCTTACTTCACATCAATCTAGCTTGTTTTAATTACTTTTATATGTTTATTCATTATTTTATTTTTTTATGTTATAATTTTAATTCAAATACGGAATAGCACCTTTCTCTTTTATGCTGTGTTCACTACTTTAGGATTCATTCTTGTTCGCATGTACTTTAGTTAAGTTTTTTATGTGTACAATATATTTGAATGATATCCCGTTTGTGAACCGTAATAAAAAAAAAAAAACGCGATAAAAACGCGCGTGTGAAGCGTTGGAGGGGTAGATGGGGGGCGACTACCAGCGAATACAGCGTGTTTTTATCGCTGTTTTTGCGAATATACGCGCAGTAGACACGCGTTTCACGATCGCCCCGTGTGCTTAGGTTATAAGGTTGCGTTTCAATAGTGTTTGAAGCTCGATTAAGGGCGTTATCTGCGTGTTGTCGGCGCATTTAAATTACGTCGTGTGCTACAGGCCTTAGACCACTACTCAAGGTCAAAGTCAAAATAGATTTATGTTATAGAACATTCAAGATATTACTTAAAATAAAACAAAGTTACATTAAGGGATTGCAATACACACATACATATTCGTTCTTTTGACTCTACTGACTCTACGCCTATTCGCTAAGGTGAAGTCTTCTAGTAGAGAAAATATGCTAGGGAGGTTTTTGCCTATGTAATGCGATTTAAAAGAGCACCCTCAAAGTTTCTTGCCTATTCTTCTCTGGGGAAGATTGCACCTTACCGAAGTCAGTATGATCAAAAGAACAAATGTATATGTATGAATTTAAGTCCTTTAATGTATGTTTGTATGTAATTAATGTAATCTTGACTTATTTTAAGTGCCATCCTGAATGTCCTATAAAATAAAGATTTTTTCTACTCTACTCTATTAGTAGGATCACTTAGACTATAGAAAAAGGGGTTAGAACTCTAATAAATCTTACGTCGTTCACATAGTCTGCACTTTCAGGAGACATTTCTTCCAGTTTCGAGTACAGTACTATCAAACTGAAGACTGTTACTAAAATTGTTGTCGACAACAAAGCGAGGTGCTAAAACAAAGAGAAAAGTGAGGAAGTGTCTACATTAATCCTAACTAAGAGGTATTGTAAAAGTGAAAGTGGGTTTATTTCTTTGTCCTTTTTACAAGTCGCGCGTCGTGACGGAGCTACGTTACTGATATGGACATAAATGGGACATAGTTAAAAGAGCGTCAGAATTTTATGTTCTTTGTGAAAGAAGTTTTTTATTTTTTTTATTTTTGTGTGCTATTAAGTGATTTATTTAAACAAGGTATTTAAAAACACCCAAAAAAACATGAATTCCAAAAATTAATTCAATAATAAAATAGTTGATGCTCTAGTCATCATTTACCCAATTTGACAACTTTTAAAATTCAAGTAACGGCACAAACTGACATCTTTTCTTTCATCCATATTTGTGAGAATAATAATTGCCCGTGCTTTCAAGGTATATACTTAAAAGATTAATAAGCAGCTCTATTTTTAAAATCTCAAGTATATACAGGGTCAACAGCACATCATACTATTTAAAACTGTCAAATTTCTTCAATCAATTTTCAATTTTATTCCCGAGCATTAGAGTTTACTATCCATTGGAGAAATTTGACAGTTCGTGGTAACCATCTGAAAATTATATCCCCTCCATGTGTCTTGAGCATGCTTTTATAGCTTCTCAAACTCACCTCTTTTCTATGAAAAATAATGCAATAGACAGTGTTGATGAGTGTAAATAATAAACCGGCCAAGTGCGAGTCGGACTCGCGCACGAAGAGTTCCGTACCATTACATATAAAACCAGCCAAGTGCAATTCAGACTCTATAAAATCCATTATATCTATAAAAACGCCACGCATGTTGTACGCCTACGTATCATGAATCCTCTCGCTCTCTCGTAGGTTGACTGGAAGAGATCCCCTTGTGGGATAAGTCCGCCTTTGTACCTTAAATTTATTTAATATTTATCTCTTTTGTTTTTAATGTATTTACTTTGTTTGATGTGCAATAAAGGATTTTACAATACAATACAATACAATACAATACGCCAAAAAATTAGATTTGTTGTATGGGAGCCCCCTTAAAGATTTGATTTAGTCTACTTTTTACTTCGATCAACTATAAAGAACTAGATACACAATCCACAACAAAAAAGTTCCCTCACTAAATGATCACCCACTTGACGTTTTGGGTTGTCTTTTCGTTTAGTAGCATTCGTTCGTTCCGAAAGCAAGCATGCCTCAGTGCGCAGTGAAAAATTGTAAAAATCACACCTCCAGAACATTAAAAGAATATGGAATGACATTTTTTAAATAAGTTGTTTTGTAATTATTATATGTGAATTGAAATTATCTTGGTATTTGGCCAAGAAAAGGTTATAAAACATTTTTTTAGTTTAATTTAATAACATTCGGCGAGAGTATAACCCTTTAAATTGAATAGACACTAGCCGAACTTACAAATCCATACCGTTGTATTTCAACATCATTTGTTCGGGTTATGCAGTGACTCTGTTCTAAAACAAATAGAGACGCTATTTTTTTATATTGTTTTTTTTTTTTTCATTTTCATCTGTGTTATAAAATTTAAGTGTAAAGAGTATATATATTAATTCTGTTTTCTATACTTACATTAAAGGTATTATGGCAAAACCATTAATCATATAAAATTGAATTAATAAAAAATTTAACGTGCGTGACGTTTACAAACAAAGTTTTATTGGATTTTTAGTTTTCCTAGAGATCCTGTGCGATGTGGACAGTGGACATACGTGGTCGCACGTCAAAGATGTGAAGATTCGAAGATGAAGTCGCAAAGTAGTGTCTTTTGCTCCAAGCATTTTTAGAAAGTGACTCGTATGTCATTACAAAAGGAGTCAAAAGGTTACACAAAACAGCTGCACCTCAAATAGTATGTACCTTTTTATCACTTTTGATTTGGAGTTTCTTGTATTGAATAAAATAAAAAAAAAATATTTCATCTTCAGGACAAAGATGATGACAGCGAAGAAGACAAATGTTTTTTTTTTGAGTTAGTTGCTTTTTTTTAAATAAATTATTACTTGTACTTAAATATCTATTCAGTTTCATAGCTAATTTCCTCTCTTAAATCTCAATAGGTCATTTCTGTTCAAAAAATTATACTAAGTTTTAAATAAGCAACACATAATATATGTGTAATCGGGAAAGACACAGTTCTTTTCTTTTTTTATAAGTTATTTCATATTTCATACAAAAATAAGCATAGAATATTTTAGGTTTATAAGCAATAATTAAGAAGAATGGCGGCGGCTGTGATTATCAATTGTAATGTATATTAATCGTCGGTTAATTTGAAATGAATGTGATTTTTTTAATAATAAAAGACCATAAAAACTAACATAAAAGTAAACGGCTGAACCAATTTTGATAAATCATATCTGAAATCCAGCGCAAGAAGAAGCTTTCGAATAAAATAAACTGCACCATTAACATCATCAGTTTAAGAGCTATGATGCTCCTATACATACACAACACAATCAGGGGTTAAAAAGAAAACCACACCATTTCGTAGCATTTTGAGTTTGTTAAAAAGTTTGTACGAAGATTTTATATGTGAAATCGACCCAACTAATATATTTTTAAAATTAACAAAGGCAACTCCACTCCTCCCATGTTCTACGTGACAGCCAGTGTCATCAAATTGTCTTACGTTATCCTTTGTTCAAAACCCAAAGTGGTATTTTACAAATTAAACAGATTTTATTTTCGACCTTATAATATTACGTTAAGGTTTAAATTAGATTAAAATGTTTGACACTTTAGAACTTTTTCATAATACATGAAGTGGTATACAACTATCTAAGTACGTATTGTAGTTAGGACACTTTTAAATTTCATTTTGTATGGGACTGTGTATCTAGTTTTCTATAGTTGATCGAAGACTTTTTAGTATTTGTTAATAAAGAAGCAACCAAAATACATCATCTGTGAAAATTTCAACTGTCTTACTATCATGGATCATGAGATACAGCCTCGGACAGACTTATCTGTAAAATTACGTTTTTTGTATGGGAGCCCCCTTAAATATTTATTTTATTCTATATTTTATTATTTTTTATTATAGGGCCAATAGAAATAAATCATCTGTGTAAATTTCAACTGTCTAAATATTACGGTTCATGAGATACAGCCTCGGACAGACTTTCTATGAAAACGAGCAAATAAAATCACGTTTTTTTTTTACAGGAGCCCCCTTAAATACTTATTTTATTCTGGTTTTTAGTATTTGTTGTTATAGGGCCAATAAGAAACATCATCTGCGAAAATTTCAACTGTCCAACTATCACGGTTCATGAGATACAGCCTGATAACAGACAGACGGACGGACGTACAGCGGAGTCTTACTAATAGGGTCCCATTTTTCCCTTTGGGTACCTAAAATACCAACCACTATTTGAAGGGCCGCATTGTCTTGGAAAATGACAACCATTCCAATTAATCCGGTGACAAATATGAATGCACCCATAACCGCCCAGGCCACTTTGTAATTGTAAGGATACTCCATGTATATCTGAGAGTACTTCAAATTACTTTTCTCAGGCACACCACCGCTTTCGCAGAAAGCAGCCATATACATCAAAGTTAAACCGACACCCTGAAAAGAAAATGTAAATTTTAAAAATACTACTTATTTATTAGTAACGGGTTTGTTTGTGACCACAGTCTAGCACAAGGGCGAAGTTTATCACCCCCGAACTTCATAGCTTGCCGTGTGGTGATCGGTTCAGAATAACACCACCCCATCTCTTTCCGTGGGTGTCGTAAGAGGCGACTAAGGAAACACAAATGAGACCTGCCTCCTAGTAATCCATCCCAGGCAACTACACTTCATTTTTTTCTGAATCTGAGGTGTCGTCCTATGGTCTCATGCGGTGTGGTAGGCTCTGTGAAGGGCCGTCTGGTTCGCGACCACCCTCCTACCGAAGTCCGACGCCAAACAGCCTGCTGTGTTCCGTCGGTGCGTAGGAGTACCAGTGCCTTATAGGCATTTTCTGGGTTAACTCGCTCCATCGTCGACCTCATCTATGACCTTGGTCAAGAATTAACCCTTCTTATAATAAAAAAAAAGCTTTTAACATTTAAACCAATAAACTTTATCTAAAAATCAATTTGATCACGACAGCTTCAAAAAAAAAACCGCATCAAAATCGGTCTATTCGTTTAGGATCTAAGATGACACATATACACACGTCAAACTTATTGCATCCCTCTTTTCGTGTCGGGGGTAAAGAAAGACGCCATCATACTAAAGATCTGTAAGATTACGGGAAAACCTGGATCAGATTGGGACAATACTAAAAAAGTTAGGAGAAAACTATGCTAACGACTCTCTGACTGTATGTTCTGCAATGGATAGCTGCGGGGGAGGCCTTTGCCCAGCTGTGGGACAGTTTTGGCTAGAAAAAAAAGAGGAACTTTCTTTCTTCTAGTTTCTTCTACCGGACATCCAGAGGGTGCCTCAAGAGCAAACCTATCCTTACTTAATATTATAAATGCGAAATTACCTCTGTCTGTCTGTCTGTCCGTCTTTCACGCCTAAACTACTGAACCGATTTTGATGAAATTTGCTACAGAGGTAGATTAGACCTTAGGAAAGGACATAGGCTACATTTTATCCCACAGCTGGGCACGATTTAACTTGTAGTTCACGCGGGCGGAGCCGCGGGTGGAAAGCTAGTTCATTAATGCCTTACCATTGAAGTAAATGCCAACCCCAATGCAAAAGACTGATAACACATTACAGTTTCTCTCATTTAAAATAATAACTTGTAGAATTTTATAAAAGATGCATAATCCAGTGTCCTAATTTGTATCCCAACGCAGTATGGTTTATGTAGACATAATTTTTACACTATATAATCTTGTGACTCCTGTAGCGATGTATTTTAGTATATGCAAACATCGTAATTATGTAAGCATCGAAAACTGATTCAAAACATTTGTATACTTTTGTTGAAATATAGATATATATTCATATATATCATAGACATAGAAAAAATAAGTATATATATGGATAATTTTGGTGCACAAATTAATAATAGTAAATTTTGGTGCTAAAATGATGTAACTTCTTCAAAAAATTATCGTGTCCACAGATGAAACTTGATAAACTGTCAAAAAACTTGATAGAATCCTAGTTCGTACAGCCACATTTTTTGTGATTTTTTTCATCTTTTAAGTAAAGTAACTGATGAAAAAATTACAAATATCTTCTTATAATATATATAAATCTCCTGTCACGATGTTTGTCCGCGATGGACTCCTAAACTACTTAACTGATTTTAATCAAATTTGTACACCGTGTGCAGTTTGATCCAACTTGAGAGATAGGATAGTTTTTATTTCGATTCATGGCCTTAATAATTTATAATTAACAATAAACTGATTATCAATGTTGATCGTTGTCATTAATCGTAAATCTCTAACAGATGGCGCCACGGCAACGCGGGGCCGGGCTGCTAGTATATTTATATATATATATATATATATATATAAATATATAAGCTTTACTAGTTTTCCACCGGGACTACGATCCCAAAAAAAAATTTGAAAATTATGTAGCCTATGTGTTGGTCCAAGGTGTCAGCTACCATACTGCATTTTATCAAAATTGGTCCAGCCGTTTGAGCGTGAAAGAGTAACAAACACTCATACATCCACATAATCTTTAGCGTTAATAATATTAAGGATATTGAGCGTCAATTTTTTTTTTATAATTTCATATCGGTTCCTTAGCAAAAATCCTTTAATTTCATGAGGAAAATCAGCCTGTAAAGTTTTGCTAACTAAAGTCACCCATATGAAATACTATCATTCCTCTCGGGACTTCGTTCCTGTGGAAATTCAGCTTCCAAATGTTAGCAAATGTTACTCAGGGATATTTGCACCACAGACTTCCAACTGGTAATAATATTGAAAGTCTGTGATTTGCACTCAATAAATAATGAATTTATTTTACAGAATAATTTGAAGATATAGGTTTATTTTTATTCCTGTATATTTAATATAGCCAATCACCTATATTTATATAAATGCTATATTGTAATATTTATTTATTTATGTTTATATTTTTTTTCCTTTTCCTGAACCATTCCTGAACCTTTCAAATTTCCGATCCATTCCACTCCGTTTTTCCACATAGGTCATAATTTCCCTACCTTTTACTACCTGAAATTGGCACAAAGTCTAAACTAGTGCCACACCACAAAAAAACAAAAAAAAGTAGTAGTAATTTTTTTTCATCCATCCGGATAGGCAAAGGTCGGAGCCATACAGCCAAATCTTTCTTAAGTAATTTCTTCCACTCAAAGTCTTCATTTAAATGAAGGCAAAAGAAAGTCAAATCTTGAGTTTTATAAAGAACAAGAATTATACACCATGTCACTATACCATAGACATAGAAGGGGAAGACTCGCAAAGGTGCAGTCTGGGGAAGACTGCACCTTTGCGAATAGGCGTAGAGTCAGTAGGGTCAATAGCACGAATGCGTATATATGTATTTAAATTCTTTAATGTTTGTTTGTATGTATTTCATGTAATCTTGACTTGTTTTAAGTGGCATCCTGAATGTCCTATAAAATAAAGATTTTTTCTATTCTATTCTATTCTATAGAAAAAATCATATCACTACAATACACAGTTTTATGGTTTCCTAAAAAATTAAAAAAGAATTAGAATGGAATAGAAAATGCTTTATTTCCACTTATTTTTTCTATGTCTATGTTTATTTTGGTACTACACAGATATGACAATGTAGAAAAATTATCAACCCCGTATTCGATTGCTTATAACTTTTAAACGGCTGAACCAATTTTGATCAAATATAGAAAAGAAACATTTCGATTGCGTCGCCTTTCAAACAAAAACATGCATCGAAGTCAGTCCATTCGTTTAGGAGCTAGGATGCCACATACAGATGCACAGATGCAGGCGTCAAACTTATAACACCCCTCTCTTTTGCCGTAAAGTGAAGAGGTACGACTCTGAATAAGACGCTAAGAATGCTGCGATCTCAAAGGTAGTTGAATGGTTTACTGTAAATAACCTTCTTTTGAACGAGTACGAAACCAAATGTGTTAAATTTACCTTGCCCAATGTTAAACATGTTAATACCAATGTACAGGTTAGGAACAAAAAACTGGACATTGTGGAATCTACTGTATTCTTAAGAATAACTCTTGATGCAAAGCTTCAATGGGGTCCTCATATTGATAAGTTAGCGAGCAGACTCAGTTCAGCAGCCTACGCAGTTAAAAAAATCCGTCAATTATCGGACGTTGAAACCGCGAGAACCGTATATTTCAGTTACTTCCACAGCCTAATGTTATATGGCATTTTACTGTGGGGTAATTCTGCGGATATCAATAAGATTTTTGTTCTGCAGAAAAGGGCTGTTCGCGCGATTTATCAAATGAGACCTAGAATGTCTCTTAGACAAATATTCAAAGAAATAGATATTCTGACTTTTGAATCCCAATATATACATATGTGACAATATTCATTTTTGTGAACATTGTAACAAATGTTCATTTTTATGTGAAGAAAAATGAACATTTGTTTAAGAAAAATAGCGACAGGCACAATGTCAAAAATGCTAATGTGATTCATTTGCTCAATGATTTACATTGATTTTGCTCATTTTGCTATTTTTATGACGTTTTCAAGAAACACTTTGTATGTTCTATGAAAATAAAGTATTTTTGATTTGATTTGATATACTAGGACCAAACATAAACTGGATGTACTAGACAGTCGTCTCCACAAGGTCACGAACTCTTTTATGAGTCAATGTATAAGTTTCTATAAATTTCGTTATTCAAAATTCGCATGTGTATTCAAATTTTACCTTTGGACAAATTTAAGACAGTAATTAAAAAAAAAAACTTTGAAAAAGCTATTACAAAATTTCTGATTATGTATCAGACAGGCAGCCATGGGAATGAACTGCTCAGCTCTAGAGTTATTTCAGATTTAGTAAAAATTACTCAATTAGAATTTTTTTATTGCGATTTAAAAGAGCAACCTCAGAGTTTCTTGCCTGTTCTGAGGAAGACTGCACCTTTGCGAATAGGCGTAGAGTCAGCAGGGTCAATAGAACGAATGGGTATGTATGTATTTAAATCCTTTAATGTATGTTTGTATGTATTTCATGTAATCTTGACTTGTTTTAAGTGGCATCCTGAATGTCCTATAAAATAAAGATTTTTTCTATTCTATTCTTTTATATTCAAATTTCGGCTTCTAGAAAGTCCATTTTAATTTTAATATTCCTCATAACATAATATTTTTTTTGTTTTCGACTTCATTGAAAACCATTCAGAGCCATAAAACAAAGCGACCTCTTAAAACAGCACTAACAAGAATTCCGTTCCAAATTGCTCCCTAATAAACCTCGCCAACTAGACAGTTTCCTAAATAAACTATAAAATTCCGGATCCACGAAAATGGTGACAAAAGATGTTATTGCTTATTTCCAATCCATAAGGCATTGTACACAGAAAAGCACTTAAGTGCCAAGTCTGCTGTAGGATATAAAGGAGCATGCACACTGCACATTTACATTTTTTCTTTTATTTAGTAAGCCTACACAGTTAACCCGATTCTTGCACAGGATTCTTGCAAATTCTGTGCAAGAATCGCGCGAGGGTTTTAATATGCCAAAATATGGGTGTAAAAATATGACCGAAACCCAACCGTTTCTAGATTTTCCGAGATAAAAATACATATTCAAGTTTTGATGAGAGGTATAAGCAAAAGGTTAAAAATTTAGAAAAATAAAATAATTTTTACTCGTAAAATGATCAGAACTATCAATGCAATGTTTAAAAAATAAAAGGAACCAAGGTTGTATACTTTGTGTGCTCGTATTTTTACACACATGTGTTTGGTTCCAATCTTTCCAGTGGTATGGTACTCTGGTCCAGGATTAATAGAATATGCCGAAAAAATCCATTTTGAAAGCTGTTTGAGACAACTTTGAGAACAGAGCTGTTGCTTGTTTTTTATTATAATTGTACGATGTCTATACAAGTTTCTTGGGCCTTTATCTTGAGGATTGAGTGTATCTTCTCTACATGTTATAAAACAAAGTCCTCCGCTGCATCTTTTTTTTATTTTTTATTATAAGATGTGTTAACTCTTGATTTCAATCTTGACCATAAAGGTCAAAGGTGAGGTCGACGATGGAGCGAGTTAACCCAGAAAATGTCTATAAAGGCACTAGTACTTCCACGCACTGACGGAACACAGCAAGCTGTTTGGCGTCGGACTTCGGTAGAAGGGTGGTCGCGAACTAGACGGCCCTTTACAGAGCCTACCACACCACATGAGACCATAGGACTCATGTGGTGTGGTAGGCTCTGTAAAGGGCTAGCGATGCGATCGGACGTGTCCACTATTTAAATAATTTATTAAACATTTGCAAAAACGGTGACCTAGTCCTACAGTAAGCGGAAGCGACCGGATCTGTGTCATTTTTCAGTTGTGTTAAGTAAATTCATTACTATGGTAGACAGTGAATTTAACTATTAATTATTAAACATGGATGCATCTCCATTTAACCGAAGTGCATTAACGCGCCGCAGCCCTCCGCCCCCGCCATCCCCTCAGCCTCGCGCACCCAAGCCCCCGCCTTCGTCTCCGCCCTGCCAACATGAAGATCCTCCTGAAGTGATATCCACTCCTGAGATTCAGAACTGGATGACCACCATCGAGCAGTTATTGAACGAGGTATGTGCCGTTTCAATGGAAGGAAAATTAAACTCCGAACAGAAGCTCAAAATCAGTAATTTGTGCCGCAAAGTGAGTCATGGAACTTCGCAAATGGCTGTCGAGTACCAACAACTGAAACGGAAAGCTATTCAAGCTCATATATCCCTCCAAGCCCTTAAAGATAAACAAGACCTCTCGCAGCAAATCCAGGACCATAAAAAAAGTATTGACGAGTCTGCAAAACCTGTCGCAGGATCTGTTTCCTTCGCCGAAATGCTTAAGAAAAATAGTAATAATAATAATTTTCTCAAGACCGAAACAGTAAACTCTGTTGCAATTTACCCAAAGGACAAGAAGTCTAGCGAAGAAACAAGGTCCTTGGTACAAAAGATCATCCGTCCTGATCAGATGAAACTGCATGTGAGAGGTTTACGTAAGACCATCAACGGCGGTGTCATCATCAGCACTGACTCCAAGGACGACATCGAGAAGCTCAAGAAGTCTGTGCAACTGTCTACATCTGGTTTTACTGTAGACGAGCCCCAAAAGCGTAAGCCCAGGATTTTAGTGATTGGAGTGCCTGCGTCTATGAAAGAAACTGACGTATTTGATTGCCTGTACAACCAAAATCTGGCTGACAAGCTTCAAGGCGTTACACTCGAGAAGTTTTTGACCTCAATTAAGCTCAGTCATAAGTCAGGAAGGAAAGACGCACAAACGTGTAATTATATAATAGAAGTGCCTGGATATATACGTAAACACCTAATAACGAGCGATAGAGTTTTCATTAACTGGTCATCGTGCCCTGTGAGAGATTTCACATTAGTAACTCGATGTTACAATTGTCAGCAGTATGGACATGCGGCGAAGACGTGTCGGCAGGAGGCTAAAACCTGCGGCCATTGCGGTGACTTAGGCCACGCAATGAAAGAGTGTCCTAATAAAGCCCAACCAGCAAAGTGCGCCACCTGCCTGCATTACAAGAAGCCGAGTAATCATGCGACCGGTGATAAGGACTGCCCGGCGAGAAAAATGGCGGAAAAATGGCTCATAAACTCTATTGACTATGAAAGTGCATAAAGTTTCAAGTGATTAGACAGTTTTATTTTACAATCTACAGTTTTACAATTTCATTAGAGGTCCATAAGTTTTATAAAGTATTTTTTAATAATTCTATTCAAATTTAGATGTTAGTCTCTTTATTTTTTTTATTTTTTTTAACATTGTGTTTTGTGTTGCTCAATAACGCCTGAGACATGCCAGTCATCAGAATAGCAAACTGGGTCAATGATGCGAAAATCACCTTATAGATTAATTTTGCAATTAAGTATTTTAGAAACATACAGTCGAGTTATTTTACATTAATAAGGTATTTTAAAGTATAGGTTAGTGGAGCAAATTTTTACCCGACTGCGCGACGCAAATGAGGGGTAATGTGTTTTTACTTAGTAAGTTCATATTACGGTGTAAGGAATTTATTTAACATTGAGGTATTTAATTATTTGTAAGTGTTTGTTTATATAAAAAAAATAAGATCCCTTTTTGCCTGAGATACAGGTATTAAGTTAACCTAGTTCAGGCACCTAGGTTATTTTCGTTCTAAATTAATAATGCTTAGCCTTAAGTTTTATGTGTAAACAATAACTATGAATAAATGATTTGATTTTGATTTTTGATTTTGATAGGACGACACCTCAGATTCAGAAAAAAATGAAGTGTCGTTGCCTGGGATGGATTACTAGGAGGCAGGTCTCATTTGTCTCTCTGTCTGTCTAAACGCGTTAAACTCTAAACGGATTTTTAAGAGGAAGGTTTATGTGTATAATTCATTCCCGAAATTCCCACGGAAACGAAGTTCCGGGGACGTGAAGCTAGTAAAAAAATGAAAAAGGGTTGTACCAAGTGTATAATACCCTTAACATGGAAGATAAGGAGAAATTTTTGTACTCTCTAGGTAGTCTCGAGAGCAAATCGACACACTTTGCAAGTTATAGACGGGCTACTAATAATGCACGAGAAAAATATGTATTAAAATAAAATTCGGTGCCTATAACTGTTTTCTCATAGAGCACTATTGTACTTTTGAGCTAGAACCGTACATAACATAACTGAGAAATTTAAAAAAATTATCTCCCCCAATATTTGATGTCTTGTCCTCTTCGTGTTTTGAAGGGAGGCTTGTGTCCCTTGGTGGGGACGTATGAGGGCTGATAGAAAAAAAATGTCTTGAATCTTAAATTGTATGACTTTCGCGCGTAATCTATATAGAGATGAAATTCTTTCATATTACAACTTTAACCCCCCTTCTTCTTCTTATCGTGTAGGTATAGTCAAGTGTGTGGTGAACTTGGCTGACCCTGGTGTCAGAGTTTTCAAACCGCACAATGGCCTCTGACTTGGTTTTAACGACTGTAGTCAATCAACAACGGCCAGGACCGACAGCTTAACGTGCCCTCCGAAGCCCGAATATAGAAAATTATTTTTTATTTTTTCAATGCGAATAGTTCATTTTTACCTAAAAATAGATATTACTCCTATACCAGGCACGTGAGGGGTGCGGGTAGCGCTCGGGGGATGCACCCGAGTGGTGTCTACGTTTAGGAAAAAAAATCCACTGAAAAAAAGAGAAAAAATAGAAGTAGGTACTCTGTAAGTGATACTGGTGCAGGATTTAGAATATAGGTAGGAGGTTTTTTATCACTCTGTGTAAAACAGTGCCAAAAACGAGTATAACAGAACATTACGCACTCGGTACAATACCTAATAACAAAATCAAAGGCGTGAAATCAGTAAAAGACCCGAACAAACATGGAGGGCTAATAAACTGGGCATTTCACCATCTGGCAAAGCAAAACACATAATATATTTAAAGCAAATTCAGGATAGGCAGGCGGCAAACATCCAACGGGAACTAGGCAGTAACATTAACTGACCTATTTGTGATTAAAATCTAACATTCTAACTAAACCATGTGATTATGTAATCATTCTACTAAGTGCAAAAGAACAACACATAGTCAACTAATGTGGCAAATCTTTCCAGGCATACTGTAAGACTTATTGCTAACTCTTACAAGGTCCTCGAAAGGATGTACCAGCGGTCCCCTCTTATCAGACATACTGTAAAAGTCATTAATAGAGACGTGAGGTTTTTGCTGCATTGTGGGAGAAAGGCTGACAATGTTTCATTTAATAACCCACAGACGTGCTGGATACCACGTTCTGAATTACTGGTACTCTGCCTACCCCGAATGGGATTACAAGCGTGAGTGTATGTAACGTGTATATTATGGGCGACATATCATCACTGTTGTTTTAACCGTGTGGTGATCGGTTGAGAATAACACCACCCTTCTCTTTCCGTGGGTGTCGTAAGAGGCGACTAAGGAAACTCAAATGAGACCTGCCTCCTAGTAATCCATCCCAGGCAACGACACTTCATTTTTTCTGAATCTGAGGTGTCGTCCTATGGTCTCATGCGGTGTGGTAGGCTCTGTAAAGGGCTGTCTGGTTCGCGACCACCCTCCTACCGAAGTCCGACGCCAAACAGCTTGCTGTGTTCCGACGGTGCGTGGGAGTGCCAGTGCCTTTATATGCATTTTCTGGGTTAACTCGCTCCATCGTCGACCTCATCTTTGACCTTATGGTCATGATTGAGGTCAAGAGTTAACCCATCTTATAATAATAATAATAGTCTTAAAACCCGAAAATATTATTATTATTTTTTGAAGGTTTTCCTTTAGGTTTCTTGGGGTAAGTTTTTAGTTGCATGGGAAAACTGACGTGCTAATCTTTCGCTGAATAAACTAAAGCGACCCAATACTTACTTTACTCCCTATTCTAAGTTATAATAAATAATAATAAAATAAATAATAAAATCATTTATTATCAGGCATCTAAGGCCCATAGATAAATACCTTACAGACTAACATACATTATAAATATGAATTATAACTAAACAAAATAAAATAAAACTAACTAACACTATTTCCCGGGTGTTTTTCCGGGGGTGTCCGCAGCCGGGAATCTCCCTCGGAAACGGCGGAACACCACGCCCTCCGGCCAAAAGCTCTCCTTTATGACTGTCTCCAGCATGAACGTCGGGAACAGCACCACAAATGCTTTGAAACTAGCATGGTGATGCGATTCCAACGGTTTCACTCTCTCGAGACCTAAGGGAACTTTTGTCTTCTGCCGTATGTACTCGACGACGTCTTGCACCCATACAATAGTTATCCCATACAAATGATTTTATTAATTCCTACGGGAAAAAGTGGCGACCAGAAACCGAATAATAAAAAAACCCTAACTACGACCCTGAATCGAGATAATCCAGGAACTTAAGATGAGAAATAGGCAACATTTCTGAAAAATCCAAGGCAAAAGACCGAAAATTTTTGGGACTTTTCAGAGGTCATTCAGGAAGCTAAAAGATATTAAACACAAATTTTGAGCTTGGTTAGAATTTTTCCGAAGTCAAATGCTAAAGTTCCTGGAGTAAGAGGGATACACGGGGAAGGAGCTTTTAAGGATGTCACGCTTATGACGTTACGTAACGTACCGTAACAACGTTAGCTAATACCAGTGTTATGATACGGTGCAGGAAAAAATATTTTTTCACTACTCATGCTCGGAAAGTGATTGTTTGTGCAGCTTATAGGCTGCAGAAAATCGATTTTTGTGTTCTAGAGCACAAAACAATCTACTATAGGCTGCACAAAATCGTAGGCTGCACAAAATCGATTTTTGTGTTCTAGAGCACAAAACGATCTACTATAGGCTGCAGAAAATCGCATTTTGTGCTCTAGTGCACAAAGTGATCTACTCATAAATAGGTCTATAGTAAGGCATAGAAAACTCCATATAGCCAAAATAATCAGAAGTTTAAAGATAAAATTAACGTGCCCTCCAAAGCACGGAAACGCTCGTGATAAATTGCCACTTTGGTCACCCATCAGGTTCCCTACCTTTGTGTGTGTTACTTAACCTCACTGATCGGTTGAGATCAGCGAGAGCCACTGGGCTACGAGCGCTTCAAGTCAAAGTCAAAAATTGCTGTATTTCATAGAACATTAGGAATATTACTTAATATAAGCCAAAGTAGGGAATTAAATTAGCATTTTTAACATTGCCCCCGTTTTTACTTCGCCAGATTTTAATTGTCCGTTTTACACAACAACTATATTTCTGTCTCACATTATACAGGGTGTAAAAGACAGCTTAGCAAAAACTGAAAACCTAGACTCGGACAATCATTCTCTTAATGATTTTCCAGTGAAATTTTTCTCTGAAAATTTTTTCTTTTTTTTTTCATGGATTTTAATAATAGGTCTTTACCTATGAAATTGCCGATTTTCGCTCAAGCTTTATTTTATTCATAATTTATTTGATTGAACAGCTATTACTAAAATTATTTTTTATTTAAAATCTTGGCCATATAGCGGGGATATTGAGTCAAATTAATACATATTTACTTTAGATTTATTTACTGAAAAAGAAGCTCAAGTATAGCTCGTTTCATCCGTTGCCCGTTTCATTGCTTATTTCTGCTGTACCGTTGTTACAGTTACAACTTTCAATAAAGTAATGTGATGAAAATTAACTTAAAGCTGTCCAAACCTTCCCACAAAATTTTACTAAATTTGGATTTCACATTCCCGAGAAAAATCCAAAAACGTTAGTATGGAAAATTCAGTTTTCCAAAAATATTGTATGAAAAACGGCAATTTCATAGGTAAAGACCTATTATTTTCTGCTTACATTTTTTATTATTTAATCGAATAAATTCCATTTTGCAATAAAAAACAATCATAACAACGTAAAACATGAAAACCAGCAATGAACATCGCACTCCGATAGCAGCGCAAGGCGGGGGATCGCGCGCGGGGCGCGGTTTCGCGATACGTTGCGTAGCGCCAAAGTTGGTAGAAAATGAAAACTCCTTAACGAGACGTGTTACTGCGCGGGTCACTGTCGGGGCTGCGCGGGGGTGCGGGCGGATTCCACCTCCTCTTTGGCCACTACGCCTACGACGTCCGAACGCGACACATTAATTTAATCCTTTTATCTTTTTTTGTATTCATACTGCAATATACGAATCTTCTTTGAAAGTTATTTTCCTGCATTAACAAGACGTTACCAGGAAAAAATAATTACTTATATAGCTGGTGATAGTTATGGGTAGATTCTATCATTTAAGTATTTGCTAAGCTATCCTTTACACCCTGTATTTTTACATACAGACTAAATAAATTTAGTAGTTAAAAGTCAATTTAACTATTAAAGTGTTTTCTACACTTTTTTTTATTATAAGATGAGTTAACTCTTGACCTCAATCTAGACCAAGGTCATAGGTGAGGTTGACGATGGAGCGACTTTAAAGGCACTGGAACTCCCACGCACCTACGGAACACAGCAAGCTGTTTGGCGCGGGTGGTCACGAACAAGACGGCCCTTTACAGAGCCTACCACACCGCATGAGACCATAGGACGACACCTTAATTTCAGAAAAAAAAGAGATTTCATTGCCTGAGATGGATTAATAGGAGGCAGGTCTCATTTGAGTTTCCTTAGTCGCCTTTTACGACACCCACGGAAGGGATGGGGTGGTGTTATTCTCAAACGATCAGGAGTGTGACTGTTTGCTGGCTGCAAACAGTCACACTCCTTGCTTTCAAATAGTCCATGCTGCATATACATTTCTGTGCTCTCTGTATTAGCCAAATAGATTCGGAAAAGATTGAGAATAAAACTACAAGATGTGGGTTGGGTTACAACAGATTATTTTTTTTAAAACAGGGTATATATACTATACTAATGTAGAGTACAAATCCTTATATGCTAATTAGGTTAGGTCTTGAATCTAGTCCTTAGGTTAGGAGATAAATAGGTTTCACTTATTATTCTACTTTACTAACCTACTAATCTTACACTACATCTCAAATCACCTCAGATTAAGTCGGTACGTGCCGAAAGCGCCCTTACTTTTGATTTATATTAATTCCTTCCCCTACCTTGACTACAGGACTAGAATTTTTGTCTTTCTTTCTTCTCTAATACGCGATAAAACTACGATAATACAGGTTATATAATTGAATCGTTTATTTGAGAAACCCCATAAGTCACTTTTTCAACGAGGTTGATTTTTTTAATGGTACAAGTTGAATAATTGAATTTTTCTACATGTAATCATTTTAACCGATACTGACGTAACTATTTTATAGGATTTTTGAATAATAAATATATGCTCAGTTTTTCAAAAAATGTTTTTTTATGTTTTTAAAATCATCCGACGATTCTGACTTATGGGGTTTCTCAAATAAACGATTCAATTATAAGTTGACGCTATTGACGCTATAACGCCAGCGCGTTTAGGTCATCCCTCGTGTCGTTGGTTCCTTAGAATAAATACAAAGACAGACAAGAACACCGAAGACCGGAGCATATAAACACCTGCTTTTTACACAAATATTTGACCCGATAGAGGATTGAACCAAGGGCCCGTTGATCAAGAGGCTGTGCTCGACCAAACCGGCCGTATAATTGTTTTAAAAATTATAAATGTAACTATCTATCTATCTATACGCTCTCGCCTATAATCCTTTTTGGGGTAGGCAGAACGTCAATTGGTTCGGAAACCACTTGATGCCACATTTAGCATTAATTCTGAGGGTTATTAGATGGAATATGAGTATAGTGGTGATAAGTTGTCAGCCTTTCTCCCATAATACAGCAAAAACCCTCAAGTCTCGTTATATTTTGATTTTTATTCATAGAATAGGTCTTTACCTATGAAATTGCCGATTTTTTCTCAAGCTTTGTTTTATTTATAATTTATTTGATTGAAAAGCTATTACTAAAATTGTTTTTATTTCAAACCTTGGCCATATAACGGAGATATTGAGTCAAATTAATACATATTTACTTTAGATTTATTTGCTGAAAAAGAAGCTCAAATATAGCTCGTTTCATCCGTTGCCCGTTTCATTGCTTATTTTTGCTGTGCCGTTGTTACAGTTACAACTTTCAATAAAGTAAGTATGATGAAAATTAACTTAATGTTATCCAAACCTTCCCACAAAATTTTGATAAATTTGGATTTCGCATACCCGAGAAAAATTCAAAAACGTTAGTATGGAAAATTAAGTTTTCCAAAAATATTTTATGAAAACTGCAATTTTATAGGTAAAGACCTATTATTATAGGCCTATGTTTCAACAATTGGAAGAAGATCTCACCTTAAAAGATTTGGCCGTGGGATTCCGTCCTTTGCCTATCCTGATGGCTGAATATGGAATACTCATCATTGAAATCTATTAACCAAACATATTTTTATAGACATAGAAAATTATGTCAGTGATATTTTTCATAGACATAGAAAATAAGCTTTATGTCAGTGTATTTTTTTGATTTCAGTTTTGATTATGTTTTGATCCTTAAATTTTGCCGAAATTGTAATGGAAATGCCATTTAAAACATGTTTTTAAGTGATGTAATTCATGTTTCATGGTGCTCAAATATTAACAAAATATTTGAAGAGAAATGAGTTTCTTTCAAAAACATAAGTAACTTCGTGCAATATTTTAAATCAGAACTATTATGAAGAACCTATTTTTCGATTTGTATACATTGTACCTATGCGTAAGGTTCGTAAAGATAACACGAAATATATAAAAGGAAAGATAAAAGGTAAACTTGTGTCATTATGAAAACGTGCCTCACTACTATTTTGGCAATTTACAACACAGGGATGCTTGTAAGTACTTACTTAGGTACTTTTTTCCTACAAATCCTAACTTCCTAACTAATATTATAAATGCGGAAGTAACTGTCTGTCTATCTGTCTGTCCGTCTTTCACGCCTAAACTACAGAACCGATTTTTATGAAATTTGGTACAGAGATGGATTAGAGCCTGGGAAAGGACATAGGCTACATTTTATCTCACAGTTGGGCACGATATAACCTGTAGTCCACGCGGGCGGAGCCGCGAGCGGAAAGCTAGTTTTTCCATATGGGGAGACTATAAATTATTTAGCAAAACTTTGAAGGTATTTTTCCCCATGAAAATCAATAATTTTGAAAGGAACCCAGCATTCTCATATTAAGGCAATTATCTGATCGTCCAATTCCTATAAAATTGACGCTACACACTCAATGGCCCACAGTAAAGTTTTCCCTTGTGTCGTGGGTCCCTTGGAACACACAGAAAGACAAACACGAACACCCATGTCCCGAGAACAAACATCTGCTTTTTACATAAATATTTGCGTAAAAGCAGATGGGGATCGAACCCAGGACCCGCTAATCATGAGGCAGCGCCACTACCACTCGACCAAACCGACCGTCAATTCCTAAAGCGATTTTTTTTTCATTTATTGACTTACACCGAACTAGCTTTCCGCCCGGGGCTCCGCCCGCGTGGACTACAGGTTATATCGTGCCCAGCTGTGGGATCAAATGTAGCCTATATCCTTTCCCAAGGTCTAATCTATCTTTGTACTAAATTTCATCAAAATCGGTTTAGTAGTTTAGGCGTGGTAGACGGACAGACAGAAAGAGTTAGTTTCGCATTTTTAATATTAGTTTGGGTTCCTTGGGGATAGTTGTTCAGTTTAGTGTTTTGATGTTATCCTAGGTCAGAGAATTATCTTAGGCTATATTTTTTTCTAAACTAATATATTGCTGTGATAGCCCAGTTGGTAATGAGCCAGACTTGTAATCTGAAGGTCGCGGGTTCAAATCCTGGTGCGGGCCTGTACCACTAAATTCGTCTTTTCGGATTTATGTACGGATTTCTAATTATCACTTGCTCAACGGTGAAGGAAAACATCGTGATGAAACCCGCTCGTCCAAGAAAATTCATTTTCGAAAGACGAGTGGTCCACCAACCCGCATTGGGCCAGCGTGGTGGACTATGGCCTAAAACCCCTTCGTGTTTCGAAGGGAGACCCGTGCCCCTCGGTGGGGACGTATATGGGCTGGCAAGAAGAATATATTGCTGAGTGGTGATCAGTTGAGAATACCACTAGGTACCCCATCTCTTTCCGTGTATGTCGTAAAAGGCGACTAAGGAAACACAAATGAGACCTGTCTTCTATTAATCCACTCCAGGCAACGACACCTCAGTTTGTTCTGAATTTGATGTGGCGTCCTATGGTCTCATGCGGTGTGGTAGGCTCTGTAAAGGGCCGTCTGGTTCGCGACCACCCTCCTACCGCAGTCCGATGCCAAACAGCTTGTTGTATTCCGTCGGTGCGTGGGAGTACCAGTGCCTTAATTGGCATTTTCTGGGTTAACTCGCTCCATCGTTGACCTCATCTATGACCTTGGTCAAGATTGAGGTCAAGAGTTAACCCATCTATACTAATGTTATAATACTAATGTTATAAAGAGGAAAGATTTGATTGTTTGTTTGTATTGAATAGGGTCCGAAACTACTGGACCGATTTGAAAAATTCTTCCACCAAAGCTACATTATCCCCGATGGCATAAATTACATAATTTTCCCAAATTCCCACGGGAACGAAGTCCCGGGCGGAATACTAGTATCAAAATAATAAAAAAATATCAAAAAAAATCTTGTAATTAATGAAAAATAAACTGCACATGCACATGTATGTTTAACTAGAGGATGCCTACTTCGTTCCCGTGGGAATTTTGCAAAATCTTGCCAAACAACTTTGTCCAAGAGTTTGTGCTGGGCATTGACTAGTCCAGACCTTCAATTTTATGTTTTGAGAATATTAACATCTTTAAATTTTACCTCAAACGGTCTAAATGATGCTAATTGTAGTTAATAAAATTTGATTACCAACTTCAAAAATAGAGTAGGTTCTTAATTTCACTGTATTTTTGACCCCCGACGCAAAAAGAGAGGGGCGTTATAAGTTTAGCGTGTCTGTCTGTGTATCTGTGTATCTGTCTGGGTATCGTAGCTCCCAAATGGATAAACCGATTTTCGTTTAGTTTTTTTTTTGTGTCATAGATAATTTTATCTTGAGTGTTCTTAGCCATGTTTCATGAAAATTTGTTCAGCAATTTAAAAGTTATAAGCAGTCGAATGTCGAGGGTGATTAAAAATGTTTAATTTTTGTGTTATATAATGTTTGTACCTACGTGATTACAATCAAGAATTTATTTTGAAAATTATTTTATTAAGTGGTAGGTAACTTTAGAGAATTAGTACCATATATATATATATATATATATTTTTTAATTGATGCAGCATTTTTTGAAAAACTAAACAGAAAAATAAAACATACACACATTATAACGTTTTGGTTCGTGGTTCTCTTCAAAAGATATGTATTGTTATTATTGAAGTCGGTTCATTCTAATGTTTTTTTAACGCAGACAATTTATTATTTTTCAGATAATTGGTATCTACATGGTAGGTCAAGCAATTTTATCAATGGTACATAAAGATGTTAAACAGGAATTAGATAAACTACCATTTGATTTTTCTACGGCATTTTTTGTGTTAGGATTACTTTCAGCTTTAACTAGTTTGATTGGATATGTAGCTTTATGTACCAGAAGGGTTATTACAACAATCGTGGTCTGTATAACTTTGTCTTAATCTAAGTGTATATGTCACCGGAAAATAATAAGAATCGTAAGTTGATCAACTTTCGGAAAATCATACACGGCAATTGAAATTTATTATTAACGTATACATTTCCAGTAGTTGATCAATTTACGGCGTCTCGCGGTAAAATGATCCGACGAACGCGATGTGTACGCTGATTGGTTGAAAACTCGAGGTGTTCGCTGATTGGTTGCATGTCAATTCAATTCAATTCATTTATTCGTTGCTTTTCTACATGGTTTTCTTAAGATAATACAGTTTATAAACAAAGTCCTGTGACATGTAGTACCCCGTAGGGGCATCACAACGTTTTAAAAAGAGTGGCGCTATTATTTTTCAGAATAAAAAGTAATTAGCTTAATTAATAAACAAAATTAAAATAATATTATACACCTCTACAATCAATTGATTCTATCTCACTTAGAACTGCGACAAGCAGGTTTGTTAGTAGCCGAACCCAACCAACCCGTTTAGGGTTGGTTGGGTTAGGTTAGGTTTGAACTGCGACCCTCAACGCACGAGCTGAGCAAGCGTACTGCGGCAGCGGCCGGCAAATTGCCAGAAGCGACTCGATTGTGGTTGCCGCATCGACCAATCAGAGAACAGTGTATATATAACGGATGTCAGTTTAACGTAAAAATGTACACTGAGCAGCGATTGGTCCATTCTTGTACGATTTGACGTGTAGCGATTACGTTAAATAATACATTTCAACTGCCGTGTATGATTTGCCGATAGTTGATAAACTACCTCGAAAATTAATCAACTTACGATTTTAATAAATTTCCGGCGACATATATAATGTTAAAATAAATTAGTAATGATTTCAATTTGATCAAAGGTGTCTAATAAAATAATCATTTTATTTCAGTATCAAATTTTAATAATAATCATAGCATTAGTAACATTTTGTTACGGTGCAGTTTTGTTTAGCAAACTTTCACAATTTCGAAAAGACAAGATGAAGATTGATCGAAATGTTCCAAATAGCGGTGTAAGTATATGAGGTAACATTAAGTTATTGTTAACGAATCTCTAGTACAGAGGGCCACAGATCAGGTTACCACATGCGTGGACTCTATATCGTTACAGCACGGTTTTGCAATAAAAATGGCGTAACCTGATGCGCTGGTTTCTTTACGTTTCGATATCAGTCTTCACCGAGGATTACAGGCTTAAGAAAGAGTAAAGGGGGTTAAGCTCATATTCCTCTACGATGGACCAACCCGCATGGTTGGTGGACTGCCGCATTTTTTTTTTCTCAGACGTGCAAATATCAACACGATGCTTTCCTTCACTGCTGAATAAGTGATAATTACACATTAGTTTTTCAAAGACTTTTTGGTACCTACGTTTTTTGTCAAAGTTAGCAGCTAGCGTTTAAGCCTAGCCATTCAGAGCGCCATGCTGATAGCTTGTTTGGCACTTCGTCTTGTGGTGACACACTGGACCAAATCTTTAATTTATAGTTGACTTTGTTCATAGTTTTAAGATCAGAAACGAATTTACTTTGCACATCATGTCAGCCGCAAGACGTCCACTGCCGCTGGATGCGGGTCGCCCAGGACCGATCGAGGATCTCTACCTCGATTGGTCCTGCGCCACCCGCATCCAGCGGCTTGCCTCAATCTTTACCAGATCGTCGGTCCACCTTGTAGGAGGCCTTATCACAAATAGCCTTATTTATATAAAAGGTGATGAGTCCCCGGCAGAGTAGAATAGGACCACCCTCTTTCTTACCGAGGTGTCGTACAAGGCGACTAAGGTAAATATGCAAGCAAGTTCATCTTCACACAGAGAAGGAAAACTCTGCAATTATATCAAAACCCTCGCCAACCCGTCTGCCAAGCGTGGTGAGTATGGCATTTACCTCTCATGTTATTGAGGGAGGCCCGTGCCCCAGCAGTGGGGAAGTATATGGGCTGATGATGAAGGATATAAAAGGTGATAGAACCTGATATACAATCAGAAATTCGTACATAAATTTGAAAAGACGAATTTAGTGTTGTAGGCGCGAACCAGGATATTCTCCTAGAAACCCTGTCTATTTGTGGTTAGAGATTCGCTAATGATGGCCGGTTTGGTAGAGTGGTAGCGGCGCTGCCTTTTGATCTACGAGTCCTGGGTTCGATTCCCCAGTCGGAGCAAATATTTGTGTAAAAAGCAAATGTTTGTTCTCGGGTCACGGGTATTTGTTTTTGTCTTTATGTATGTTCTGAGGACCCACAACACAAAGGAAAACCTTAGTAGCGTTTATTATCTATTGAAAAAAAAAAGAATTGTTGAAGTGGTCCATTACTAGCGCTTGCGAAAACATATTAAATGATAGAGCGTCCGACCTCATGCCCTACTAAAAACACTTAGAATTACGCTTTTATTTTGAATAGTCTTGCGTCTTACGACGCTAATAAATTGTTTCTTTTCAGATATTTGGGGACTTAAGATGTTTTGCAGAAGACCCAAAATACTACTCAACAGGTTGGGCGTGGAGTTTAGCGGTTTGTGTATTTATCGAGGTAAATAATAATAATAATACATGACGTGGCCTTAAATAACGCCAAACCTAAGGTTCGGAATCTTTTAATGAAGCAGAAATCCTGACAAACTTTTGTGCTACACTCAACTATTAATACGCAATATCATACCTACACATATAACTCACATATTTATCCCGTGTTATTCATATTATACATTATATTGTACATTCTCTTTTTTAGTGTTTATCTTCGCTGCTGAGCACTCGTGACTGACGTTAATGAGGTTAAAGCAGAATACTAGTGTTTTGTCCTTTGGACAAAGCTTATGCTGAGCTATGGCCTTTTTGTTGCATTCTGACACACACACAACACTAGAATAACACTGTAACCTTTAATGTGTATTTGTACTTCTGACTGTTTTGAATGTTGTGTGTATGTTTTAAAGCAATGAATAAATTCTTTGTCTGTCTGTCTGTCTTTGTCAAATTTTTTTTTATCTCACGCCTTTGTCCTATTGGGGTAGGCAAAGACCACAGATTGCTACCTGCTGCGATCCAAACACCTCTTTCTTTTCCTCTACATTCATGATCCGCTTCATACACGCTCTTCGGATTCGGATACTCCTAACACGGCCTTTCCCCAATATTGTCTAAGTCCGTTCGCCTAGTGGCGCTCTCTTCCGACTCTTCCAACTACATTCGGACTGCATATTTCTTTCGCCATTTTCTTTCACTCATTATTTCCATCTGTCCAAACCATCGCAATCTTCCTGTCTCCATCCTCGTTGCTATATCTTCTTTTATACCTTATAGATCTTGAATCTCGTTATTTCTCACATTATCACTCACATGTGCTCCTCAAGGATCTTATTTCCACAGAATTTATTCTTCTTTCATTATTTTTTTGCACTTTTTTCTTCAGAAAATCTATTTTGAGTCTTTATTTTTAATCGACTTTCTATGTTCCACAAGTGACAGCTAATTCAAGTTATGTGCAAATTGCAGAGGTGACATTTGAAACACATTTGACCTAAGTTCCCTCGGGAAAGTTGTTCAGTTTAGTGCAAAGGCACATTCAGTTTAATTTTTGGAAGTTGATTTAAAGTCACTCAGTAATCGATAGTATGAATATATATACCAATGTTTTCATTTATTATCTCGCCTCCGTGGAGGTATGCACCTGCCATGATCCTCTACTAAACACCCTAAGGTTGACTGGTAGATAATGCCTTTAGGCATTAACTCCGCCATTGTACATTTATGCATTAAGATATATAAATAAATAAAAAATATCATTTCCTTCTCTATTTTCGTATAAATACCTACGCGCCGCAGCTCACTCTGCTGAGAAAATAGCAGTAGGTTGTAATAACTCTCTTACCTGGCATTTGCAGCATCGCTCAAAACTTCCACGCTGGACTCGGAGTGAAAGAATAACTTAGCCACTCTTCCCAGGCATACTGTGAAAGCTAGTCAAAGGGACACGAGGGTTTTGCTGTATAGTGGGCGAAAGGCTGACATCCTCTTACCACAATACAACACAATACAATATACTTTATTGCACTCCAATACAAATAAGGTACTGTTACATTTTAATGCGAATAGTTATGTCAAGGTACAAAAGGCGGCCCCATTGCTAAGAAGCTATATCTTATCGTCACCTTTGGGTGTGGAGAATAAGTAATAGATGTGGGTGCAAATATAATACATGTATAATTAAATTACATAAAATAAATTACACCTATATAACAATATCTACCTAATTAAAGCTCATGTTAGGTAGATATACGTATACTCATGTTTCATCTGATAAAGCCCTCAGAACGTATGTCAAATGTAACGTAAAGTGGTTTTATAATAACATGATGTTCTGCCTACCCCGTAAAGAAATAAAGGCGTGAGTATATGGCTCAAAACTCATCGAGTTTACAACAAATCTAATTATCGCCTATATGGTATGAATTTGAATAAGTTAGCGAAACTTTAGGGCGTTATTCTCACCATCAAACTTAACCACTTTCCCAAACTGAAACTCAACAAGAAGCTCATATAGACCAAGATCCCAGGGCCGCCAGACCTTACTTATTTTCTCATTTACCAAAATTGTGGGGAAAAATAGTGCTAATATGACGTACTATTAACATATGAACACCTGCTAGAATGGGCCGACGGCTAATTTTCAGCTACCAGGTTCTGAAGGTACTTCCAAAAATTACTCACTTGTCTTGAAGTCTGGCTGCTATAAAAAGTATTGTTATAGTTCCCTGAACATCGTATAAAAAAATCACGGCTCAGATTGTAGGTACAATCGCATAATTTACTTGCGAACTGTAAAGCGTCTGGCAGAAATAACAGCCGACGGAGAGTGTCTGGCGGTGTTGATCATTAATGTTTATATTTAAAAATATATATTCTACAGGACATCAGCACCCAGACTTCCAGACAAGTGAGTAATTTTTGGAGGTACCTTCAGAACCTGGTAGCTGAAAACTGGCCGTCGGCCCAGGCTAGCAGGTATTCATATGTTAATAGTACATACTAGCACTACTCTTTCCCACACTTTTGGTAACTGAGAAAATAAGTAAGGTCTGGCGGCTCTGGGATCTCAGTCTAATAAGTAAACGCCTGTGTACTTGTCGCGACTGCACTACAGCACTGAGGTGCAAGACGTTGTTAACTACATACGGCAGAAGACAAAACTTCCCTTAGGTCTCCAAAGAGTGAAACCGTTAGAATCGCATCACCATGCTAGTTTCAAAGCATTTGTGGTGCGGTTCCCGACGTTCATGCTGGAGATAGTCATAAAGGAGAGCTTTTGGCCGGAGGACGTAGTGTTCCGCCGGCACCGAGGGAGATTAAGGTTGCCTGGAAGAAATTGCTACCTAGCAATAAGGCAGCTTGTTGTACACTATGTTTTATGTTCTGTTAATTGTATTATATGTCTTTGTGTGCAAATAAAGTATATTGTTTTCCCGGTTGCAGACACCCCCGGAAATACACCCGGGAAATACTGTCAATCTAATTTAATTTTGTGCAATTATAATTTATATGTATGTTAGTCTGTAAGGTATTTCATAGGTATAGTTGCCTGATAAAAATGATTTTATTTTATTTATTTATTTAATTCTCACAAAACATGATTTTATTTTTACTTACCCTGATAGACAGTATCTTGGTTTATCTTGATACACCCTTGCCCACTTTAACTGCCTCTCCCTCTCACAAAGGTTAGCTGGAAGAAAACTCATTGCTTGAGTTAAGCTCGCCGTTGTACATGTCCTTTCTTTGTGTAATATTTTTATATGTATTTGTGTGTACAATAAAGAATAAAGAAGAATAAAGAAGAAGTAGATTGTTTCCTCCCAAGCCCATACAATTTACTGATTCCTCATAAGTAAAAGTTTATTAATGGGCTAGCTTTCTACCTGGCACTTCGTTCCCGTGGGAATTCGGAAAAATTATGTAGCCTATGTCATTTGCTAATAAGGGAGCTTTCTATTGGTGAAAGAATTTTTAAAATCATTTCAGTAGTTTTTGAGCTTATTCGTTATAAATATACAAATCTTTTCCCTTTATAATATTAGGTTGTTCTACTTGTTTGTATTGTTTGGAAGCAGTTAAATAAAGTTATATCTATCTATCTATCTATCTACAAGCATTCCGCTCGTGATTTTGTTCCCGTGGGAATTCGGGAAAATTATGTAGCCTATGTAGCATTCTCATGTTGAAAGAATTTTCTATAAGGTCCTAATTTATTAGTGACTTTCCTTCAAAGACGTTATTGTATAGGTTAATAGTATTCCAAAAAACAACATAAAATTTAATTATCTTAAAATAAAATTAACAAAAAAAATAAAAATAAAAATTCCATTTAAAGATAAAGGAATGGTTCTCTATCACTTGAAGCCGGCCACTCCCAGCTCGCCCGCTCTACTACTGCCATTATTATTTACGTTTGAATGGATGGGTTTATTCATCATAGTAATGAAAAAATATCATAACAAAATTTTTCAAGACCTTTTCAATTTAATATTATGCCTTTGTTTTTTGACTCAAATGATATATTTTGACCTACACAATAACGTGTTAAAAGGAAAGTCACTAATAAATTAGGACCTTATATATCCGTCCAGTAGTTTTTAAGTTTATTCATTACATACAAAAATATAAATCTTTAATCCTCTTTATAATATTAGTGTAGATATAGAAGTAACGTTGTTTCTTTTTGTTTCAGTTGATTTATTTAATTATCATCGTCTTATATATTTGGAGAGGACTAAGATAATTTTTTCTCGTAAAATTGTGTTTGATTTTATCCTTTATACCATATCTTCTTCTTCTTCTTATCGTGTAGGTATAGTCAAGTATTTGGCGGACTTGGCTAACCGTGGTGTCAGAGTTTTCAAACCGCACAATGGCCTCTGACTTGGTTTTAACTACTGTAGTCACTCGACAACAGTCGAGACCGACGGCTTTACGTGCGCTTCGAAGCACAGAAACGCTCGTGATAAATTGCCACTTTGCTCACCCATCAGGTTCTCTGCCTCTGTGTACGTTTTTTAACTTCACTGATTGGTTGAGATCAGCAAACGTCACTGGGTAACGAGCGCTACATTTGAAAATAGAAAAGTAATTAAAATTATAAATAGGAAAGTCAAGAAAAGTGCTAAGGTAATGAAAACCGCGTACTCCAAACCCACCTCTGTCAGCGGTCATTCCTTACTCTCACCCGTCGCACTCGCATACCCTTGAGGGAAGCGTCCACTGATCGGCATCGTACGCTTCGGACGTATCGCAACAAACTCAGGGGATTAACTTTTCATAATGCGTCCACTGTATCGGCAGAGATCGGATTTGTCGACGCAAGTACCAGCAATCGGATTACCGATGCCAATTCATTCGGGTTTTCTTAGAAATGCGTGTGGACGCATTCCGTATATGACGTCATCGGCACGCAACGCAAAAAAGCAAAGCTTTTTTTCGTCCGTCGCTTCATCTTCAGGTGGCGGATGACTCTTCGTGCTTTTATTTTCGGCAAAAAAACAAGTGCCTATGGTCTGTATTACAGAACGCGACTCAGCTCTGATCTTTAGTTAAGTAAACATTCATCCCTTATTAATTTTGATTATAGGTAGTTATATAGCTTAGATAACCATTTTGATTACGCCAGCTTTCAAAATCAGTGCTTCCATTTAGGAACTACAATGTTACAGACATACACACAGAACACTTATAATTTAACTAGCATTCCGCCCGGAACTTCGTTCCCGTGAGAATTCGGGCAAATTATGTAGCCTATTATATGTTCATCAGGGATAATGTAGCAATCTAATGGTGAATGAATTTTTCAAATCGGTCCAGTAGTTTCGGAGCCTATATTCAATGCAAACAAACAAACAATCAAATCTTTCCTCTTTATAATATTAGTATAGATTACTTCACTGGCTCTACGACTTGAAGTGGATCTTGTCCTTCGACATTTAAGTGCGCCATTTAAACCTAACACCCCTTTTTTTGGGGTTAAAAATAGAATCACTAACCTATGTAAGGCTTTAAAAATAGCACAAACAATTGTTTGTGAAAGAGTTTATGATTTAAAATGGTTAATCCAGGGACGAAGTCTCTTGACGCTCGCGAGATGTAAGATAATCGAGTTGGAACTAAACGGATCAAAGATTCGGGATGGTCCACCAAAGTCTGTTAATTATGCTGAAATGGGGGAAGTGATTTTTGAAAGGACTTTTTTGATACTTCATTATGATTGAAGTCGCAATGGTAAGAAATTAAATCCGATTATGATTTTCTAGTAAGTTTACATTTCACTTTCAGATACTTTTATTTTTGTTTATTTATTTGTAATTTACAAATACAAGATTACTGTATTCATCATCATCATCATCATCATACTCAGCCCACATCAACCAACTTGCCCACCCACCTGCTCGCGAGATGACTTACTTGAGGTAAACTAGAAGGCCATTAAGGTCGCCGCCTTTTGGTCTACCAAAATTTAGCCTAACCGACTGCCGACACGATAGAAGAATATCAACCCACTGCTGAGTATAGGCCTCTTCTCTGTAGCGCCAATCGTCACGGTCCTTTGCTAACCTTATCCATAGAGATCTCGACAATTTGAAGGAGCCGTCTAACTATCGAACTGGTGGTCTGCCCGCTGGCCTGATCGCTCCCCTTGGCTACTTACTGTATTACCAAGTAGGTATATTGTAAATTACAAATTCTGAATAATACAACTTGTCTACTGTATTTGTTAATTATATACTCACTAAAATGGTCGCAACTCTAGTAATCAGTTGCGCGGTAATTCATCCTCCTTCCTTCAAGGTATTAGAAAATTATACTTGACATTAGAAAACATGACACACTTAAATTACTTAAATAGAGCTGCGCTTTAATTAACTTTCTATTAAAAGTCTTTAAAACTATTTTTAATGAAAATCAATCATAGGGACTTAAACATTGTGCGTAAGAAGATTTATTTTAGAACATACTTCAGAACCTTTGTTTCATATTGGGTATTTTTGAAACACCAAAAAATGCAAAAAACATATGTTTTGTATAGTAAACAAATTACTAGTCGAGCCACTTTATTCCACTTTCTATTTACAATGAATGTCTGGATTTGCTAAACGTCAGTTTAAATTTCTTTAACAGTAAGAAGATATTATAACTATTAAATATCAAGAAGAGGAAAGGAGGGTCCTATTTATACACCCGAAATATCCAAAGGGGAAGCCGTTTTTGGTATACGTCAGTGACAAGTGGTTATTTCCGACTGACAAGGGTTAAACGACTTGAATATCTTAAAGCGATTTCACATTAAGTGACGTATAGCTACGATGATTCAGTAACATTAGATAGATAGAGAGAGACACTATTGCTAACTGAATAAAAAATGTTTTGCATCATTTTTTTATTATATGATGGGTGAAAGATGAGGTCGACGATGGAGCGAGTTAACCCAGAAAACCCCCCACGCACCGACGGAACTCAGCAAGCTGGTTGGCGTCGGACTTCAGTAGGAGGGTGGTCGCGAACCAGACGGCCCTTCACAGAGCCTACCACACCGCATGAGACCATAGGATGACACCTCAGATTCAGAAAAAAGGAAGTGTCGTTGCCTGGGATGGATTACTAGGAGGCAGGTCTCATTTGTGTTTCCTTAGTCGCCTCTTACGACACCCACGGAAAGAGATGGGGTGGTGTTATTCAAAGAGATGGTGTTATCACCACACGGCAATCTAAACATAGTATAACCCTAAAATTAAATATGTTGTATAATCCCCCGACATTTATTCCATATAACTACACACATCAGAAAACTCTAAGCAACACTCACGATTCTCCATACAACAGAGGCCTTTTTGAGACTTTAAAAAGTATTTTAGACTACGCAGTTTGAATAAAATCTTTAGTGTGAGCAAGTTCTATTTCTATACCTGAATTTTCAATTCCTAATAAACTTTATCAAGCTTGAAATTTAAGAAAAAAAGACGAAAATGAAAATGAATATGCAGTTTTTATTTGCTTTTAGTATCATCATCATCATCATCATCAGCCCATAACGTCCCCACTGCTGGGGCACGGGCCTCCCTCAATAACATGAGGGGTAAATTCCATACTCACCACGCTTGGCAGACGCGTAGACGGGTTGGCGAGGGTTTTGATATTATTGCAGAGTTTTCCTTCTCTGTGTGCAGATGAACTTGCTTGAATAGTTACCTTAGGCTCACACGCTTTTAGTATGAAAATGGTGAAATGAAATTTTCATCTTCGTCTCTTTTTCTCAAATTTCAAGCTAGTTATTGAAAATTCATTTATAGGAATTAAAAATTTAGGTATAGAACTTGCTCACACTAAAGATTTAATACAAAATACGTGTCTTAAATACTTTTCATAGCTTCTCAAAAAGATTTGTTGTATGAAAAATCGTGCATGTTGCTTATACTTTTTTGATAGAAATAGAAAAAATCTTTATTTTATAGGACTTTCAGGATGCCACTTAAAATAAGTCAAGATTACAATGAAATACATACAAATATACATTAAAGGATTTAAATACATACATACGCATTCGTTCTTTTGACCCTACTGACTCTACGCCTATTCGCAAAGGTGCAGTCAAAGGTGATGGGTGTATTAAACAGCTCAACCTATATTGATCAAATAAAGCTAAAGAACCATCTTGATTACGTCAGCTTTAAAAAAAACTGCATCGAAATCGGTTCACAGACAGATACATACCTAGGTATATTCGTCAAACTTATAACACCTCTCTTTTTTGTCTGGGGTTAAATGCCACCCGTGTTGAATTGTTTATCTACTAACTACTTCTCACTGCCGTACTCAGAGACGTCAATTAATGTTAACAAGTAATTAAATATCATGCTATCCTTATTTATATCGACAAGAGTGAAAGAGACAACATCAGAGTTTAACAGAACTTAACTTTAATTGAATCATGTGATTTTAAAACAACACAATGTCCTATTACTTATTACATCTTTTCAGGAAAGAAAAAAAAACTTTTAAAACCATACCGTGTTTTGACGATCTTGTGTAATTGTATTTTTTTTCTTGTTTAATAGTATTACAGTGTAAGGACATGTGTGGTATTTTAACAATAAGTAGCTGGACCCCTAAGGAATAAAATTCGTTCAGAAACTAAATTTAAAAAAAAGTGTTACTTGTGTTGTTATAAAAACACACGATCCAATTGACGTCTCTGAGTACGGCAGTTAACCACGAAACAGATTTTGAAACGGTTTTCACTATCAGAAAACACTGCAGCACATCAGACTATGCATGTTAACTTTGGGTGTCCTTTATCTCGCTCGAACTAGATCCTATTTTTTTTAAAGTTAAAATTTCTCCCGAGCAAAGGGGGGCGGAACGCTTGTTACTAAACAAGAAAGCAAGAAAATACGTTTACCTATTAATAACAAGAGCATCCCACATAGTTTTTTGCCTATTCTTCTTGGGGAAAGACTGCACCTTTTCGAAAGGCGTAGAGTTATGTACAGTCAAGTGCACGTGAAGCTTGGCACTTAGACTCGAGCCGTTCAATTGGGTCCCTTGAAACATATAAAAGATACACACGAACACATATGACCCGAGAACAAATATCTGCTTTATACACAAATATTTGCCCCAACTGGTACATTCAATCAAGAGGCGGTGCCACTACCAATCGACCGAACCGGTCGTCTTCACTACTTTGACTTATATTATTTTAAGGCGACTACAGCACCTAAATTACGATTTTAGATAAGTATGACGCACTGCATTTAATCGAAGAAAAAAAATACTACGGTAATATTCAGGACATAAACTAGATAAGTAGTTTGCTGAAAACATGACTCAGCACTTTTGGTTCGATAGAAAAAGCTCACAAAGTCACCTCTAAATACCCAATATTGTGTATCTTTTAAACTGTAAAAACGATAGTAAAATGCACACAGAAACTTGAATTTGCTATCAAAATGTTCGTGATTGAACACTCTCGATAAGTAGTTAACGCATTTTTCGATTTATGTAGTTACCTTTCCATAAATCTCATTTTTCTAACTTTCGAACATGTTTTTACGCACGCACGCTTTCATAGTCCTTAAACTTCGTGTATCGACACTGTTCGCACTGCCGGCCCAGGCCTGTTGAGAGACGGAGATGGCACTATTCCTATGTGTGCTGCCTTCATCGGGTGCTGTAGTCGCCTTAAGTCTAACTGTTCTGTGAAATAAAACTGTATTTGTCTTAGAAATCAATAATTTAAGCAAGACAACCTCTCACCATTCAACAACATGTTCCATCTGATAACCCTCACAATCTGTGTCAAACCTGGCATCAAGTGGTTTGCTAGAACCACTGTTGTCTGCCTAACCCGTTAGGGATTACAGGCGTGATCTTATGTATGTATGTAATTTTAGGCAAGATCTTTTTTGTAATCTATATTGATCTACTACAATGCATAGGTCTCCCCTATTTTTTTTCCCGGCAGACGAATCCTCAATTGTTTTTTTTTAGCTTAAAGAAATAAAATGAACTTATCCTCATTAAAACCATGACGAGGTTTGCCGGCTGGTCCGGGAATAATCTGGCGAAATGGAATTATTTTCGGGACGTCCCGGGATTATCTGTGTGTAACGGATTCCTTTTATCGTTGTATCTCTGTCCGACGGCAGTGAGGGGCTAGAGAATAAATAAAACACACGGGAAGGAAAGTGGAGCAGTCGTATACTGATTATTTTTCGTTTTTTTCTTTTTCTAAAGGACCACACTGTTGGCCGCTGATGGCCTTGACAGCTTCACCGAGCAAGTGGCGAGCGCAGATGGCTCTCAGCCCAAAATTTTAAGTAACAGGCCTAAGGGTGCCCCCTGTGGGGCTCGAACCTCGGCTTAGGGCGTTACTGCGAGGGAAACGTCGGACATACGTTTGTGGAGAGAAGCGGCCGGGTACGTACCGGTACCGCGTATTGGGGCGGTCGTATATATATATATACTGATGAATTTTACTCTACAAGATATAATAGACCATTTGTTATCACTTGATCGGATTCGTAAAAGGTCGAATTCTCACTTCGCTATATCATATGTTTTTTTTGAGGAAATTTGTTCAGTTTCATTGAGGAGCTCTTAGCCCTGTGGCACTCGCTCATCTCGACTGATTAGTGAGGTTACGCAGCATATACAAAGGTAGGGAACCTGATGGGTGACCAAAGTGGAAATTTATCACGAGGATTTCCGTGCTTCGGAGGGCACGTTAAGCTGTCGGTCCCGGCTGTTGTCGTTTGACTACAGTCATTAAAACCAAGTCAGAGGCCACGTGCGGTTTGAAAAGTATGACACCAGGGTTAGCCAAGTTAGCCCCACACTTGACTAGACCTACATGATAAGAAGAAAACGAAGACCATCTACTTGACTCCCCATAGATAGATCGATAGAATATCATGAATGCGAAACTGAGTTTCTTTAAATCTGTTTAACCTTCTTTATCATTCTTAACATGCTCTTAACACAGCAATAAATCCCCGGCCACATTGGCAACTGAAATTTGCAACCAGTTTTGTTTGAAGGGCTATTTTGGCCCACGTCAAGAACAAAGACGTTACCAAACAATTTTTTGGCGAATCCGATTATTTTAGAACTAAAGCTAGATTGTGGTTAAGAGCGACCCCATTCGGTATATTAAAAAAACTTGATATTTGGGATTCCGGAATGTCCATTGGTCCATGTTTTTGGTCCATGACTCCTGTATAGTTTGTAGATCTTATTTTCTGCTATGAAAGACTACTATGTAATACTAAACAAATGAGTAATCGCTGCGTTTTAGTTCAAAAAGGCGCATCCCTATGTAACAGCCAAGGGTCTGTGGTATCCCTCAGACTTCCTTCCGCGCTTTTAACGGGATCACGCATCTCGACTGGAAAAAGGATGATGAGCATTAACAAGCCGCTTCTTTTGCCAATGTTCTGTCTCTTTCTTACACTAAGCCTTACTCTAAATATTGTCCTCTTTCCGTAGCCAGTTTCAAGATTCAAGTTAAAGATGAAAATATGTTTGTTTTTTCATATTATAGCTAGCTTCCCGCCCGTGATATCATTCGCTTGGAAAAGTAGCCTACGTCACAACCTTTGATTAATCACGTCAATCCGTTCCTGTTTTGACGTAAAGGAAGGACAAACAAGGAAATAAACAAACACTCTTTTAAGTTAAGACAAGGTCTTTTACTCGTAGACAGCAGTTACGGTACAGAAGAAAAACTTTTCGATTTTTTCGAAAAATCGTTGTTTCGATTTGTTGTTTAGAAAGTGGTTCAGTCGGTTCACAAATTCTGCCTCGCAAAACGAAATTGCCAGTAAAATAAAACATAAATCTTGTACACAATGTTTCCAGCTACGCCTGTTCAAATATTCAAAGCAATATTCTCTATCAAATTGCTCTTTAACTTTTATCAGGGGTCTGTTATCGTTGTATTGTAGCGCATAATATTAATCAATTAAATAACAAGCGCAGTGCCTTCCTGTCAAAACAGTGGGTCCCTAAAGGCCTATTGAATTGGCTCCTGGCCAAGTTCTTTGTAATAATGTAGCAAAAGAGCCACGGGAATTATTCAAGTTTGTGAATTTCATTAAAATATTATTTGGCAAAGTCAACGTATATTTTAAAAGGTGCTAAATGCATTTCAGCTTTCGCGCAAAAATTCTTTTGAATTCCACGGTGGTGGATTTCTTTTCAAACTTTCTGAATTCGTTATCTTGTCAAGCGAGCGTGAAATATTTGTAAAAAATCCTCGGAGCAAACAAAAAGAAACTCGTAGCACATAGATAATCTTTTTTTTTTTCGACAAAAGCGAAGTTTTTACGATACGCCAGACTTTCAAAAAGTTCTGTCTGGATCTGATGTGTCTAGCTGGTTCTTCTGCGTTACTTATCTGATTAATCTTTTTTTAAGTACCGCCACATAAGTACCTATGATTTTTTATTACTTATGTGCTTCTATGTATACAGGAGCCAACACAGCAGGTTACGCCAATCTATTGAAAAAACGTTCTTACATAACAGCTTAGAGTGCAAGTATGGATAACTTTTCGAGTGGTCTTGTGATTACTTGAATAAATTCATAGTGCCCATAAACCAAAGCTCTTAAGGTTAATGGAAACATCATGAAACCTACATATTCAGACAACTAAATGTGCAACCGAAGTCCCAACAGGTTCCTCTATCATCCTGATCACAAAAGTTAGTTAGCAGCAGCTCGAGCACGATGGCGACAAACTCGCGCGGCGCGCCACTCTCAGCTGACGCTGATACTTCACTATAATTGCGCGAGGGCCCCGCGCAAAGGCTTGCTCGCCCTCTGGCGTTGTCAATATTTACATTTTGACACAGGACCGCGACGCATTACGCGCACTATCACCATCGTACTCGAGCTGCTGTTTAGCGATAAGGCCGCCCTTGCACACTTTGATTGTAAGATTATATTGTAAATATTGGTTTTTCCCTGTGAAGAATGCAATAAAGTATTTATCTATCTATCTACAATGTTACTACCTTATTTGTCAAATCCTAGATCATGGAAAAGCGTATCCTGAATCTGAAAAGATAAGAGATTGTTTAGCAGAGAACTCCACGTGTTTAGTTATAACTAGCTGATGCCCGCAACTTCGTCTGCGTGTTGTATGTATTTTTATATAGACCGAGTTTGTACTTTCAAATTCAAATTCAAATATATTTGAAACACAACTACAGATACATGAATTGCCGTTTTTTATTAAAGCAACTATTTCGTTCATATTTTCGTTATATGAACGAATAGCAACTATTTCGTTCGTATAAGGAAAAGCAAATTCTAAAAATATTTTTTATTTGAAAACTTGGCTAACTATGTCATATAAGGTTGATACTTAATACATTACTTTGGATCTAAAAACAAAGCTCAAACATAGTTGTTTCCTCTATCGGTTATATTTTCTATACCATTGTTACTGCTTTTGATAGATTAAGGTCCGTATTATAGAACGCGACTCAGACTCTGATCTATACTTAAGTAGCAGTCGTTTTTGTTATTTTGATACTGAGAGAGATAGACAATCAACACTTAACACTTGAGTCTCCTTTAGTGGTGCCTCTAAAACAGGGGTTCCCAACCTTTTTTTGTCTACTGCCCACTTTAAGAATAAATTATTTTTTAACGCCCCCCTTTTTAAACATACTTAAAAACCGCTAAGTACTTATAACTGATTATTGAAACGCAACTTTATAGTATTCGGACAGAGTATCTTTTATTGAAAATAAAACAAACATAATCAATTCTTATATAAAAACTAATGTGAAGGTTGAATCTGATGCTGTTCAATAAGTTTGTTGATATCAGGTTCCAATTTACTCAAAAACAGCCGCAAGTCGCCACGTTCGGTAACACGCAAACGATTTCTCTTTTTAGTAAGCAGCGTTGCCACAGCACTAAAACCACGTTCACACAAATATGACGATGGGAATGCTATCAAGAATCGTTGAACAATTGACCACAATCCAGGGTACAATTGCAGGATCGGTTTTTGAAGCCAAAATTCTTGATATCCATTTTTGAACTTGATTTTTATTTCTTCGTTTGTTGTCAATTCTATAAGTTCTTCTTCCAGCTGAGGTGACATTGCTATGTTGACATTTGAAAACGGATCCAACACCCAGTCTGGTATTTCCAAGTTTAAAATGTCCTGGTATCGTTCGGTGAAGTCAATGTGGAGGTTTTCCAAATGTTGGCAGTAGGCAAACAAGTCGTCGTTACTGCAGGATACTGATAAATTCGGAAAATTGTGAAACTCACGTCTGCCCATATTCTTTTTGTGCAGAAGCAGTTTGGCTGCGAAAGCAGCAACGACATTTTTTGTTTTAATTAAATTTAGTTCATCGCCTTGCAGTTGGAGGTTCATGTCGTTGAACAATTTATACAGGTCTGTCATGTAAGCTATATCATTCTTTGATTTTATGAGCTTGTTGCGCAGTTCTGTATCTTTAGTTTCCAAGAACTCTATCACAGAGTCAAACAGGTTGTAAAATCGAATCAGACAATTGCCTCTTGACAGCCAACGAACTTCAGTATGAAGCAATAAACGGTTGAAATCTTCGTCATTAGTAACACAAAGCTGATGAAATAATCTATCATTCAAAGAGCTGCTACGGATTTTATTGACTGCTTTGATGACATATTTGCAGTGATTGAAATAGTCGTTCACTTAAGTTTCTAGCAACCAAATGTTGTCTATGAATAACGCAATGTATAGCAAGGACATCTGGAATTTTATTTTTTAAGTACGCTATGAAGCCTTTATGGCGCCCTGTCATAGCCGGAGCGCCATCCGTAGCAACTGATATAATATTTTTCAAAGGAATCTCTTTCTCTTCACAAAACTTTTCCAATGTATTGAATATGGTTTCGCCTTTTGTATCAGTCTCCAAATTTCTGGCAAACAATAGTTCTTCACGTATTTTCTCATCTTTAATAAACCTCACGTAAGATAGCAACAACGCTTCATTAGTTGGTAAAGTGGACTCATCGAGCTGAATTGAGAATTGACTAGTCCTCAGATGATTGCACAATGATTCTTCAATGTTTTCAGCCATTTCATCAATTCGTCTTTGCACAGAATTATTACTCAAAGGAATTTTTCGGATAATATCTGCGGCCGGTTTATGAAGCACAGTAGTTATTACTTCCTTTATTGCTGGCAAAATTAACTCTTCTCCGATGTTGTGTGGTTTGCCTTTTTGAGCAATTAACAAAGAGATATTGTACGAAGCTCGAAGTCCGTCGTCATCTTGCTTAGCAGCCGCCGAAAATAGTTTTGATACACTTGGCTGAATATTATGCTTCTTCTCTAGGTCTTGAAAATATGCTACATTCTTGTCTTTCTTATCTGGATGCATTTTATTCAAATGATCTTGCAGTCTTGAAGGCTTCATTGCTTCGTTCGAAAATGTTTTTAGACATAGAAGACACAAAGGCGACGACGGGTTTGTGGGATTTTCAATAAAACCAAATTTAATATATTCCGCAGAGTATTGCCGTCTCTTCTTTTTTACTTCCGACATTGTTTTGTTTTGAGAAATACGTAAGTGTTATAATGAAGTACTGCTTATCTATTATGCGCGAAACCGCAAATGAAAATAAAATAAATTTACGTCGTTTATATAGGATTGCATAAGCAGCACGCACCAACAGGAATAAGACAAACGTGCATAAACTCGTTTATCTCATTCGACGCCCAATCGTACTCGACAAGCAAGAACAAGTATTATAGAACCAGCCGATTGATACAGGAATGTACAAATCGGATTATTTAACAAAAACTTGTTAAAACATGATTGCCCGCGGTCTATTATATCGAACCGAGTTTGAGCTATATCTTAATTAATATTCGTTGATGTTCACAAGATGGAGTCGAGAGCTCAGTCGGTGTCTAAGAGTCTTCCTAGCTAGGTAGATGAAATTATAAATCGACCCCAAAGCCCTACACAACGCCCCCTTTTTTTTCTGGGTCTCTTACCGCCCCCCTTTAGGCCTGCAGCGCCCACAAGGGGGCGTTATCGCCCACGTTGGGAAAGACTGCTCTAAAACATCTTTAAAAAGTTTTATGTCGTCTTAACAATCCCACAAAAAGTGGTTAATTATTATTGTATTTCGCGTTTCTGTGAAAAACGTAAGGATTTTGTACTTATATAAAAAAACAATTTTGATAAAATAAAAATATGTGGAGTAAAAAATTTACGAAAATTGTATGTTGAAAGACCTATTACTTAGGTAAGTAGGTACAATAAATGGCACACGAATTCCTAAGTGCTAAATACGGACTTAGTTTTGATTTTCAGAGGAATAGAAGTTTCTAAAACAGGTCACCTATGTCAGTATCTAAGACAACCCCCGTGCATTTGAGATTTCAGCTAGCACGCTGCTTTTATTGTGCTTTGCGATAATTGTGTAAAAATGATTCAATAAAAAAATAAATTTAAGATAGAAATGACTAAGCTTTTCCCTTCAATGGACATTTGTAGAAATAAGCAAAGGTGTCAGTGCTTGATCCAAACTAAGAAACTTATTAGAATAGTAATATTATAATATTTATCCAGGGCTTATATACGCAATACTACGCTTGATGTAAACTAAAATAAAAAATCAATAAATAGCCCTTATTTCATGTCAGAACATCAAAGCCATAGATCAAACCTATAGAACATATTCCGTTTTAATGAAACAAATGTCAATTGTCAGTTTCTATTGAGTTTCCCGCCTTTAAAAATAAGAAATGCATTGAAAACACCGGCTGTACGACCATAGATTCCTTTGCTTAAAAATAAAAAATAAGCCGTTTATTGTTTTCAAAAAGTGATATCCTTGAATAATGTCATTTAGTTTCTCCGACAGGAACGAATTAAGATTTTAAGACTAAATACTTAATCAATATGCTGAGTCAGCGCCAATTTGATTGGCATGATACAGATAACACGGTGTAAAATAGTTTTATGAAATTAGTTGTTTCTGTTTCTTACTCTGTTTACTTCATTGTTTGCTTGCTGATTCATGTTTACTTGTATGTTTGTTGTTTGTCTATTACTGTGTTGAGCTGTTTTATGTCAATTGAATAAAGTGTCAATCTATCTATCTATCATAAAATCAATTACTTAGCACTTCACACTGTAACTTTCTGGACTAAAGTTCCCCTCGTATCGTTTGTTTGCCCAAACCGGAAATCGAACCCAGAAACCGTCGATTCACAGGCTGTGTAACTCTACCACTCAACCAAACTTCTCGACAAAAAATTAAGAAAGGATCTATTATACAAAATATCTCATAAATCTCAATCCGGTCCTTTTATCAAATGCTACGTACTCATAGACATAGAAAAAATAAGTTAAATATCAACAGTCTCCCTAGACAGACCTTCAGGACAGGTCTGTTTGACCTACAAAAGGTCAAACAGACCTTTTTGTATGAAAAATTAAGCAATATCTCTATATTGCTCTCTATATTGCAATATCTCTATATAAGTATATATTTTTCATACAAAAAGGTCTGTTTGAGAAGCTATAAAAGCATACTCGAGACACATGGAGGGATATAATTTTAAGATGAGTGTTAAACCTGAATTTTCAATTCCCGTCAATGAATTTTGTTTAAATTGATTTTTTTTAAACGTGACGTAAACGAAAACAAAAATGCACTTTTTTCTGCTTTTTGTATGAAAATGGTGGAATTAGCGCAATTTTTTTTTTCATTTTAGTCACGTTTTCACAAATTTCAAGAAAAATTAAATTCATTGATAAAAATTGAAAATTCATGTTTGGCACTTGCTCATCTGAAAATTATATCACTCCGTGTATCTCCAGTATGGTATTATAGCTTCTCAAACAGACCTCTTTTGTATGAAAAATCATGCAATATCCCTAGACAGTGTTGATGTGTATATTTTTCTATGTTTGGCGTAAATAATAGAAAGAACTTGAGAAACATTGTAAGTGCCTATTCCATTCAAGGGTTGCCCTTGATTTTGATGGGATTCCATCAGATCCTGAATTGGTGACAATAGGACCACTTCTAGAGTATACTCTTTCAAACAAAAAAAGAATTTTGAAAATCGGTCCACAAATGGCGGAGAAATCGGTGAACATACATAAAATAAAGATATACAATGATATACAATGGTTTAAGATTTCGTAGTTTTCCTTTCATTTAATTTACCAAGTTTGTTAGAAAGATTTCATCCTTTTAATTGACCCTAAAGATCGACGCAATAAAAGTACAGGATATTCTTACAGATTTTAGTCGGTTCGATTCCCGGTTGCGGCAAGCGAATTTTCAAAAATTCTTGAATGCAATTTTCTTTATTTTCAAAAATAAAGGAATGTTTTCTTTGAGTACAATTTTCTATCTACAGTATTAAGAGTACTTTCCCTTCAGGTGGCATTACAAAATTCCACCCTGTATACAGTCGAACATAAAACCTCCTCCTTTTTGGAAGTCGGTTAAAAAGTAATTCAAGTGATACAGTGTATCCGCTCCGATCCAGTGGCAGTGTTTCTCGCCGTCATAGTTCTTCGTAAATAAAACACTATCGGCTTACGGAGAATGAGAGAAGTAAAGAAATATAAATTTAAGACATAGCTAAGAAATACATATATTGAAGACCTGGCTGTACGGATGCAGATTCCTTTGCCTTTCTCGAAAGAGATAAATTTAAAAAACAACATGTCCATGCTTTTAGCCCATGTATATGTCAAAAATACGTTGATCTCTATGGTATGAGTAAAATGTACTGAAAAACACCTAGCTTTGAATTTTTTCAGGGGTTTTTGTTGTTGGTTTTATATTTACTGGCTAAATTTCGAGATTTTATGTAGCCTAAATGTTGACCGGGGATATAAGGTACCACCATGCAAAATTTCATTTAAATCGGTCCAACAGTTACGAAGATTAGCCCGTGCAAACAGACAAACAGACAAACAGACAAACAGACAAACAGACAAACAGACAAACAGACAAACAGACAAACAGACAAACAGACAAACAGACAAACAGACAAACAGACAAACAGACAAACAGACAAACAGACAAACAGACAAACAGACAAACAGACAAACAGACAAACAGACAAACAGACAAACAGACAAACAGACAAACAGACAAACAGACAAACAGACAAACAGACAAACAGACAAACAGACAAACAGACAAACAGACAAACAGACAAACAGACAAACAGACAAACAGACAAACAGACAAACAGACAAACAGACAAACAGACAAACAGACAAACAGACAAACAGACAAACAGACAAACAGACAAACAGACAAACAGAGAAACAAAAAAATCTAAAAAAATCGGGATTTGTTTTATTTCTCTTCTTACATCCCCCTGACTCGGTTTTTAGCATTTTTTTTCTATGTACAGAAATTCGACCTCTACAGTTTTATTATATTATAGATTACCATTGGATGATTTGCGTTATATGAAGTGTTAAAGCTATACGAAAAAATTACCTAAAATGCATTGAGGCTTACTCTCAATATAATAGAAACAAAGTAACAAAATAATGAATTCAAAAAGATGTTTTCAGCAAACTATTCCACAAACATCGTTACTACTGTACTACTACTGAACTACTGTAAAGTTTCTACCAATAATTCATTCAGAAAATCCTAGTTTTTTACTTACTTTCAGTACCTACCTGACTAAGGGCGCAGACCCACCGCGGCGCAGGATGTGCATTTTAGCTGCGTCTAGTTTGACAACGTGGGTCTGCGTTTCCACTGCAGTACACGCCATACACGAATTGAAACCCACGATTTTAGTTACGTGGATTGGATCAAAATCTAATTTGAGCCTTAATGTCAAATTCACTGAGTGATTCACCGCAGCTAAAATGCGCCGCGTGCCAACCGTGTGCCGCATGCACAGCGTGCATGGCGTTGTGCTACATGGGCAACATATTCCAGCAAGCCACGCGTGTATCGATGACGTCATTTCATGCGTACTTAGCGTAGTTGTGGGTCGCAGTGGACATACATTTTCATGCAAAGCGAAGCTTAACCCACGTGCGTGGCCTCTCCGTACGCCGCGGTGGGTCCGCGCCTTAAATGTCCCAGCTTTCATTTGTCATCGCAACTTGGCCAGGAATTCAAATTTGTAAGAGATTTATGTGAAAACGCGATGTGATGAATGTTTTCAAATTGTATATAAATTACTTCAAACATTGTTTTGAAAGTCTGACGAAGACTATTAATAATAACTTCTGGGTTTGAATATTTATAAGGTGGGCATTTTTCTTTGAAATTCGTGGGAGATTTGAGTTTGTACGTACAGCGCCCTAATGAGGCATCAAAGACAGTAGAAAAGATGGAAGGAAATATACATTATAGGCTTAAAATAAAAATTTGATGACTTGAAATAAGCAAGAAACTTAAAGAATGATTTTTCTCTTGAAAATAAGTAAACTTTTCTTAAAGAATCCTTATGAAATTCTTAATAGAAATGTCTAATTTTTATACTAATAAAATGAGGCCACAACTTATCCTACCAAGATATTAAGGATGTGCCCGCTAAGGACATAGCCAGATTCGCGGTTGGCATAGGACTCCAAGACGTACTGTGATAACATAAAAGGGTACTGTTACAATATATCTGTTAAGGTCACAGTGACACGGGGGCCTGTGTACACGCTTGACCCCAACCCTTCGAACTCCTTAAATAATAATAAAATACTGATGATCGCCAGAATTATGTAAAGGAACAAAATTTTTTTTGCACACATTTCCGTTGGGGAAATTTGCTCAGTTTATATGAATTAGCGAAACTAAGGGATGTTTTTTCCAACTCAACTGAACAACACCTTAAACTTTTGCGATTTGAAAACATAATTTAATACTAACACGGGTCAAAATTCGATGGGATGGAAACGTCGGGATCAAAGATAAAAACATAATATATACGCGAATTTTGACCATTATGAATCCGAAATTCTTAAAACAAAAGGCAATCAGCAAATTGCTGAAATTTTACGGATGTTCTATTGAGAAAAGTTGTTTAGATTATTGTACTGCAGCTCTAGCACGATAACGACAAACTCTTTGATTGTGCGTGGGTCCCGCGCAAAGGCTTGGTCGCCCTATGGCGTTGTCAATAACATTATGACATAGGATCGCGGTGTTATCACGACGCTGTCACTATCGTACTCGGCCTGCTGATTGTGCAGTAAACATAGAGGAACACAAAGAAAGTGAAAACGTCTTCCATAAGTAAATTTTTTGTAAGATGCATTCAACTCTTTTAACATTTCTTTTCTACAGTGTGACATTGAAAACGTTCGACAAACTTTGAGGGACAAATCTACCCATGATTACGAACAACTTTTTTATGGGACCAACTATCCTACTAAAAAATTTAAGTCTACTGTTCCATACAAAAGTTCAATACCTGTTCAACCAAAATGTATGGAACAACTGATTTTTATTTTTAGTAGGAAAGTTGGTCCCATAGAAAAAGTTGTTCGTAATCATGGGTAGATTCATCTCTCAAAGTTTGTCGAATGTTTTCAATTTTATCCTGTAGATTTTCTATTTACAGCTGAGTTCCTAGAGTGTAATAGAATGCATCAGCCGTTAAAATATTCCATCTGCGCAGCTGCGTCTGTGGTGGCTTTAATACAGATTAATGCATCCTATGCATTTTTCTCCGGGATAATCTATAAATAGCTTCATTGAAATTTCTAGGTTCATTAAATGTACGAATAAACAATGAAAGACATTATTTTTACACTTGTTCCACTTATTTGTTCACAAGTGTGTTAATATAACACTAATATTAAAAATTTTGAATCATCCCTGACATTCGATAACTTAAAGGTAACTTTTAAACGGCTGAACAGATTTTCATAAAACATAGCTAAGAACACTCGGGATAAAATTATCTATGACACAAAAAAACTAAACAAAAATCGGTTCATCTGTTTGGGAGCTACGATACCACTACTACGAAAAAAGCTACGAGCTACGAAAAAAATGGCAGAATGACTTAGCTCCTAATAATAAACCGGCCAAGTGCGAGTCGGACTCTATAAAACTCAAAAAGGCAAAAAAAATACGTTTGTTGTATGGGAGCCCCCTTAAATATTTAATTTATTCTACTTTTTAGTACTTATTTGTTGTTACAGCAGCAACCAAAATACATCATCTGTGAAAATTTCAACTGTCTAACTATCATAGTTCATGAGATAGCCTCGGACAGACTTATATATAAAAACGAGCAAAAAAATCACGTTTTTTGTATGGGAGCCCCTTTATATTTATTTTATTCTGTTTTTAGTATTTGTTGTTCTGTGAAAATGTCAACTGTCTAACTATCATGGTTCATGAGATACAGCTTGGTGACAGACAGAGGGACAGACAGCGGAGCCTTAGTAATAGGGTCCCGTTTTTCCCTTTGGGTACGGAACCCTAAGAAGGACTGGATGGAATTTGCATAGGATCGAGATAAATGGAGGGCTGCGGGGGGGGGCCTTTGCCCAGCAGTGGGACAGTAATGGCTATAAAAAAGAAAAAAAAAACATTTAATGAATTTTTAATTAAGAAGTGACTCAAAATAACAATCTGAACTCATCATAACTTTTAGTAATGGGTATGCCCGCCCTCCTCTCAAGCTATGCACTCCTGAAACTTGGATTGAGTGCTCTCAATCATATGCTGCAAATTTCCTTCCTTCCACATTTATAAAAAAATATATTTTTTTAGAAAAACAATTAAAAACGAACTTCAAAAAACCGAAAAATAAAGACAAAATCATTAAATTTCCTATGTAGTACCTACTGATCTGTTTGAAGTCGGTGCAAAGGCGGCCTATCAAGCTTATTTTGCTTGGCATCCACTTCAAACAGATCAGTAGGTACTACGTAGGACATAAAATGATTTTGTCTTTATTTTTCTGTTTTTTGAAGTCAGTTTAATTTTTTTTTCTTAAAAAGTTTATTTATTTTTCCATTTTTAGTATAAATAATACAAATAACATGAGAAACATTCTAAATGCCTATTTAATTCAAGGATTTCCTTCGATTTCTCTAGGATTCCATCATCAGATCCTGACCTGGTTACAATGGGACCACCTCTAGAGTATAAGATTTCAAACAAAAAAGAATTTTGAAAATCTGTCCGTATGCGGAGGAATCGATGAACATACATAAAAAAATGTACATACAGTCGAACATAGAACTTCCTCCTTTTGGAAGTCGGTTAAAATAGGTTTACTTAACAGGATGATACATAATTATGTAAATCTTAACAATTTACTTTGATTTTCCTGTTCGTGACCTAGGCAACTTGTGATTCCGTCTTGAATACTATTATAAAAATATAACAGCAATAAATATTCGTATGAGCTCCTGATGACCCAGTGCAAACAGTCGTGTTTGTCTTTATGTATGTTCCGAGGGACAAACGACACAAGGGAAAACCTTAGTGTGGGTCTTTGAGCGTGTAGCGTTTACTAGGGATCGAACCCGGACCCGCCGATCAAGAGGCAGCGTCACTACCACTCGACCAAACCGGCCGTCATTAATGTTTTTGCAACTGAGTAAAACTACTTAAATAAAAACAGAAATTCTGTACGGAAAACCGACAATAAATTCTTCCCTATTCCTAAACAATCGAACTAACTGATAACTGAATTCCGAATACAGAAACGAATACCCGAACAAACGAAACTCCTTGCAATTGGCCGGTATTTATTGAATTAGAAGCTAGGTATAATTACTTAGCTATATGCAATGCGTAGAGGTAGGCAGCCGTGACTAGAATTAATCGTATTGGTTTATTATAAAGAGTAAGACTAGATAAAGAGCGACAGCGATTGGGAATATTTTTAGATGGCTACTTTTTGTTCCTACAAATAAAATGTCTTTTTTGTATAAGATGAGTTAACTCTTGACCTCAATCTTGACCAAGGTCATAGATGAGGTCGACGATGGAGCGAGTTAACTCAGAAAATGCCAATAAGACACTGGTACTCCTACACACCGACGGAGCACAGCAAGCTGTTTGTCGTCGGATTTCGGTAAGAGGGTGGTCGCGAACCAGACGGCCCTTTACAGAGCCTACCACACCGCATGAGACCATAGGCAGCCACCTCAGATTCAGAAAAAAATGAAGTGTCGTTGCCTGGGATAGATTACTAGGAGGCAGGTCTCTTTGTGTTTCCTTAGTCGCCTTTTATGACACCAACGAAAAGAGATGGGGTGGTGTTATTCTCAACCGATCACCACACGGTTAAAAATGTGTGATCATAATGGCAATTTATCACTTGTTTCCTTGCTTCAGAGGGCACCTTCTGTCGCGTCCCTCGATTGATTTTGCCAATGTCGAACTATTTTGATCAAAACTAAAATATAGAATGGCAAAGTCGTCAATATCAATTAAAGAAATCCTTTGAGGATTGTAATACGCCAGAACCTCGTCCTATAACGACTAATCGCTTATCCCTTGCCGCGCAACAGACGTGACAGCGATTTTATTCCTCAGGTACCTAACTACGATTAAATAAGATAAGATCTCAAACCGTCCGTGGAGGGTTTCTGGATTTTCAAAGTGCCTGTGATTTGCTCAATGAAGGCACGCATTAGGTTATCTTTGCACGATTATATGGTAATAGGCTGGTCGGTTGAGATATAGTTACCTAATTATTAGCTTTCTGCTCGCGATTTTGTTTGCGTAGTATTACGCACAAATAATAGGTCTTTCTTTACCTATGAAATTGCCGATTTTTTCTCAAGCTTTATTTTATTCATAATTTATTTGATTGAACAGCTATTACTAAAATTGTTTTTTATTCAAAACCTTGGCCATATAACGGAGATATTGAGTCAAATTAATACATATTTACTTTAGATTTATTTGCTGAAAAAGAAGCTCAAATATAGCTCGTTTCATCCGTTGCCCGTTTCATTGCTTATTTTTGCTGTACCGTTGTTACAGTTACAACTTTCAATAAAGTAAGTATGATGAAAATTAACTTAATGTTGTCCATACCTTCCCACAAAATTTTGCTAAATTTGGATTTCGCATTCCCGAGAAAAATCCAAAAACGTTAGTATGGAAAATTCAGCTTAACAAAAATATTGTATGAAAAACGGCAATTTCATAGGTAAAGACCTATTACATTGGGTGCCTTTAAGTTTTTTTTTACCACCCCATATACGTCGGATGCTCGTCTTTCAAATATGATTTTTTTTGGACGGACGGGTTTCATCCCGATGTTTTCCTTCACCGTTAAGCAAGTGATAATTAGAAATCCGTACATAAATCCTAAAAGACGAATTAAGTGGTACAGGCCACCATGATTTGAACCCGCAACCTTCCGATTACAAGTCTGGCTCATCACCAACTGGGCTATCACCGCTATTTCTTTGAGTCTTTGAGTGTTAAGTGTTTATTGATTACTCAAATCTTATGACTCATTAATCACCATGTAATTGAGGAACAAAAGTAAATGTTAAAATGATTTCATTTAAGTGGAACACTCATTTGAGTCAGCGTGTTGACTGACCTCAATGACTCATTGATAACAATGTTTTGTTACACTATCTTACGTGTTAAAACTTACTGGAAATTACTTTTCTTACCTGCAAGTGATAAGAAAGTTTATAGCTGTACCAAGAAAATTTATAATTAAATTCTAAAACGGGTCTGAATTCGCGTATATACAGGGCTTTAGGTATCTCTCTTTCAACATCTCGGGTGGTTAATCAGTCCATGAAACTGAACAACTTTCCCAAGGAACATAGGTCAAAATATGAAAAAAAAAATGTTGAGTTCCCATACAAACTTTATCAGCATTTGAGGTAGGTGTTCAGTTTCATGGACTGATTAACCATCCGAGAAGTTGAAAGAGAGATACCTACAGCCCTGTATATTTATTTACCTATTTCCCTATTTTGCGACTACAGCACGTGCAACCACGGCGAAACGTCGGAAAATAGATAAATAAATATACATTAAACGAGAATTTAGACCCGTTTTAGAATTTTAATATTGTGTTCAAATCGCAAAAGATTCAAGTGTTATAAGAAAAGTTTATGTTTTAAAATTATTTAGCTGTTTGGAGTCTGTTAAAAGAGTACCACTATGTAAATTCTTGTAAGTGTTAAACTAAATTATTATTATTCTTCTTCTTATCGTGTAGGTATTGCAAAGTGTGTGGCGAACTTGGCTAACCATGGTGTCAGAGTTTTCAAACCGCACAATGGCCTCTGATTTGGTTTTAGCGACTGTCGTCCATCGACAACAGCCGGGACCGACAGCTTAACGTGCACTCCGAAGCACGGAAACGCTCGTGATAAATTGTCACATTGGTCACCCATCAGGTTCCCTGCCTCTGTGTACGTTGCTTAACCTCACTGATCGGTTGAGATCAGCGAGCACCACTGGGCTACGAGCGCTTAAACATAATAAAATTATTATTGTATCAGTATCTTTCTTAAATATTTAAGGGCAGTAACTCTAAAATTAAAAATTTAGTGTCATCCCCAAAATTCGATTGCTTATAACTTAAACGGCTAAACCAATTTTGATCAAAGATAGCTAAGAACCATCTCGATTACGTCAGATTTCAAACAAAAAAAACGGAATTGAAATCCATCCATTCTTTTAGGGGCTACGATGCCATAGACAGACACGCAGATACACAGACATACAGACACACAGCTTGACACTTAAAACACCCCTCTATTTTTGTTGGGATTAAAAATTTATGGTCTTTATCAGCCCCACACTTTTATATTTTGTTATGGTAAAACAAAACGTGTCGTTCTAAGACGGTGCATAATAAGCAATGTATAAAGTGTAAAACTTATTTCAGCCAGTAAGCCACACAGCATCCCGTAACATCATGTCTACATTTTATGCTCTTCTTTTCTTTTCTTCTTCTTTTGTGTTAGCAGTAGCCCCAAATGATCTTTTTTTTAGCGTTCCGTAGTAAAACCAACCCTTATAGTTTCGCCATATGCGCCTAATACCGGATATCACTGACGAAACTGAAATTATACGAACAGGCGTAGACTCAGTAGAGTCAAAAGAAAAAGTGGTATTTGTGAACTTTGACTTTTATTTTAAGTAACCATCCTGAATGCATTATGAATAAGGCTTCGATACAGCGCAGAAATGCAGCAAGCATAAAGGGGACATTTGGGAAAGCAAGAAATATGTTTGTTTAATTCACACATGTACATGATGTTATATTTAAGGTGTTAAAACTTAAAAATGCTAAAGTAATAACAGTGCCACCCAAAAAAGGCACTGGCTCAGCAAAACAAATGCTACATAAAACAAAAACTTGCGCACCGAGGGTTCCGTACAATTGTAGGTATATAAGTAAAAGTTCAATTTAATACCTTTACGCGTTCATGAGGAAAGGGGTAGTAAGTTTAAAATTATTAAAAATATTTTTATCATATGATTTAACTAAAAATTTACGGTTTTCGCAATTTTTCTTTTATCTGTGCTATAAGGCGTTGCTTCATACCAAATCTCAAGATTCTGAGTTCACGGGAAGTAACCTGAAGTTGTTCCCTTGCGAGTGTCGAAAATTTGCGGCATAAACGGCTGTATCTTTTGATTGCGTTGGCTTAGAAGTTTGATTTTTTAACAGCTCCAAAGGACTGTAGACTTTTTTTATAATTATTATAAAAAAAGTAGTATAAATTAGACTGAGATTTGATATAAATTCCAGCGTGATACCCTTACGCGTTCCTGAGGAAAAAGGTCTTGACAGACAGACAGACGGACAGACGGACAACAAAGTGATCCTATAAGGGTTCCGTTTTTTCCTTTCGAGGTACGGAACTATAAAAATAACGGAAATCAGTGTTGTCCACATTCCACTCAACTCTAAGCATGTTTGCAACAAGATTCTTAAACTAAGCACCGTTTAGACCGGCTTGCACATAAACTGAGTGACATATTTCATGAAGATCATGTTCATAATATCCAAAGCCAATGGCAGTTTGCTCAGATGGTTCCGATACTTAGATGGCAGCCGATTTGGCACGATGCTGAGTTTACTGTGATCCGCTAATATTTAATGTTGTTTCCTGTTCGGATTCGCATTACCATTACATTAAGCCTCTTATTTGTTAACTAGACACTGCTGGGGACTTCTGTGTGGCCATGAATTATGGTGAAAAGAGATAAAGAGGTACACACTGCAGAAGATTACGCTAAACATGTTAACCTTGACGTGTCGCCCTTATTGCGCTCGAAATAGTGCCAACTTTCGTAGTGCAAATGGGTACCTGACGTGCTGATATCTGTACATAAATGCCATTTGACATTTTTAACAACCTTTTGATAATAAATATTAACCAACTGCTAGGTTCTTAACAAAATAAATTTTTTTAACCAGCCGATATCCGGTACCAAAAAATATTTAACGTATTATTAAAAACTAATTATCATGTAAAATGGTCAAACATTACACAATGGTCGTTTTATTAAACAATTGTCGTTTTTTTTAAGGTTCTTTAAAAAAATGAAAGTTCAGGTTGTAATTTGTGAAACACATTAACTTATGTTTTTCTGAAACAAAAAATTAGTTTATAAGCAATAATAGTAAGTAATTACTGAAGAAAAAGTACTTTTCAACTTGTAAGTTAGAAATGCCCAAAATGCCTTTGAGGGACGACAATGTCCTCATGGAATATTTGGGCTTGTCCTACATTGTAGTACTAAGGAAAAAATTCAACAACAGACAGAAAACAGGGTGCTGTTACTCGGGAAATCTTAGAAATATAGATAACTAGCTGATGCCCGCAACTTCGTTTGCGTGTTTTTTTTTTGTACAGAGTACACAGATTGAAAACAACTATCATACGTGTTTTAGATTTTTACACACAAAAGTTTTTTCCCGCTAACTCCCGTTCCCGTGGGAATTTTGCAATATCCTGTTGCAACTAAGCTTTAAGTTTACTAAGGTACCTGCATGCAATATTTCAAGCGTCTAACTTAAGCGGTTTAGATTTTTCATACAAAAGGATTTTCCCGCTAATTCTCGTTCCCGTGGGAATTTCGGGAATTCCTTTCTTAGTGCACCTCTACGGTATCTAAGCTACGTCCCTTCCAAATTTCAAGTGCATACGTTTAGCCGTTTAGGCTGTGCGTTGATATGTCAGTCAGTCAGTCAGTCAGTTTCTCCTTTTATATATTTAGATAGTATAACTTATAATGGTGATAGCCCAGTTGGCTCAAGAACCAGTTTTGTAATCAGAAGGTTGCGGGTTCAAATCCTGGTTCGGGACCGTACCACAAATTCGTTTTATCCGATTTCTGTCCGGATTTTTCATTTATCATCACTTGTTCAGCGGTGAAAGAAAACATCGAGATGAAATCCGCACGTCTCAGAAAATTAAGTTTTCGAATGGTACGCAGTTAACCATCGTAAAAGCAACCTGCTTGCGGATTGGCGTAATTCTACTAAAAATCAAATAAACTCAAAAGTGAAGTGCTTGTAGCTCAGTGGCGCTCACTGATCTTAACCGATCAGTGAGGTTAAGCTACTTACACAAAGGCAGGGACCCTGATGGGTGACCAAAGTGGCAATTTATCACAAGCATTTCTGTGCTTCAGAGGGCATGTTAAGCTGTCGGTCCCGGCTGTTGTCGATTGACTACAGTCGTCAAAACCAAGTCAGAGGCCATTGTGCGGTTTGAAAACTCTGACATCAGGGTTAGCCAAGTTCACCATACACTAGGTATAGTCAATACCTACGCGATAAGAAGAATAAGATCTCAAAAGTGAAGTTATTGTGAATAATGGAAATGAAAACGTGCTTTATCTTTTTGTTATGGCGTCAACTACAATAATATTATAAAGAAGAGGAAAGATTTGTATTTTTGCATGTTTGTAACAAATAAACTCAAAAACTACTGCACCGATTTAAAAAACTCTTTCATCATTTGAGTGCTACATTATCCGGTTACATAGGCTACATTATTAACGGGTAGAAAGCTATAAAAATCTTAATATTTAAAACAAAGTCGGGTTTGTTCGAACACTTATAACTCGAGAACGGCTGGACCGATTTTCATGGTTTTTGATTTGTTGTACTTGTTTCCGTCCCGAATAGCAGAATAACTATTGGAAAATTGACGGAAAAATTCCCTCAGGAACGAAGTCCCGGGCGAAAAGCTAGTCTACACTAATAAAGAGAAAAGATTTGTATTTTTGTATGTAAGGAATAAACTGAGAACTACTGGACCAATTTCAAAAATTCTATCACTATTATGATGCTTCATTATTCCTGAGTAACATAGGCTACATATTTTTTCCGGATTCCCACGGGAACGAATGCTAGTTATAAATACAATGATTATGATGATAAGGTTCGACCGATTTCGGCCATGGCGACCACTTCGACTCCTATTTTAATATGTAATACAATTAATATCCTTTATTATATAAATATTAAAGAAAAGTGAAGAAATTAAATAAAGCAAAGCAATTGCGCAAAAGGAAAGCTGGCAAATTTTTAATAAGCGCGACACTGGCGCCGTGTTGAAATTGTTGCATTTCCTAATAGTTTAAATCTGAAAAGTGCTGAAGTCACAACTCGAATCCAATTTGAAGTGCAAAAGAAATAGAGACTGTTTTCAATATGTTGTTTTGCATGAAATTATTGTTTAGCCATGGAAAAGAAAAATTCTACAATACGGATGTAGATTATTTTTAAGGTATTTTTTTCTGTTTTATAAGTATTTATACTAATCACAAGCATTCCGCTCGGGACTTCATTAATGTGAGAATTTGGGAAAATTATGTAGCCTATGTTACTCAAGGATAATGTAGCATCCTAATGGTGAAGGAATTTTTGAAATCGGTCCAGTAGTTTTTAAGTTGGTTCGTTACATAAAAAAATACAAATCTATTCTCTTTATAAGTGTAGATTAGTATAATTTGCAACGTACACAGAGGCAGGGAACCTGATGGGTGACCAATGTGGCAATTTATCACGAGCGTTTCCGTGCTTCGGAGGGCACGTTAAGCTGTCGGTCCTGGCTGTTGTCGATTGGCTACAGTCGTTAAAACCAAGTCAGAAGCCATTTTGCGGTTTGAAAACTCTGACACCAGGGTTAGCCAAGTTCGCCACACACTTTACTATACCTACACGATATGAAGAAGAAGAAGAAGTATAATTTGTATGTTAATCACACATAAAATTTAAGGTCCTGACTCACTGACTCATCAACCCATCATCAGCCCTTGGACCTATAAATCTGATATTTGGCCCAAAGGTTCCTTTTATAACGTAGTTAAAGTTTTTTTTTTTTACAAAAGAGTGACATTTGCTACTTTCAACGTAAATAGAGCTGTGGCTTGAGTTAGTGCTGGCTGAATTAACGATCCAAAAGTTCTAATTAACCCAACTAATTGGCAATTCAACCCGCAATATTCACCAAATAAAAGGCTATAAATACAGCTATAAAGGAACAGAATAGTGTCTAATTACCAGTAGAATGTACTGAACGAAGTATCACTAAATTTAAAGATAGAGTTATTCAGTTGTTTAACAACGGGGGCTACTATGGACGATGAAGATGATCATGAATGCATGAATTTGCGTATATTTCGTCTGTTCCAAGTAGTTTAATCTGAAGTCGTAAATCAAATAAATAAATAAATAAATCTTTAAATCAAAGCTGCAGTGAACTTAAACCATCGACATCGTCGATTGACTTCTCCATAAAAACCACGAAAATAATTCTTTATTTTTATGCTTCCTCTTGTTCTTGTATAGGTTTAGTCATGTGACGAAGTTCGCTAATCTACGAGTAGGTACCCGAATGTCGAAAATCGACAACAGCTGGATAAATTGCCACTTTGCGGTCTCCCATCAGGTTCCCTGCCTCTGTATTCGTTGCTGAACCACATCGATCGGTTCAGATCAGTGTCCGCCACTAGGTACCTAAGGCTGCGCGCGCTTCGACATATTTTTAACCCCCTACAAGAAAGGGGGGTGTTATAAGTTTGACGTGTGTTCTGTGTATCTGGCGTGAAAAAAAAATTTAACGATTTCCATGCGATTTTTTTTAGTTTGAAAGCTGATGTAATTGAGATGGTTCTTAGCCGTTTAAAAGTTATAAGTAATCAAATGTCGGGGTGAGACAAAAATTTTAATTCTAGGGTTATGATCAACACTTTCATGAAAGATAATTAATTTAAACAGCTGGAGCAGTTAGTGTCAAAATTAGCCCCAAAGCTAAGTAATTTAGTTTTATTTATGAACGAAATTCTTAAGTGTAATGGAACCCGATAACTTATGATAAATTCTCGATAATCTGCAGTCGTTTCGAGAGATTAGAAACTTATGAAGACTGATTTACTGATTTTGGGCAAATGATTGGGGTCAAGTTTAACGTAAGCTTGACGCTTTTGTCTCGCGGGGGTTAGACATCTATCTATACATATTATAAAGAAGAAAGATTTGATTGTTTGTTTGTTTGCATTGAATAGGCTCCGAAACTACTGGACCGATTTGAAAAATTCTTTGACCATTAGAATCCTACATTATCCGGGATGGACATAGGGTACAAGATTTTCGCAAATTCCCACGGGAACGAAGTCCCGAGCGGAGTGCTAGTATACAATACATACATACGCTCACGACTACATTCCCTATCGGCGTAGGCAGAGCATCAGTGGTTTTAAAACCACTTGATGCCACGTTTGACATAACTTCAGAGGGTTATTAGATGGGTCATGATGTATAGGAGGCTGTCAGCTTTTCGCCCACAAGACAGCAAAACCCTCGCATCGCACTTACTGACTTTTACGCTTAGCCTGGGAAGAGTAGGCAGCTGGGACATTCTAAGTTTTTGTTTTACTCCCAGTCCAGGGTGTAAGGGTAGACAGAGATCACAAATCAGAGATCCTGTAAAGATAGTTTGTAAGTTTATTTAATTTAACATTAAGTTTATTTAATAAAAATTTATTTAATTAGCGTATACATTCATAAAGACATAAGCAAATACCAAATTCTAAAAGATGTACAACTTTATAACTTAAGAAATAACAATCATTTAGTTTTACCGAAATCAAATTATGTTAATTATTTTATTAGCTTTGTATATACAGAATTGAAAATATATAATAATTTAGACTTAGACATAAAGAACTGTGATATTAATAATAGCTTTAAACATAAGTTAAAAACTTTTTTATTGAAAAGGACATTTTATACTATAAGTGAATTTTTCGGATAGATCTATGATTAACTTGATAATTTATTTATACACATTTTTTTAATATTGTTTTTAATTACTTTTTTTGTGAAAATTGTTGCTTTTTGTTATATATTGACTGTAAATGATTTCCGTATCTTATGAAATGTATGTTCTATAGTTAATTAATTTTGCATGGTTGTAATTAATTATGTAACCTTATTTGCAAAATAAACGAATTTGAATTTTGTTTTGGAAATAAAATTAATAAATTATCACATGATACTGTGGTATCATGTATGGTGTGTTTTTTTATATGTATTTGTGTGTACAATAAAGAATAAAGAACATGAACATGAGAAGAACAAGAACATGCGTTCTCTTCCGTGGTGAGACTGCATCCATATTATTTTATGACGTTTTCAAGCAGCACTTTGTATGTTCTATGAAATAAACATTTTGAACTTGACTTAAACATCCACAATCGACATTGGCAGTTCAGCCATCTATGCGAGTTGCTGGCCATTCAATACCAATTCGATGTAAATACGATAAAAATAAAAATAATGAAATCGGGAGCAATTGGTTGAAAAGCAGCAACTTGAGCTATTCGCCGTTCGTATGGATATGAAAATCTACTACCCTTATTTTTATGCATGTTTGAAACACTCGAATTTGGTGCTGCCATTATGCTCGAAGTGTAGTGCCATGGTCCACAACAAAATTCTAAGTAAGCGTAGAAGTGTTTTCTGCATTGTAAACGAAAATACTTGTATTATGCAGTTATATGGTTATTTCCTTTAACAACAAGCATAGGAACTATAGCGAACTGCCCCCAAAATGAAAAAGCTCAAATTGTAGCTAACTCAATTGCCCAGACAAATTTTTCACAAATTTTTGATATCATTCTTCGTTTCCAAAATATCGAGCGCCAAAATCAAAATATCGGAAAAAAGTATTTTTTTTTCCACTATTTCGGCCATAACTTTTTTCGTTTTTGACTTTCTCGAATAATTCATTTTGCCCTTTACAGCTCTCGTAAATACACGTTTTTTTTTTGGAAAGCGTATTTTTCAGAGATATAAGGCGATCACACTTTTTCGTGAAATCTTAGGAACGAAAAGATATTTCCAATGTCAAAATGCCCCGGTACTTTGTGAACTGACAAATATGACTAAGTAAGATTACCTCTATATAACAGCAGCTCTAGCACGATAACGACAAACTCGCGCTCGGCTCAAGCTGAAACTTCACTTTGATTGCGCTTGCTCGCCTTATGGCGTTGTCAATGTTGACATTTTGACATAGGACCGGGGTGATGTCGCGGCGCTGTCACTAACGGTGACATATCCAAAGGGGTTTGAACCTCTTTGTATGGGAGCTGTTTGAAAACGCGACGCATCATGAAACCAGTGTATAACGATAGAGGATCTACAGACGAACAAAAAATATGAGGACATAAAGTCCTAAAGCGTACAGGTTTCATGATATTCCATGTTAAAGATCCCGCATGAGTATCATACGTATCATACTCTGATTTCATGATGCGTCGCGTTTTTTGGAAAATTTCAAAATTTCGGAAACTTTTGGTTACCACTATGCTAAAATGTTCAAACCCCTGTACGTATAAGAAACAGTTGGATGGCTAGAGAGTGACACTGGCTACTTACCCATGCAGACGACGTCGTGGCCGGTAAACCAGTAAAAGTTTAAACATTCGGTTTTTGATATGTCACCGTAAAATTGTCAAACCAGTAATATTGTAATATAACTTTGTAAGATTAGAAACTCTCGGTACTTTGTAAACTGCCCCATTTTTTTCATATTAATGGATTTTTTTATAATATTTAATGCCAACTACCTCAAAAAGTTTGCATCTCAAAAAGCCTAACTTATCCTAATTTTTTGTAGGCGGCCCTAAAAGTTTCATAAAAAAAACGCCATAAACTCCATACACTCAAAGGCCCACATTAAGGTTTTCCTTTGTGTCGTGGGTCCCTCGGAACACACATAAAGACAGACACAAACACCCATGACCCGAGAACACACATCTGCTTTTTACACAAATATTTGCCCCGACTGGGATAAATATATTATATCATTTTATTAGGCCAATTGCAATATCGAGGGAGATTATTATTTCACTAGTGAAATTGTAATACAACGGTTTCACAATATTCCGGTGACACATACACTTCACGTGACCTTTTTCCACTACGTCATCGAACTAAAACTATGCTCGAATTCAACACGTATAGTAATAAGAAACGACGTAAAAGGACTCATCGCTTCAAAGTAGCTACGTGAGGCTTCAAAAAGGTACAGAATCCTTAACATTTCCCCACAACCGCAACCCTTAGACCAGAGATGGCAAACCTTTATGGACAAACGTTCGAAACGCTCGAAACGTGAGGTTAAGCAATGTATACAGAGGCAGGAAACTTGATGGGTGACCAAAGTGGCCATTTATCACGAGCGTTTCCGTGCTTCGAAGGGCACGTTAAGCTGTCGGTCCCGGCTGTTGTCGATTGACGACAGTCGTTAAAAGCATGTCAGAGGCCATTGTGCGGTTTGAAAACTCTAACGCCAGGGTTAACCATGTTCGCCACACACTTGACCTTTTTGTATTGTATTGTATTGTAAAATCCTTTATTGCACATCAAACAAAATAAATACTTTTAAAACAAAAGAGATAAATATTAAATAAATTTAAGGTACAAAGGCGGACTTATCGCACAAGGGGATCTCTTCCAGTCAACCTACGAGAGAGCGAGAGGATTCATGATACGTAGGCGTACAACAGGAAAATAGTAGAGACAGAATAGGTATTGAATATTATCATGGAAATAGATAAATAAATATTTGACATGCAGTATCCAAAAATATTTAAATAAATACATAAATATAGAATAGATATATACACAAAATATAAACATATACATATAATATTACGAGAGAGGAATAGTCTTAATTCAAAGCATCAACGGTTTAACCAAGGTGTTTACTTACTCTATAAAAAGAAGATGGACAAATGTGCAATTTGAAAAAAAAAATAACGGGAACATAGACGTGTCATCAAATAATGTTTACTTATTGTGAAATTAATAAAATTTAACTAAAACAAGCTCGCTTTCCGCCTACCACGACTACTCATTCCGTAGCCTAGGCTGACTTAAGTTCGTTAAGCTGCATAGTGAATTTTGTTCAATTCAATTCAATCATTTATTGCTATTCGTATATATAGAGTATTAAAGGAATTAATCTAAAAGATGTTATTCTTTACATATGATCTCTGTCAGGCATTGCAAAAATGGAACGGCAGGCAGACTGGCATTTTTGTTGTTCATTTATTTGTATAATTTATTTGCAACTCTATTTTGAACAACGTCATGCATTGCTAGTGACTAAGGCCCGTGTTCACTTAAAATATAACCAACAGTTAAACCGCGGTTAGAAGCTAATCAGACAAAATGTCAAAAAAAATGTATGAAAATGACATTTTCAAATCTCTGGTTAGCTGCTAATCGTTGGTTAAATATTTGGTGAACACTGGCCTAAGTCATTAAAATAAATATAAGATCAAATATTATGAGATGTGAATATTAGCATAATAAGCTTAAGTTAACATTATTACTGGTATAAAAGTTAATTTTTCAGTTAGTATAGAAGTATTCTAAAATCTATGCTTTGTCGATCGGTGGCGTGTCCAAAATGTTGCCATTGGTTCGCCATCCCTGCCTTAGACTCTCCTTTCATAGAGGTCAAATTACACTCTTCTAAGGTTCTAAATTTGGCCAAAGGCCTGTAATATGTAACTTAAGTGCGGGCAAAATATTTCAAACGGGGTCTTCTAAATGATCCATAAACGGTTTTTACGAGCAAGTTTTATTAAAATACGAAACCTAATAAAAATTGTTATATCAGGATACATAAATAACGCAAAGGTGTGTTCATACTGTTGGAATATAAAAAAAAGTATATTAAGAGCTTGGTGTGATTTATTATTTTACGTCCTAAAATTGTAAATGAAAGAGTTTGTGAGACTGGATGAATGGATGTTTGTTAGTCCTTCACGCCAAAACTACTAGATGGATTTTGATAAAACTTGCAGTAATATAGCTTAATTCTATCCTTACAACTCTGTATACTAAATGTTAAATTGTAATATGGTTTGGACAGTTGGTTGGTTGGTTTGGTTGGTTAATTAGGTTTGGACAGTTGGTTGGTACACATTGCTTACGCCCAGTTGCAGAATCGTTCATTAAAGTTAATACTACTTTAAATATCATACTTTCCCTCTAGTTGACGTAATCGCGTTCGAGCTGCTGAACGTTAGTAAAAAAAATTAACAATTAAAACACTTCTTTAGTATGAACGATTGAACGCGCCCTAATCTCAGCTGTTATCAACGTGCCTTTCACATGGTAATGTGATACAGTGCATAATTTTTTACCCGCAAAGTGGATTTTTATGCTTTTATGCAAAAATCTTCGTGATCCTACATTTAATCGTTAAGCTTCCGAAAAGTGTTACTTATTTAAAAATCTTTGTAACATCAACCCTCAAAGGCCGTGTGGTGATAGCTTGAGAATAACACCACCCCATCTCTTTCCATGGGCGGTGCGTGGGAGTTTTTGCCGTGTGGTGATCGGTTGAGAATAACACTACCCCATCTCTTTCCGTGGGTGTCGTAAGAGTCGACTAAGGAAACACAAATGAGACCTGCCTCCTAGTAATCCATCCCAGGCAACGACACTTCATTTTTTTCTGAATCTGAGGTGTCGTCCTATGGTCTCATGCGGTGTGGTAGGCTCTGTAAAGGGCCGTCTGGTTCGCGACCACCCTCCTACCGAAGTCCGACGCCAAACAGCTTGCTGTGTTCCGTCGGTGCGTGGGAGTACCAGTGCCTTTATAGGCATTTTCTGGGTTAACTCGCACCATCGTCGACTTCATCTTTGACCTTATGGTCAAGATTGAGGTCAAGAGTTAACCCATCTTATAATAAAAAAAAAAGCATATAATAAAAATAATAGCATGAATATGTATTTTTTGAAGGTGTAAGTATCTTGTTTTTATTTAACAAATCTTAATCTGATATAAAAACCCATAGAAGCACTAAAGCAGAAATACTGGGTAAAATATAAGAAGGCTCTCGTGCCAATGGCAGAAAAATGTAGAAGCTTTATTTTACCGGCTCGAGGCACGGCAAGAAAGAGTTTTTAATAGCTGGGTTCCGTATGGAAACTTTTGTGTATTTGGATTGTTTCTAATTCTATGAAAAAACAAATTAATAACATGCAAACATCGTAATCTGGGAGATCGATGTTCAATCACTATCACTGCATATTTTAAAAGTGCTGCATCTATCATTTTAGTTTTAATCTTTTTTTTTTTTTTATTTAATTTTGGTATTTGATAGTTTTAATTTGTTATATTTTATTCCTTTTATTTTTGAAATTTTTGGATTAATCTTTGACATATATATATTATAGACTAAAAACATTTACTTAATGCAGATTGAATGTTATTATTATAGTTATTATATTAATTATTGGAATTTTGACATTGCTTTAGACTTAATATTGTAACTGGAATTGAGAATGTGAAAAAAATGAATCTAATCTAATCTATCTGTCTATTTATAAAAATAAAAACATGTGTAAAAGTATAAAATATGTAAAAAAAATATATGTAAGATTCATTAATGTTTTGTTTAAATTGGTTGAGAAAAGTCCAATGAGAAGCCGGGATCTAATAAATAATAATAAATAAATAAAATCAAAATTTTAATAGAAAATTTCTAACACATTCTAGTGAGTTCTTCTTTACCTTATTAATAAAAAACTAATTAAGCAGAAATAATTTGAAACAACGCAGAAAATTCTGTTACTTGACATTCTGCTGTTGGTGTTGCTGTACGTTTTAGTCTGCTGTTAGTGCAGCATTTTATAAATAAAATAAATAAATTCAATCTCTTTGTGATAATTATTGTTCACCGGTTAATAAACATAAAAAGTAGAAATGAATAAAAAACTGTTCTATCCGAAATTATTTACTAAATAAATATTCAATTTTTACGACTGTGCGGTTTGCAAACAATACACCACGGAACCCAAATAACCGTTAAAGTCGGTTTATTTATATCAAAAGTAGGGTTCCGCTCTCCCCATATTAATCTCTTGGAAAAACCTGTGGCTCGTAGCTTCCGTTCAATTTATATTGTTATTTTGTAAACGTAGATAACCTCTTGGGAATAAAATTGAATCAAATGTTTGGGAAATAGATAGAAGAAATGTTTTTTATGTATTTGTTTACTTCTCTCGGGCGTTTATTTGATTGTTTGTCCGTATTACGTAAGTAAAAGCTTCTTGTGTCAGCGTCATTAGAAATATTTTATAGGGAAATATAAAAGGTCACTGTGATTAGGAAGTAGTTAAGGAACCAACTAGTCTAACCAGTCCATAACGTTGAAAAAAAATTTTTGTTACCTACTCCTTCACGCAAAAACTACGGCTTTTGGTGAAACTTTGCACTATATAGCGTAGACATCGGAACAGCACACAGGCTGTAAAATTTTCCTAAATCTATATATCCCTACTAGTCCCTACTAATATTATAAATGCGAAAGTAACTCTGTCTGTCTGTCTGTCTGTCTGTTACCTTTTCACGCCTAAACCGCTGAACCGATTTTGATGAATTTTGGTACAGAGATAGATTAGAGCCTGGGAAAGGACATAGGCTACATTTTATCCCACAGTTGGGCACGATATAACCTGTAGTCCACGCGGGCGGAGCCGCGGGCGGAAAGCTAGTATATATATATATATATAATTAGAGGTCCTGATTCACTGACTCATCAACGCCTAGCCCAAACACTTGAATCTAGAAAGCTGGAATTTGGCAAAAAGTTATATATCTTTATGACGTAGGCAAGGATTAAGAAAGGATTTTTCGGAATTCCAGCCCTAAGGGGTGAAATAGGGGTTCAAAGTTTGTATGGCAAAAAAACTTTACGTTAAATTTGCGGTCGCGCTGCTTGTCAGGGTGGTTGTCAGCAAGTATATGAAAACACAGAAATACAGAATATATAGTTCTCAATTTCGCCACCTGAACGGATAAAATGGCCTTCATTCCATCGTCACACAACTGAAGTTACAGAATCGGGGCCCTGGAAGCTTATTCCCTAACTACGATAGAGATAATGATAGTGATTGCGATAGTTCAATGCGATAGTGATATTGAATGCAATAGCAAAAGTGGATGTTGAAAATGAATGCTATTTTACCACTGAATGATATAGGTATGGCAGCTTTTCATTGCATTCAATATCACTATCGCATTGAATTATCGCAATCACTATCATTATCTCTATCGCAGTTAGGGAATAAGCTTCCCGGTCGCTTAGTTAAACATAGAGAGCCTTACCACAAAAAATAATACTATAAGTACCAAAAAAAAAAATCTGGCTTAAGTCATTTTTGTAAAAAACATTTTTGTATTTCAAATTAGAAAAAATCCCATTAAAATTTGGGGTATTTTGAAACTGAACAATGAACACACCATCGAGCCCCGAGAAGACCACTTTTCCTACGCAAAATCATTTTCACGTTAGTAATCACTGTAAGTCAGGATTAGGACTAACACACAATGAATCCTTTTTTATCCTATTACGAGATGGCTGCCCAAAATGGCGTGCACTCAAGTGGTATTTCCAATAACAGAAGCCGCAAAAACTATTAGAACTCAAAACCCATTTCAAAGTAATCATTTGGTTGAAAACAGGCCATTACAGCCTGTAACAAATACAATAACAATGCGTTTCAACAAAACCTCTACACTAAAGTTTGTAGTTTAGAGCTTAAAGAGATAGAGATGTCCTGGCTTAAAATAAAATAGGTTTTGAGTAACTTAGCCGTTTGCATATAAATATTTCGCCTTCACGGTATGCAGACCTTCACGGAGGATCGGGCATAACGCAATTTCTTTCTCATTCGGTCATTTCGAAGAAGATAATTCGAATATCAATTTAAAAGGTTTGAAATGGTATTCGATGTCAACATTCGAAATGATTGAAGATCTGTTCTTGCGCCATTCATTAAGGATTATTGTGAATTCATTGTAGTGAGCTCGCGGAATTAGTTGTAAAATACGTTCGTAGGCGTGCAATAGCACTTAATAAGCGGTGTCTAACTCTATAGCTGTGGATGTGACGGAAAGTAAAATATTATTGTAACGGAAGTACAGTTTTTTTATTATAACCGTATACTGAAGAGGAATCAAGTTGTTTAATTAATTGCCCCCAAGAGACACCGTTGCAGTACTCTGTGTTTTTGCAATAAGAACAGTTTTGCAATGGAAATGGAGTAAACCGATGCCCTAGCCTCTGTACGGGTGTAAAATAACACAGCAAGTTACTTCAAAGGTTATGCAAGTTTATTGAAGTGACAATTTCTGGCTTCTATCTACCCTAATAAACAATGAAATAAAAACTTATTTAATTAATTATAAAAGAGAATCAATAAAAACAATTTCAGTCAGCATCACTATCCTGATAGTCGTAAACCTAGTCACAGAGGCTATTTGGCGGTTTTAAAACTTTGACACCAAGATTAGTCAAATTTACTACATATTCATACTTGATAACACCTATACGTTATGGAAGAAGGGAAATTATCCTATAACAGATAAAAAATAAGTTTCCTCGACCACCGTTTCTATTCTAGTCAAGTATCAAATTAAAAGAGCTTTATCTATCTATATAAATAAAAATATGTTGCTAAGCGCAAGACTCGAGAACGGCTCGACCGATTTAGATGATTATTTTTTTGTAGTGTTCCTTATTGTCACAACCAAGTTTATATTTAAAAAAAATGAAAATCCACCTCGACAATTCCCACGGGCACGAAGTCGCGGGCGGACAGCTAGTTTCCTAAAAAATTAGGATGATATTTAAAATATGTCAAAAATGAATACATTATATTATTTTTTTAAACGCTACGTCTATTCGCAAAAGTTTAGTCTTTCCTTGAGAAAAAAAGGCAAGAAAACTCTGAGGGGTGCTCTGTTAAGATTATTATTTTTTTCTTATTTTCTATTTTTAATCAGAAATAACTCTAAAACTGAGCAATTTATTCCATTGTTGCTTGTCTGATATATAATTTGAAATTCTATAACAGTCCTTTTTTATTTTTTTAAATAAATTACTGCATTTAATTTTTATAAAGCTAGGTAAAACTGTGCACATGGCATTCTAAAGTTCTATGGCAGTGGTAGAGATATTACATCCTAACCAAATTACGAAGTTTCAATTTGGGTAACATGATTATTGGGACGAAATAGCCGACCGTTAGAAAAGCAGTAGACCATATTATTTAAAAGTGTATTGTATTTTTAACCGACTTCAAAAAAGGAGGATTTTCTATGTTCGACTGTATGTATATTTTTATGTATGTTCATCGATTCCTCCACTTATGGACAGATTTTCAAAATTCTTTTTTGTTTGAAATCTTATACTCCAGAGGTGGTCCCATTTTCAACAAGTTAGGATCTAATGCTGATGGATTTAATGCCAGGGAAATCGAAGGCAACCCTCAAATTAAATACAATGTTTCTCCCGCACGTCAAAGAAAATTCGTTTTCATTTCTCATACTCGGAAAGTAGTGTTATTTTGATCTGATTATTGGGTGGGAAATGCTGCTTTCCTCCATAGGGAGGGAAAAACTCATACAAATTACTTCCCACCTAAGGGCCGGAATGAACTTTAAAATAGAACTGCTGTCAGCTGTGAAGAGTTTTATGTAAAAAACAACTAATTAAAAAAAAACGCTGCGGCCATGTGAGTTTCTAAACAGCCAGTGTTAACTTAGCGCAAACTTCTTTGAGCGGAATAAGCCGCAACAATTACGCGGTGAGTTCCATATTTAAAATGTAACTTTTAATTTCACGAATTGTCCTAATCTGACAATTTTTTAAATAGGTACTACTTTTTTTTTACCAGCCCATATACGTCTCCACCGAGGGGACCGGGCCTCCCTTCGAAACACGAAGGGGATTTAGGCCATAGTCCACCACGCTGGCCCAATGCGGGTACTACTAATATTATTATATATTATCAATAAATAGTTTAGATAAACAATTATCTTTATTTTCCTCATATTCGAAATGAAAAGTAGAGTGTTTAACACGGGTAAAACGTCTAAATACCTCGGGAATTGATTCTTTCCACCCTCGATTAACAATCTACTATTTCGGACATTTGGCCAGCGTGGTGGCCTAAATCCCCTTCGTGTCTCGAAGGGAGGCGCGTGCCCCTCGGTGGAACGTATACGGGTTGATAAAAAATGAGTAAGTATTAAGCCCTAATCTAATAATAATCCTTAAATCGCAAGGCATTGTATTCTTCGCCTCAATATATTCTATCAGGTTTTATGAAGAAGTCATTTCCTACGACTAAAGAAGCCATTGATGCCGTAATGGAAAAAGGTTCCCATTATCATAACACGCAGCCTGTTAAAGTTGCTATATGAGAAATTATGACTATATGGCTTGGAAGGGAAATATATTTTTAAGGCTTCCGTAAATTTTAATAGTACCTATCCATATTAATATAGCTCTAAGATTGGACTTGTCTGTTTAGTTTCCGCCTGCGACTTTGCGTGAAAAAGTAACAAACATATATACACACACTCACAAACTTTCGCCTTCATAATATTAGTGTGCTTTCATTATATATATTTTTTTTTAAATTACAGGGATGGACTAGTAATAAGTAGTGATAAGTTACCGTTAAAGAAAAAAAAAAGAATTAATTCAAAAATTAAGACAGCTCTAAAAAAGTGTATTAAATTATTTAAATATGTATCAAATTCCTACTGCATACTTTTATATTATGTATGTGTTACTATTACGAAAACATTAACCATGTATGTAAATCACAGATAATTAAATCATTTTAATGGAATATCTCCTGCTCCATCTCAGCACTTCTGTTTGATTTCTGTAAATTCAAAGATGTTAATGGATATGTAGATTGTGTCTACTTGGATTAAATTAAAATTAGCAAAATTGCGTCAAGTGGTTTAATAACCACGTGATGCTCTGCCTACCCCGATAGGGAGATAAGGCGTGAGTGTATGTATGTGTAAGATGGGAAATAATAGCCACAGATGAGATAAATAGACCGATCTAGCATGAAGGAGATCGGAAGGTTTCCAAAGGCTTCTGGCAGGTTTAAAGAGGTGGAATTCTGATAACTCGCCCGTGCCCAAGCGTTCCCTCTGTAGATAGATAGATATCAGTTTAAGCACATTGGATTTTATACTAAATGAAGGCTGAACTTCGTTTTCTTACAAGTTTTATTGAGTTTTAAAATTTTAATAAAGTACACACTCAAAGGCTCACACTAAGGTTCTCCCTTTTGTCGTGGGTTCCTTGGAACATACACAAAGATAGACACGAACACCCATTACCCGAGAACAAATATCTGTTTTTATAAAAATATTTGTCCCGACTGGGAATCGAACCCAGGACCCGCCGATCAAGAGGCAGCGTAAACTACCATGCACACGACCAAACCGGCCGTCAGTTTTATGCGATCTTTTATTCCTTGTCCTTTTCATAATCATTTATTTAATCGCTTAGGTTAAGCAAATCACGTGTATGGGGAACATGACTGACCCTGGCGTCAGAGTTTTCAAACCGCTAAATGGCCTCAGACTTGGTTTGATGACTGTAGTCAATCGACAACAGCCGAGACCGTCGGTTTAACGTGCCCTTCAAAGCACGGAAACGCTCGTGATAAATTGCGACTATGGTCACCCAGCAGGTTCCTTACCCTAGACCATTTTATCCGTTCAGATTGCAAACTCAAACTCAAATATCTTATTTTATGGAACATTCAGAAAGTTACTTAAAATAAGTCAAAATTATATTAAATACTGTATACATTAAAATGTATATTTGTATGTAAATGTATATTTGTATGTGGGGGCTAATTTGAGAACTATTTAATTTCCATGTACTTGCTGGCAACCACCACGACCAGCAACAGCGCAACCGCCAACCGAACATAAAGTTCTTGCAAACTACCTTGTAACTGAAAATTCCACAGACCTAAATTCAGTTGGCAATGGCGCTACCAGTCAAAGCAGCCGTCATTAGATGTATTAAATTTGGATAGTTTCACCACCATAAGTTACAGAATCGGGGCCCTGAATGGATGAAGTGGTCACCATTATCATTCCACCGCCTTTAAGACGCCATTATTTAGTAGAATAGCCGCCCAGAACAACGTGAAGATTCGATTTGATAAATGACGTACTTAACCAAAGCACCGACCAACATACATTATTTTTACTCGATTTCGGTGAATTTAGAAGAAGGGTAAGGTTTTTTATAGTTTCCTTCTTCTCCTGTTACGGGATATTAACAGTTTTTACAGTAGTCACAAAAACTCAGCAGGTATGTAACCATAGGCGTATATAGAGGGGGGGCCGGGTGGGCCGTGCCCACCCCAGTATGGTCTAGGGCCCACCCCAGGATATTGGGCTACCAATTCGAAATTCTATAATTGATGCCAAAATACTGATAACTTCACACAAAAATCATAAAAAAATATCTACAGCTGAGAAATCTACTTACTTACTTATTGTTACATACTATAATACAGTATTAGTTACTTTTAAATACACAGCGTATTAAGCTAGAGTACATTTAATTTTCGCCAGGCCCGCGGCCCCCCCTAGAATATAACCCTAGATACGCCAATGTATGTAACCTTTACTTTAAATCTATATTAAAATAAAATAAATAAACGCTACACACTCAAAGGCCCACACCACAGAATAAATAATAGTACTCACACTAAGGTTTTCCCTTGTGTCGTGGGTCCCTTGGAACACACATAAAGACAGACAAAAACACCCTTGACCCGAGAACAAGCATCTGCTTTTTACACAAATATTTGCCCCGACTGGGAATCGAACCCAGGACCCGTCGATCAAGAGGCAGTCTCACTACCACTCGACCAAACCGGCCGTCCGCCGTTGGTCTTATCCTTGGTATCTATAAAAAAAAAAATCACAGGAAAATCCTTCCTTCCTCCCATAATGTGTTAGTTTAACTGAAGTAGTGAACTTGACTAACCCTGGTGTCATTCACAAAAACAGCCACCTATATGTAATTATGACATTATTAAGGACTAGCAATCCGCTCAGGACTTCGTTCCCATGGGAATTCGGGAAAATTATGTAGCCTATGTTACTCAGGGATCCTAATGGTGAAAGATTTTTTGAAATCGGTCCAGTAGGGTTTAAGTTTATTCGTAGCATACAAAAATAAAAATATTTCCTTTTTATCATATTTCCTTTTCCCATACAGGGTATTTTTTTATCACCATCCAAATTTTTCTGACGGTGTCAGTAACGTTGATAGAATGTCGGTTTGGTCGAGTGGTAGTGACGCTGCCTCTTGATCGGCGGGTCCTGGGTTCGATCCCCAGTTGGGGCAAACATTTGTGTAAAAAGCAGAAGTTTGTGCTCGGGTCATGGGTGTTTGTGTTTGTCTTTATGTGTTTTCCAAGGGACCCACGATACAAGGGAAAACCTTAGTGTGGGCCTTTGAGTGTGTTGCGTTTTAACAAAAAAAAATGTAAATAAGGCGGAAAAAAAATTTTTTTTTCCAAAACTTTCAGATTTTGATACCCCTTTTTAACATCTTAGTTTGAGGGTGAATTTTGTAAAACGCAGAAATACGGGTTTCACAGATAGTGTTGAAGAGTATTACAAAGTGTCAAGTCAATTGGACGATGTTAGTAAAAAAATCTTTTTGTATAAAATGTTGTAAACAAATATAAACGTTCAGTTTCAGAAACGGTTATTAAATTTAAAGCTTCTTTAAATGTAATGCCATCTTTGTTTACGTCAAGAGGTGGAAAGTGAAAGTATGATTTTTAAAGTAGCATTAACTATAATGGACGCTTCTGCAACTGAGGGAGACACTTATTTTTTTTATTGGGATTTTTAAACGTTGTTCTATTAGCAGTGTTTACCTTTTGGTACCAGTATAAATTGAATGGTTTCTCAAAGGTATGCTCATCTTAGTTTCTTTACCGATATAATATATTTTATACTGTGATATAATGTGCTAGCGAGGAAGTAATGGTTCACTATTATTTTTTTATTTGCAATTTTATGTACTGTAATTAATAAATGACTGCTTCTTCAACTACATAATATTAATGTTGATTCATTAAGATAACATAGAAAAGTTACCCTTTTTGTGAACACACAGGATCTCATTAATGATTTACAAAGTGTAAAATTAATAGATAAGTAATTCAAATGTTCTTCTTATCGTGTAGGTATAGTCAAGTATGTGGCGAACTTGGCTAACGCTGGTGTTAGAGTGTATTTACTAATACGTATCTTTCTTTTTTTTTAGCTATTTCTGTCCCACTGGTGGGCAAAGGCCTCTCCTCGTTTTGACCACCGATTTTTATCCTTACTTAAAGTCATGACGAAGTAAAAGATCGACCCTTTTTTTATTTTTTATTAAAAATGGGTTCGCTCTTGACCACAATCTAGCTTAGGGCAAAGATGTGGTCGAGGATGTAGCGAGCTCACCCAGAAGAAGCCTACCCAACAAGCAAAAATGCTATATAACGGATGATTTATAAGGATATAACTCTTGTTTATGTTTTATAACAGCATTAGTATAATAATTTTCTTTATAATGGCATGCTATAAGTGTTTTTTGCTAATATGGTATATCAGCCTTGAAACCTTTTCTTACAGACGTTTATAAAACCAATATTAAATTCCATTATAAAACAATAAACTTATACAAGCATATAATATGGCTTTTTAGTCTTGTAATAATTATGCCATGTAGTGGTTTTAGTCTCATGTGATCAAAAATTGTAATATGACTATTAAAAAACCTATACCTTTTTAGTGTTAGTTAAAATGCAACTATAAAGCTAATGCAAAAAAGCAAGTTACATAGCTTTTATAAATCAATATAATCTTGGCTAATTCTCTTTATGACCGCTACAAAACCAGTATTCTTATACATTTGTTCGAATATCAAGGGCGAGTATGAAAGAAAACGACGATGAGGGTCCAGTACAATTACTTTTTCAAAACTTTAACTATGAGACTTTTGATGAAGAATTCTTGAAAGATCAAAGCGACAATGAATGACTTGATGAGAATGACAGTGATTTAAAGAGTGACAAGAAAAATATGAGTTCAGAAGTGATATTGGCAAATGGGCTGTTGACTATAACATTACTCATTGTGCTTTAAATAAACTATTTGAAATTGTAAACAAAATAATTCTTTATTCATTACCTAAAGATGCTCGCACACTTCTTAAAAGTAACAAAGTTATAATAAACATAACTGAAATGGACAATGTACATTATTGGCACAACAACTGGCTCAACGCTATTATGTTACAAATAATATTATTTTTTTTCTTTTTAATACTTAGCTACTTAATTTTTGAACATTCGAAACATTTTCTCCTTACAACAAAACTAGCATTCCGCCTGGGACTTCGTTCCCGTGGGAATTTGGGAGAATTATGTAGCCTATGTCCATCGGGGATAATGTAGCTTTCTAATGATAAAAGAATTTTTCAAATCGGTCCAGTTGTTTTCAAATCGGTCCAGTTGTTTCGGAGCCTATTCAATGCAAAAAAATAAACAAACAAATCTTTCCTCTTTATAATAAGTATGTATACTCGTAGATAGAAGATATAGATGTGTGGTTTCCCAAGACCATTGCACGTTATCAAGCAATTGGGGTTGTAAAAATTTTTTTACATATTTATTTTATAATTTATTTCGATAGATAAGGCTATTATAAGAAACCATTTTCATTATTTTTGTATTTAATAGCCCCATTAAAATGCTACGATTTTTTTAAATAAATTGGCGATGACGTCACATAATGAAGTATGACAGTTGGGTCTTTGCCTGCCGTGAGCCAGAAAAAAAAACAAACTGTCAACACTCGTGAATGACATTTTTTTTTTTTTTTTTTTTTTTTTTTTGTTAAATTTATCCCTTTCGGGAAAGGCAAAGGAATCTATGTCCATACAGCCATGTCTTCAATGAAAAATCTTCTTTCTTCAAATTAACCTAAGCCCTAAGCTCCTCATGTTCTGCGTAAAACCGGATAGCGTCTGTTTTACGAAAACTGGCGGCGAGAAGCACAACCGCGAGGATCTTTGTCGGTACCAAACGGAGCAGAAACACTGTTATCACTTGAATTTTTCATCACTACACGAATTTTAGTCAATTTACTGTTTAATACACTATCACTATTACACATTAAACAACTTTTTCACGCTGATAACGAAAATTCAATTGACAAAGCAACCGCTCACGCCGAGTTCCCGCCAAAGACCCGTGAATGACAGTGATATCAGTGTTGCTAGATTATTTCACCTTGTTTCCCCTTACAAACATTTTAAAAGCCCCGTATGACCTATTAAAAAACTTCTATTTTAGTTATGTCCCGTGCAAATTAGATTTGACAAAGATATAAAGGAATTACATACAAGCTACCTACACAACACTGACAATCAAAAACTAAGAAACTAAAAAGTTTTTATTGAAATAAACAATAAAAACTTTAAATTTGAGTAAGCGATCTCGAAGACTACTTTTATGTACAATGATTTTAGGAAATAAACATTCAATTAAAACATTAGACAAAGAACACTTTAATAGGTTAAAGATTCAATTCATTATATCTTGACAGATTTAAAAAGGATTTTGCTATTTTTCAGTATTCTTACAATAGTGGAAAATAAGAAGATCAATTTCGTGATATCAAAACCTGGAGAAATCTTATCTGCAAAAACTCCTAGGCTTTAGGGAAAACCTCTGAATCTGGCAATACTGAGCAGTCTGGCATACGATTGACACTTTACAAAAAAAAGAAGTATTGGCACAAGTTTCGTTATTACTTCCTTGTGTGACGTCACAAGGGTCAAATAACGGTTATCACATTTTATTAAAAATAAATACAATCCTTCACAGTTTTAAGTTGAAATTATGAAAATATCGTAGCAAATACATATATCTCCAAATGGTTTTGGATTTGTATACCATTCCAAAAATTTTCCAACCCCAATTGGTGAAAATCATTTTTTTTAAATAATGGTCCACATCCATCTGATTACTTGTTAACGATGCAAAGTAAAAGGGGTTTAAAATAATAGATTGTGGGCACTGAACCCTAATATTCTTTAATATGGCTGAACTTATTTTACTGGTTAACTACAAACCAGCTATTATAAGAGTACATTACTTATAGATGATTTATAAAAGCAATGAATTAGCTGATTCCTCTTATAATAGAAATTAACCGAAGTCTTAAATTAAAAAAGGTTTTAATTTATAATGAAAAATAAGAATTAACGAGGCGCATTGAAAAAATATCACAAAAGTCACCCACAATTCTCACAAAAATCGTCTCCCACATAAACAAACTTCCGTATTATACGCAAAAAAGTGCGTTGATAAATGGAAGTAGGCAAAAATTTATTAAAATGGCGCATATATCATAAAGTCAGCGCATGCATTACCTGACTTTAATATATTCTTACATCATAATTTTCAATTGCCACTAAATAACGAATCACCCATGTAGCCGAATTTTGTTAGCAGTTCCAAGGGTGATTTGTTATGTAAAAGTAAATTCCTTGCCCATAGAAAGCTAATTAGCTTTCAATTTGCTTTTACATGGCAAGATGAAGGGAAATTAGCTTATTATATGGTATTTATAAAACGTCTACAACGATTTAGCCCTTATAATTTGTGCCCATTTTGCGTTTTATAAATGTTAATAAAACTTTTATAAAACAAAGAAAAATAGCTTTTATAGCAATTATATAGCAAGTTTTTGCTAGTTGGGTATTCACTCGTACTTTAAAGATATTTGGGTTGTATGAACTCGGAAATACAGACGCCGGCAGGGAATTCCACTCCCTGGCAGTGTGCAATATAAAAGATGAAGAATAGCGCTCAGTACGTATCCGAGGGATCTCGACAAGATAAGGGTGGTACCCCGCAGTGCGTCTGGACGTCCGATGGAAAAAAGGGGCAGGCGGAATGAGCTCATGTAGCCTCTGAGCACACTCTCCGAAGTACATCCAAAAAAACTGATATTTTGCACAGGTTAGTTCAAGGGCTATAGATTACTTGTGGTACGAACTAACTTTTGTTGTTGGAACACTGTTAATACTGACAAAAATAACGATTTTTCAAGATGGCGAACAATATTAATAATTACATATGTATCGAATAATTACATATAAAACTGTATTATATTATATATATGTATTTATATTATATATATGTTTATATTTTGTTTAATATATATTGTTTAAGTTTCTATATTGCGCCCGCTCTTGATTTCACTATGCGACTTTTCATACCCAAAGGTTATCTGGAAGAAATCGCTTGAAGGGATAAGGTCGCCTCGCCTATATTGTACCTTTTGTAAAGTTACTTGTAATTGTCTCATCATTGTATTTCTTTTCAAATTGTGCAATAAAGTATATTGTATTGTATTGTATTAATGCCACGCTCCACATACTAAAAATGTCATTACTCTTTTAAAGGGGTAGAGTCCAAAAGAGGTACTCAAACGACGTAGATACATAATAAAGCACTCAGCACTGTATTATGCCTTCAGAAGATAAATGGCAACACATTGCCTAAAATGAAACACAAAAGCGCATATTTATTTTGGTTTCTTTAACTGTCAGTTCATGATTTTAGTTCAACAAGACTTGCTTACCGCCCACGACTTCGTTGGCGTGGAAAAGAAGTTTATGTCACTTTTTAGCTCTCCAACTATAGGGCCCTCTACTTTTTTTTATACCAGCCCATATACGTCCCCACCGAGGGGCACGGACCTCCCTTCAAAACACGAAGGGGATTTAGGCCATGTATAGTACATACACCACGCTCGCTGGCCCAATGCGGTTTGGTGAACCGCTCGTCTTTCGAAAATGCATTTTCTTAGACGGGTGGGTTTCATAACAATGTTTTCCTTCACCGCTAAGCGAAAAATAATTAAGGCAAATTTAGTGGTACAAGTTCGCATCAGGATTTGAACCCGCAACCTTTCGGTTACATGTCTGGCATGAGCCAACCACCAACCAACCAACGGTAATGATACCAACTGGATTATTAGGCCCTCTATTGGGTGAATTTAAATTAAATGATTTTACAAAAGTACGAAAATCAACATACTAAACTGAACAAATAGGGAATATGCATGATTTTTTTTTATCGCATTGATTAACAAAATATAAAAATACTGTAGTTGAGATGACAAAAAGTGAAATTAAAATTAAAATCGGCCAAGAAATACGGCCGATATACGCATTTAAAACTATTTATTACGCACCGATTAGACAGAGAGATCCGACATGGACTGTAACGTCACATGTCACTACGTCCATACAAACTCCGTGTTAAATTTCGTTTTGCTAGAAAAAGATAGAAATAAATCTTCGATGGCTTATATCTTTATTAATTTCATAGTTATTCGAAAAATATTTTTACTAAACTCTTTATTAGATGAATGAGGATTATTTTTTTAATTAAAAAAAAAAATCATGCATATTCCCTATTTCCCCAATTTGTTCAGTTTAGTAAGTGGAAGTTTCAGGTTGAAAAATTATAACAAATTTTCGCCTCTTCATACAAATTGAACGATCAGCGAGACTTAAACATTTTGTTTAAAAATTTCTCTATTTCAAATGAAAGTTGCTCGGTTTCAGAAGTAGAATTATCAACTAAAGATTTGCTAATTTAAAATCACCCCATATAACTTCGCTTTTTAACCGACTTCAAAAAAGGAGGAGGTTCTATGTTCGACTGTATGTATTTTTATGTATGTTCACCTATTTCTCCGCCAATAGGGATGTTGACAGTGTTTGATTTTTTGAGAAATATTTAATATCCCAAAACAGCATTAAAATTGGTTTATAAATGAACAAGTTATTAGCATTTATATTATCGTAAGGACTAGCTATCTCGTTTTGTGGGGAGAACTAGCTATCTCGTTTTTACCTACGCGAACAAATGTCGGTGACGTCACATGCCTGCAAGTGCATCTCTTTTTCGTTGTTTGTCAGTTCCCCCTCTATTGAAATTTATTAGCTTGTAACTTTTGTATTTCTCAATAGTTTTCAAAAACTATTTCGGTTTTGGGTTTCGGATTCAGTTCTTTTTTAAGATAAACAATAAAAAAAAAATTAGTCAACATCCCTTATGGATATATTTTCAAAATTCTTTTTTTTTGCGAAAGAGTATACTCCAGAGATGGTCCCATATTAATTTTATCGAAAATTATTTAGCGCTTTTAAAAAAATCACCAAAAACAAAAAAGACTACAAACCAGAACATCATCTAAATAAATGAGTGACAAAAAAAATGTTGTTTGTGGTTATCTGCTACTAAGCGTTGTTGTAGTTTGCAAAAAATACTAGTTATCTACTTTGTGAGAACTGTTGTTGGGATTGAAGTCGGTGACTAATACGTTTTTTTAACGTGGAAAATTATTCACTTTTTATTCAGGAAAAATAATTATTCACGATGTATGTATGCGTTTTTTGGAACATTATTAAAAGAAAAACTGGATCTCAAATTTAGGGATTGCTCTTCGATTGCTTTATATTTAGTTATAGCGATTAAATCTCAAGCAAGTAGATACTTAAAAGTAAAGGATTTCTGGAATTTTCCATCGACATTATTCGTAAACATAGTAATAATTTTATGCGCATATCACCAAGTTTATAGCCTATAAACCACCCAGAATAAATGATCAGACTTGACAAACATTGCTCAAAATAATAGGTTCTATTCTAACTTTCCGTAATATATTTACTACATAAATTCAACAACCACTTTGGCTGATAATTGTTAGGTTTAAGAACATCTATACACTCATGCATATAATCCTTGTTGGAGTAGGCATCATGTTCTACTAAAACTAGGTACTTTTGGACAAATTATTAGATCTCTTTTTAAGGCGCAGGTCCGATCATGCATGTGTTGCGTTGCAGCCATCTTTGGGATGGTTCAGCCAAATACCAATTAGCCGCACTGGACTCGGTGGATCGCAGAGCCAGAAGGCTCATCTATATTAATATTATAAAGAGAAAATATATGATTGCTTGTTTGTTTGTTTTGAATAGGCTCCAAAACTACTGGACCGATTTGGAAAATTCTTTCACCATTAGAATCCTACATTATCCGTGATTTTTCCGAATTCCCACGGGAATGAAGTCCCGGGCGGATTGCTAGTTAGTGATAAAAAGCTAGTTAAGCTCCAAAGCCTAGCTCATAGACGCAAAGTAGTCTACCTATGTGTTTTTTATACGATCTTTTTTCTTTCTGTTCATTGTCTGGCTGTGGAGCTACGATGCCACATCCAGACACACAAATAAACACGTCAAACTTATAAAACTCCTCTGTTTTTGTCGGGGTTTGAAATTAAGGAAAACGAAAATTTAGGAAAATAACTAAGATTATTTTCTTGGAATAACTTATGTGAACAAAGTATTTAAAGTGCCTCGTTAATATTCTTTTGTGATTCAAAACAATTTCGCGAAAAACAAAAACAGAAGTTTCGCGACAAAATTACGAGAAACGTCTTCGCAGTGACGATTAGCGAATGATTCATATATATTGGAATATTCATGACTTTTTTACATACATTTCTATGACTGTACCTACAAGTAAGTACTTTGTATTTTAAAGACTGTCATTATAAGTTTAATTGCTTATTTACAACAAGATGGGAAAACCATTCGTATGCAAAAACATTCAATATTTTTATGCTGATCGTACCGTTACTTTAAAATGATGGTTGATGTGCGATTTTCCTACTTATGTTAAACAAATAAGACACTTATAAAGTGAAAATTGTGAAGCTTGGTCAGCAATTAACAGAAATATTAATTAAAACTGATAAGTTACGCATGATACTGTTTCATTTTTACACAGAATTGAGTTGTATGAAATTTTATAATTAGTGAAAATTTTCCGCTAAAATGAAAGATTGAATTTTATACCTGATTAAAAAAGTAGTTTAGAGAACTGTGCAAGATTGTTAAGTAATTGTATTGTATTATCTAACAAAAGTGTCAGTTTTTAACCGACTTCAAAAAAGGAGGAGGTTTGATGTTCGACTGTATACGTATGTATCTTTTTTTATATATGTTCGTTCACTTGTTATGTACCGATTTTCAAAAATCTTTTTTTGTTCAAAACACAGGTATTCATTGTCACCAAGTTGGGATCTGATGATGGGATCCCAGGGAATTCAAGGGAATTCCTCGAATGTAATAGGGATTTATATTGTTTTTCACCTACTTTATCTGATGTATACTGCAAAGAGAAAAATAAATAAACTTTTTATAAAGTTTATAAATTTACTTCAAAAAGCAAAAACATATTTTATTTTATTAAATATTTATATTGTATTGAAGGTCAGTGGGGAATTTAGCACAGTTTTGCAAGGCCAGGTTCCGGTGAATAGAAAAGTATTTGTTTGCGAAACAATAATAATTACAGATGTTATCTTATATATTATTAAATACAGTGTTTTCAGCTTGCATATAAGCATGCAAATGTTTTATACATATATTAGTCACAGTGTAGGGCATTGTTCGTCCAACTGGGCCCCGATTATGTAACTTCAGTTGTGTGTCGATGGAATGGGTTCCATTTTATCTGTTCAGGTGGCGAAATTGAGAACTATTTAAAATACTGGCTGACAACCACCCCGACCAGCAGCGCCATGGCCAACCAAACGTGAAGTTGCAAACTAGCTGCAACTGAATATTCAGTTGGTGGTCAAAGCAAAAATGACCTGTCAAAGCAGCCGTCATTTGATGTATGGAAATTTGATAGTTCTCAATTTCGCTACCTGAACGGATAAAATGGCGACTAATCGACACACAACTGAAGTTACCTTGAAGTTACAGAATTGGGGCCCTGCTCTGCCCAACTGTTTAGACAATTGAGGTCTAAAGTTTTACTAACTACTTAAATTACGAATGTATGTATGTAAACAGTTTAACAAAAAATACCAAAGGGTGATTTTTTTTTTATTATAAGATGGGTTAACTCTTGACCTCAATCTTGACCATAAAGGTCAAAGATGAGGTCGACGATGGTGCGAGTTAACCCAGAAAATGCCTATAAAGGCACTGGTACTCCCACGTACCGACGGAACACAGCAAGCTGTTTGGCGTCGGACTTCGGTAGGAGGGTGGTCGCGAACCAGACGGCCCTTTACAGAGCCTACCATACCGCATGAGACCATTGGACGACACCTCAGATTCAGAAAAAAATGAAGTGTCGCTGCCTGGGATGGATTACTAGGAGGCAGGTCTCATTTGTGTTTCCTTAGTAGCCTTCTACGACATCCATGGAAAGAGATGGGGTGGTGTTATTCTCAACCGATCACCACACAGCCGTTAACAAAGGGCGGGCACTTTTAAACAATCCTTTCCTATCCAATATTAATGTGAAAGTGTGTTTTTTTATTTGTCTTTTTCACTTCATAATGGAAAAATGGATCGACCTTATTTTTAACGCCCGAAAAAAAAGGGGTGTAAAAAGTTTGACGTGTGCATCTGTGTTTCTGTATGTCTGTGTATCTGCCTGTAGCATCGTAGCTCCTAAACGAATAGAAAGATATCGATGCGTTTTTTTTAAAGCTGACGTAATCGGGATGGTTCTTATCTTAGCTATATTTGAACAAAATTGGTTCAGCCGTTTAAAAGTTATAAGCAATCGAATGTCAAGGGCGATACAATTTTTTTTTATAACAGGGTTATGTTTTTTTGTTTTTTGTTAGAGATAGTAAGGTACCCCGAGAGTGCGATATTTTCAACGCGAAAGAAGTCGCGGAGGGAAAGCAAGTTCTAAATAAATTTGTGTAAACATATTCTTATCCGCGATTCTGTGAATTAGTTTCGTCATATTTTTTGTACGTGCTTATACGCAGTAAGTATTAGGTATGTACATGTACAATCAAGTACATCGTTGTTATGCACGTTGCCGTCATGTGCTCTATCACGTAAATCACTACCTGATGTGCCAAGGTTATGTCATTGCTAGGGTAAAGGAGAATATGCAGAAACCGGGAATAATAGTGATCGCCTGTTTATCTGTTCAGTTAGTAAAATTGGAAACTATCCAAAAAAAGCAGTGATAGCTCAGTTGGTAATGAGCCAGACCTGTAACCGGATGGTTGCGGGTTCAAATTCTGGTGCGGGCCTGTACCGCTAAATTCGTATTTTTGGATTTATGAAGGGATTTTTCATTAACGGCGAAGGAAAACATCGTGATGAAACATGTCTAAGAAAATTTGTTTTCGGACGGCGTGTGGTCTATCAACCCGCATTAGGCCAGTGTGGTGGACTATGACCTAAGTCCCCTCCCTGTTTCGAAGGGAGGCCCGTGCCCTTCGGTGGGGACGTATATGGGCTGATAAAGATCCAAATTTCATGCATCTGATGACGGCTGCTTTGACTGGTGGCGCCACCGCCAACTGAATGTTCAGTTGCAGGTAGTTTGCAACTTTATGTTCGGTTGGCGGTGGCTCTGCTGGTCGGGATGGCTGTCAGCAAGTATATGAAAATAAAATAGTTCCCAATTTCGCCACCTGGAATGGATAAAATGGCCTCCATTGTCATTCAACCGTCATTGAAATGCCAGTGATTATTGGAATAGACACCCTGGGTATCTTCTTCTTCTATCGTGTCGGCAGTTAGTTAGGATAAATTTTGGTAGACCAGAAGACGGCGACCTTAATTGTATCGCCCATTACTGCCGTGGTGAAAGGATTAGCCAGCCAGACTCTGCGTTACCGAGTCTAGCTGTTACCAGGATTCAGGAATCCTGGAATCAGGAAAATTTATTGGTCACGCTGCTTGGGGAGGCTCCTTTTGTACACCCTGGATAACTAATATAAATCTACGACTGACACCTCATAAAATCTCTCTTGCGCTATAAAGACGACACTGACAGGCAGCAACAAGTATCAGTAGTATGTGCAGAAGGTTGCATATCAGATTGCCACATTGCAACGCTTTGTTCTTTTTTTTTATTATGAGATGGATTAACTCTTGACCCCAATCTTGACCAAGGTCATAGATGAGGTCGACGATGGAGCGAGTTAACCCAGGAAAATGCCAATTAAGGCACTGGTACTCCCTTGCACCGACGGAACACAGCAAGCTGTTGGCGTCGGACTTCGCTAGGAAGGTGGTCGTGAACCAGACGGCCCTTTACAGAGCCTACCACACCGCATGAGATCATAGGACGCCACCTCAGATTCAAAACAAATTAAGGTATCGTTGCCTAAGATGGATTACTAAGAGGCAGGTCCCATTTGTGTTTCCTCAGTCGCCACTTACGACACCCACGGGAAGAGATGGGTTGGTGTTATTCTCAACCGATCACCACACGCTCTGTTCTGTTACGATAAAAGCAGCTTTGCAATGAAAATGGGGTAAGCTGATGCGCTGGCCTCTGTACGCACAGAATAGATAGATGCCTTATACATACAACAGACAATACAAACCTGTAGTTAACTTAATTGACCTGCAGCTCGAGTACGATGGTGATAGAGCGCGTAATGCACCGCGGTTCTATGTCAAAATGTCAATATTGACAAAGTCAGAGGGCGAGTAAGCCTTTGTGCGGGGCTCTCGCGCAATCAAAGTAAAGTTTCAGCGTCAGCCGAAAGGCGTTCCGCGCGAGTTTGTCGCCATTGTGCTCGAGCTGCTGATTGGGACAGCTTATCGTAAAGTGAAGCCTGAATTCAGTGCATTTTTTTAACTTCCGACTATTTGACCTGTGTATCTGTGTATCTGTTTGTTGCATCGTAGCCCCTAAGCGAATGAATCAATTTTGATGCGGTTTATAAAGCTGAAGTGATCGAGTTGGTTCCTAGCTAACAACAGGTTATACCGATCAGTGAGGTTAATCAATGTACACAAAGGCAGGGAACCTGATGGATGACCAAAAGTGGCAATTTATCACGAGCGTTTCTGTGTTCCGGAGGGCACGTTAAGTCGTCGGTCCCGGCTGTTGTCGATTGATTACAGTGGTTAAAACCATGTCAGAGGCCATTGTGCGGTTTGGAACCTCTGACATCAGAGTCAGTCAAGTTTGCCACACACATGACTATACCTACACGATAAGAAGAAGAAAGTTATCGTTCATTTACGTCACAACATTGTTCTTATCACTGATGTAATGCATTAACATTTGTAACATAGGCTGCACCTTAACACAAACATGAATTGTTGCTTGTCCAATGGATTTACCGGTGATAGTAATATCAATCACAGATATGTACCTGTTATGTAACTGCTTAGCTAACAGTTATGTCTCAAAGTCAAAGTCAGAATAGCTTTATTTTATAGAACATTTAGGATGTTACTTAAAACAAGTCTAAGTAGTGAAGTACACTCAAGAGCACGTCAAGCTTGACACTTTGGACTTTGGACCGGCTCTGCATTGTATGACGCGCAGTAAAAATCAGAGCTCAGCTTAAACTGGCAGTGTAAAGCGTGACCTGATCTTGACTGTACCTTAAGACTAGCGTCTCAGTTATTTTTCATGCTGTCTCGATGTCACACCCGCCTCAGACTTGTGCGAAAGGGACAATTGCAGTTTTCTGGCGAAATGCCAAGTTTTATTTCCAAAATTGTGAGTTTAGGCGTCAATGAATTCCTGCCCTGAAAATTTAATGAGGTTCATACGTTTTGTTTTTTCCAGAATTGTTCTTAGTTTTTTAATAGTCACCTCTTAGATGTTGATAATTTTTTTGGCGAAAAATTTAGACTTGTAGTCTCAAATATCTTTTTGTCTACTAAAATTATCAAAAAAAGAAAAACGTGCAGAGCTAGTTTTTGGTGTTCCTGACATTCTTACCAAAATTTTACAGGGATCCGTTGATGTTTAGGAGACGGAATCCATTGACGTCGTTTGTATGGGAAAAAACACTGAGACGATCCTCTTTTTTACATATATACACAAACATAGTTCTTTTAACTATGTCTGCGTTGGGTAAAGGTTTAATTTTTTATTTACGATTATTAATAATAAGCTATCTGGTATCAAAATTCATTGGCGTATCTGGGGTTATTTTCTAGGGGGTGCCGCGGGCCTCAAAATTACGCTGTACATTCAAAAGTAACGAATAAGTACTGTATTATCCCTACTAGTATATATTATATATATATATATATATATATATATATTATATATATATTATATATATAATATTATAAATGCGAAAGTAACTCTGTCTGTCTGTCTGTCTGTTACCTTTTCACGCCTAAACCGCTGAACCGATTTTGATGAATTTTGGTACAGAGATAGATTAGAGCCTGGGAAAGGACATAGGCTACATTTTATCCCACAGTTGGGCACGATATAACCTGTAGTCCACGCGGGCGGAGCCGCGGGCGGAAAGCTAGTATGTAATAATAAGTAAGTATGTAGATGTATGATTTTTTAAAATGATTTTTGTGTGAAGTTATCAGTATTTTGGCAACGATTATAGAATTTCGAATTGGCAGCCCAATATTCTGGGGTGGGCCCTAGACCATACTGGGGTGGGCACGGCCCCCCCGCCCGAATATATACGCCTATGTCAAAATTCCATAACTTCAGTAATTAGCCTAGACAAGAATATCGATTTCATGTGAAACTCTGCTTGAAACAATATACTTATCTCCATTTGGACACAGTTCCATGGAAAGGAGTAGATATTTAATGGCGAATTTAGGTCTAAGTATTAACAAAAAGCAGTCAGATTTTTTTATTTTGTTTAGTTATTTTTTTAATGTTCATTGTTACGCCTAATCTCATTTTAACGCCTTTTAGTGAAATTTTCCTTTACCTGAAAATTTTCCCGTTACCATAGCGAAATTACTTGATGTATTTTTTTATAATAGACTAGCATTCCGCTAGGGACTTCGTTCCTGTAGGGATTCGGGAAAGTTATGTAGCCTATGTAACTCAGGGATAATGTAGCATTCTAATGGTGAAAGAATTTTTCAAATCGGTCCAGTAGTTTTTTGAATATTAGTATAGAAGACAGCGAATATTTTCACGGTTTTTCTAAAGAATAAACGACCAATTGACTGTTTTCAAAAAAAAAAGACGAACATTCCGAATAAAAAATCATACGCAAGGAGAAAATAAACCAAACAAGGCACGGAACTGAATGCAAAAATCCGATGTTCGATTGAGTTTATCTCACCTATGGAAGCTGAATTCTAATTCAAAACTTGGCAAATATTCTATCGTTTTCAAAATACAGATGCAAATCCAGTTCGCATTGATATTGGAATACTGATGCACTAGAACCAATTGCGCTTACCGTTCGGAATTTATCGAGTTCTTTTTAGGGTTCCGTACCCAAAGGATAAAACGGGACCCTATTATTATGACTCCGCTGTCCGTCCGTCCGTCTGTCACCAGGCTGTATCTCATGAACCGTGATAGTTAGACAGTTGAAATTTTCACAGATGATGTATTTCTGTTGCGGCTATAACAGCAAATCCTTACTAATATTATAAGTGCGAAAGTAACTCTGTGTGTCTGTCCGTCTTTCACACCTAAACTACTGAACCGATTTTGATGAAATTTGGTGCAGAGATAGATTAAAGCTTGGCACGATATAACCTGTAGTCCACGTGGGCGGAGCCGTGGGCGGGAAGGTAGTACAGAATAAAATAAATATGTAATGTGGCTCCCATACAACAAACTTGATTTTTTTGCTCGTTTTTATAGATAATGATACGGAACCCTTCGTGGGCGAGTCCGACTCGGACTAGGCCGGTTTTTATTTCTTCCTTTTATCCAATAGCAGCCGGTCGGTCGTGAGTCGTGGCCTATTCATTCGCCGATTTGACAAGTCCTGCATGAAAAAAAGGGAAGCGCATTTGCGAAATTACTTCCTATTCTTAAAACTATAGGTATTAATTGAAGCCTTTTTAATCCCCGCCCCGACCAAAAAAGAGGGTTGTTATAAGTTTGACTTGTGTATCTGTGTGTCTGTCAGTGACATCGAAGCTCCCAATGGATGGATTTTATTTTTTTATTTTTGATTGAGGTTTTTATTTTGAAAGCTGACATTATGGTTCTTAGCTTTATTTGACCAAAATTGGTTTAGCCATATAAAAATTTACAAGCAGTAGTGATACATGGTGGCGCTAAAGTCACGACGGGGTTGCAAATGTTGCAATACGTTACAATTTTTTTTAAATTCAACTTAACTTTTATGAGATAATAAAAATAACACTCAAGGAGATAGTGGCTCTCGCTGATCTCAAGCGATCAGTGAGGTTAAGTAACGTACACAGAGGCAGGGAACCTGATGGGTGACCGGAGCGGCAATTTATCACGAGCGTTTCCTTGCTTCGGAGGGCACGTTAAACTGTCGGTCCCGGCTGTTGTCGATTGACTAGAGTCGTTAAAACCAAGTCAGAGGCCATTGTGCGGTTTGAAGACTCTGACACCAGGGTTAGCCAAGTTCGCCGCGTACTTGACTATACCTACACGATAAGAAGAAGAAGATGGAGATAGTTTTGAGTTAGGTTTTAAAAATAACGCCTTTTTATAATTCTAACGGCACGGCACGGCATGACAGAATTTGTATTACCATTGCCTTCTATGTTCCCAGCTTCTAGTATCACTATTACATAGGAGGCAATGGTAATACAATTTTGCCGTGTCGTTTTTATATTATAAAAAGCCCCATTGACCAAAATTTTCAGCCTTTTTTATGTAAAGTTGGTTAATAAGCAGTCGATTGTGGTACGGTTATTCTAGAGACTAGCACGGAAAATTACTTCAAGAAAACTACTAGCTGGCACGTAGGCTAGGGTAATCGTACCTTTTATAAGGCGCACTAAATAAAAAAGTATACAAAATGACATGAGCTGTGTTATACTTATGAGCAATGAACAAACCAATGTTATTTTAGATACTGGAAATCCCAACGACTTGCTGTGAGTGAGGTGTTAATGAAAAACATCAATCATAACCAAGTTTATTTTGCCCATGCCTATTAGGTAGGAGCGGTATTATGTATGGCGAATTTTTATTTTTGAAATTTCGTTTTTCCTGGGTGTGCTATAATTGCTCTATCATATACTCATTACCAATCTAAAATATTTTGAAAAAATATTGAGGTTTAGTACTGCCCCAAAGCCTTTAAACTTTTCAAAAGTTTGCAAAACTATGGATAATTTCCTGGTTTACTATTATCGTTAGAAATCACTCACCACTAAATTATACTATATAATAGAGTAAAGTAAGGAATAGGCTGCCACCTGCTTTTTTTCTTGGATTTTTTTTATGCTTCCTCACCCCTCTGTCAAAAAAATGGCGCATGCCGCAAAAACGCCATATTATTTAGTGCAATTATCGAAACCAACCAAACCATTGGAAATTAGGTCCAAAGATTCCTTTTACACCATAGGCAAGGAATAATGAAGAATATTACAAAATTCCCACGGGAACCAAGCCCACCCTCTATTAATAACGTCAAAAAAATTACAAACTAAGAACATAACCATGAAAAACTTTGCTTTGAAATCGGTCAAAATGGTATAGAATTTCTGTGTACAGAGTGTTATCGTGTCGAAGATTCCATCATATGTTGGCGGAATGTGTTCGAGTCGAAACGTATGATAATTTTTCAAAATTTGAACTGAATGGCTCACAAATTGGTGTTTTTAACAGCATTCTTGCTTCTCCGACCTCGGAGGAAGCAAGAATGTTGTATAGGTATAAGTTAGTTGATTTATATTTATATAGAACAAAAGTAAGATGTTGTGTGAACGATAGGGATGACATCGTCTTTACCTGACAAAACCTTTTTATAAAATAAAGATTTAAAAAAAGTGTTGAATTTCAAATAATACAATGACGTGACTAATACAGATGAGTCAACAAAGTATGGCTATTTCAATAATTTCCTGAACCTTGCACGTAAGCGCAGTGCAGTGTGTAAAGCGTATGAATGCTTATTCATCGCAATTTCTCGAAAGTTCTATAAAATTGTACGTGCTATTTAAATGAGGCTTCTAGATCAGCGATCACAAAAGAAAGATAGAAAGCGCAAACAAAAATAAAAAAATTGTATGCACAGCTGTTGAAAATAGGATCTGTCCTCTTTCTTTCCTCAGCACTTTTAGACCTTATTTGCTTTGTTAAAAACATTAAACCAACTTAAATAAAAGCGAAAAATAAAGACAACAACATGTAATGTGCTACGTAGTACCTACGATATGTTTGAAATCAGTGCAAAGGCGGCCTATGAAACTTATTTGGCTTGGCATCGACTTCAAACAGATCAGAAGGTACTCCGTAGCACATTAAATTATGTTGTCTTTATTTTTATAATCTAGATATCTCACTTGAATACATACTGGTACACATTTCTGATAAGTTACTTCATTATATATTTTTTTTACCCCAGGTACGCGGAAAAAAAAAACTCTAGGCACAGTTGAAAATCAGTTTGTTGTCTGTCATAGACAGCAAGTATGCTGAGTTCTGTGTCCTATTTGCTTCTACAATCTACGTCACACATTTCGCTAACCTTTTTTTTAATTGTATAAGAACATTGTACAATGTTACAAATTGTTAAGAAGCAATAAAATTTATCTATATATCTATCTATCTAGATAATTCTTAGCTACATTTGATCAAAATTAGTTCAACCGTAAGGCAGTTGTCCCACCGGCAACGATGAACGAGTAGCGAGCAGAGCTAGAATGTAGAAACGAGTCGGCGTGCCGCGGGTAGCGAGTATATAGTTTCGATAGTTGTTTAGCTCGGCTATAAGCGAGTGTGCGAGTGAGACGAGCGATTACTCGCATCACTCGCTCGTGGCGGCCAAACTAAATAAAATGACCGCTGGTTGCTCTCTTCGCGGTACCGGTACGTACCCGGCCGCTTCTCTCCACAAACGTATGTCCGACGGTTCCCTCGCAGTAACGCCCTAAGCCGAGGTTCGAGCCCCACAGGGGGCACCCTTAGGCCTGTTACTTAAAATTTTGGGTTGAGAGCCATCTGCGCTCGCCACTTGCTCGGTGAAGCTGTCAAGGCCATCAGCGGCCAACAGCGTAGTCATTCAAAAAAAAAAAAAACTCTCGGCGTGTGTTCTGATCGCTGAGCGAGTATCGCTGTGCGGGTGTTATCTTTCCGACCGGCGGCGACAAACTAGTGAAGCGAGTCCTCGCCGACGATGTGAACAGTCAGCGATCAACTATTTGTATATGCATCTCTTTTGGTTACACGAATAGATATACTATTATTCGTTTCTTGAGCGAGAAAATAGCCGATAGTTAGTCGTTTTCTCGCCGGCGGTGGGACCACTGCCTTAGAGTTATAAATTATAAGCGATAAAAGTCGGGGGTTATACAAAATGATGTAGGTAATAGCAACAGCTCCCAATTTGTCGCGAACTCTGTGGCCCAAATTTTACCGCGTATACGGTGATATTGGGGAGATTTAAATTTTGCAGTCGTATGAATTGACACAATTGACTCGGCGATGCAGTTTTATTGGGTGGGAAAGAGTTTTTGTTCATAATAGTTGGAAAACAAGTACAAATACTAGGTTCGAGTACATCTAAAAATAACTACCCTTTATTTAACTATTGCATTGTACACTTGGCAGCACGTCAAGTTATACATGTTCACTTTGATGTCACCCTTATCTGGCTTGCAATAGTGGCGGCTTTTGTAGAGCAATTGGATAACCTGACATGCTACTGTATGTTGTAAGTATAAAGCGCACTACACACCAAAGCCGCTGACCCGGCGACTTTTGTCGGCGGGTAGGCCGCCGGGCAAGTTTCTAGTGATAATCGTGCCGGCGGCCTACCCGCCGACAAAAGTCGCCGGGTCGGCGGCTTTGGTGTGTAGTGCGCTTTAGTTTTTATTCATACGACGCGACTAGGCAATACTGAAAGATTCAATAGAGTGCCAGCAATCATTGGAAGTTCACAAGTCAAAGTTTAGTGTCAACCATCGTAAGTCATCATCATTAACATCAGCCTGTGTCAGTCCACTGCTGGACATAGGCCTCTCCTATGGCACGCCACTTCCCGCTATCTTACGAATATTGTCTCCCCACCTAGTAACAGCCCAGCGAATTGGCAAGCTTAAGTAGCAGTGGGCTGGTCATATCTGTCGTAGAACCGATGGCCGTTTGGGGCAGACAAGTTCTAGAATGGACACCACGAATTGGCAAACGTAGCGTAGGGCACCATCGTAAGTATTTTAATCAAACTTTATAATTTGATTGAATAATAATTTATAAAAGAAAAAATAATTTTAGTGGCCCGAATGATATGATTGTTAGACTTATTTTATTCGTGTCTGATTCACAACGTATATCCGAGACTAGGTTATGTAGTGAGTTGATGATAGGTAAAATTATACGAAATTACAAAATGATATCGTTCGTGGAATCTGTGGGTGAGGTAAATTGAATAGGTCACGATTTACTAAGGCAAAGTAGGTGTACTTATTATATTTGTATTTTTCTATACGTGGGGTATTTCAAATAGTATGTATATTGAATGTAGGTATGGGGTGACTTATTAGTACGCGAAACTTAAAGGGGTGGTAATCCCTGTGAAACTGATCAACTTTCCCCAAGAAACTCGTACGAAATCCCTAAAAAAAAAATCAACTTCTTATGCAAAGGCAAGTTGTAATAGAGAGGCGAATATTTTTTCATATTTCGGCTTATGTTCCTTGGAGAGAGACTTCAACCCAGACTTCAAGAATTTTTGTAAGAACCTTCAGAACCTGGTAGCTGAAACTTGGCCGCCGGCCCAGGTTAGCAGGTATTCATTCTATTTCCCACACATTTTGTTAATGAGAAAATAAGTAAGGTATGGCGGCCCTGGCATCTCAGACTATTAGCAAAAATTGAGTTGCTAATCAGACCTCGAAACTGAGCAACTTTCCCTAAGGAACCTAGGTCACAGTAAAGTTATAAACCTAGTTATAATGTCACAAATATAAAGAACAAAATAAGAGAGTCCTGATGAGCTGTTATTTAACGAGACTTTTTTTTTGCGCCGACCCGATATCTATATTTGGTATATCGTTGATGGAAGTCGACATTTGAGATTTTTTGCCTATTCATAATACATGTGCGATCAGCTGATTTTCTTTTTTTTATTACCTATAAGATGGATTAACTCTTGACCTCAATATTGACCAAGGTCATAGATGAGGTCGACGATGGAACGAGTTAACCCAGAAAATGCCTTTGTATGGGAAGTCAAAAATTTTGTTTTGCATACCTACTTATAGGGAAAGGGAAAGTTGTTCAGTTCCGTGGGAAAAATCATTCCCCAGTTTTACTATCTAATTAAATAGTCACCCCCCTATTGAAACACGAAAAACTGCACCTTTGAAACCTTGTTTAAGATACGACTATAACTCTTGCTTACAGGGGACAGACAGAATAATGTAGCCAGCAGCATTTAACTTAGTAGTTAGGTTAACCGTAAGTTACCGTCTAGATGGGGTAATTCTGTCTGTGACAAGTGCTTTATAGTCACTTTGTAGTCAAGGAGTCAGAGTGAAACATCTGTGATTGTTGGTTATTTAATTGGATGTTTGTGGAGGTTAATTTGTGCTGCTCTCGTGTGTGGTCTAGTAATAGGACTTTAAAATTTGTCAGGAGATTTTGAATTCTAAATCGGCCAGTGCAAATCTGACTCAACAGCGGTAATAGCCAAGTTGGAATATGGACTATATGGCCTGAATCCCCTTCGTGTTTCGAAGGAAGGCCCGTACTCCTCGGTGGGGACGTATATGGGTTTGTAAAAAAAAAGTGCAAATCTCACTAATCCATTATGGTCCGTATTGCGACTTAGACTCTGATCTACAATTGAATAGTAGTCGTCTTTGACATTTTGATAGTGAGAGAAAGAGACAACCAATACTTAAGTATAGTTCAACTCTTGAGTCTCCGGGCCTTAGACACTGAGAGCTTTTAACAAAAATGAATGTATATTATTTTTAGCAGAAGTAATTTGTATTACTGGTAGTGTTTTTCAATAAATCTTATTTAAAAAAAAAGATTTTTTGTACTGATCCGGGATAAATGGAGAAAAGAGGGAGATGCCTTTGCCTAGCAGTGAAACAAAATAGGCTGACAAAAACTACACATGGTATTTATTTTTTATCACGAGCGTTTCCGTGCTTCGGAGGGAACGTTGTTGTCGATTGACTACAATCGTTAAAAACAAGTCAGAAGCCATTGTGCGGTTTGAAAACTCTGACACCAGGGTTAGCCAAGTTCGCCACAATAATTAAAGGTCCTGACTCACTGTTTCATCAACGCCCAGCCCAATCCCTTGAACCCAGAAAGCTGAAATTTAACCCAAAGGTAAGCAAGGAACAAGGGAGGATTTTACGAAGTTCGCAAGGGAACAAAGTCCCGGGCATCCTCTAGTAATATTGTAGTTTAAATTTTTTTTACTACAACATTCAAATTTTTTTTACTACAACTTACTACATGTTTCCGAAAAGACAAATTTAGTGGTACAGGCCCGCATCAGGCCTTGAACCCGTGACTTTCCGATTACAAGCCTTGCTCATTACCAACAGGGCTATCACTGCTCAACCTACTTTATAAATATTTTAATGCAGAAATTCTTTTACGACCCTAATGATTTTTGCAAAAATGACAGTAAATAAGTAAATGTGTAATGTTTTTACTATTACTTACTACCATAGATAATATTTGCCAACATGTTGCAGTGCCCTTACTGGGTTTATGTGTGTTCAGCTATGTAATCTTAAGACCTATTTATACCACCTAAAGCAATAAATGAATATGAATAAATTGGCAAGACATAAATAAACTACACCTGTATAGGAAATTCGCCTTACTTACAATTATTTTTCTATTTTTATGGTGGTTCCAAGAGATATTAAGTTTTTTATCCTGGGCCCCAATTTTGTAACAGTTGTGTGTCCATGGAATGGTCGCCATTTTATTCGTTGAGGTGCCGAAATTGAGAACTATCCAAATTTCATACATCTAATGACGGCTGCTTTGACTGGTGGTGCCACCGCCAACTGAATGTTCAGTTACAGGTAGTTTTTAACTTTACGTTCGGTTGGCGGTGGCGCTGCTGGTCAGGGTGGTCGTCGGCAAGTATATGAAAATTTAATAGTTCTCTATTTCGCCACCTGAACAGATAAAATGGCCTCCATTCTTAAGTTACAGTATACCATTGTTAGGTTACACTATTAGAAACTGGAAAAACGTATTGTGTTGTTCCGCACTGACGCTATGCGATGGAATGAGAGAGATGAATGAGTTTCATTAATTTGCAGTCTATCTCACACATGGACCTAGTATAGTTAACACAGGACCTATAACTATAGAAGATTTGTTACATTTGGATTTAGAAAAATTTACTGTATTTCAAATAAAATAAAGTATATTTTCCATTGCGCCCTATACAGAGGCAAATCCAAGCCGATAGAGATAGTGACAAGGGAGGTCGTGTGTCTCGTTCTATCATTTTTTTCAGTAAAAAAAAAATTGTTGATTAAAACTATTGGCTTATTTAAATGTTATTTAATAAATTCTCGTGATTAGAAGTATGTTGACTTAAGGTCAATGTGGGTAAGTCAAGCATACTATTCTCAAATTTGAGTTTGACTGGATTTATTGACGTCGAGATTAACTGTAGAATAACTTGCGTGACCGTTTACGATAGATAATTTATTTGGCTACCCGAAATTGACAATGAGCAGAAGAAAGGGCCATTAGCTTTTTTTTACGATTTATTTTTAAAAATATGGCGGGTAGACGGTCTTACCTTCCATTGAGAGGCAAGTCCGTCTAGTGGTGATTCGAAGTTTTTTCAGTCAGAAATAGTTCTCCTATGCGTATGGGGACAAATTCAATTAGTGGATCGTGAATGTCTGTTTTAAATAAGGCCTGTTTTAAATAAGGCTTTAATTACAATGCTCCGATACCAAACGTTTTTTTAAGGTAAGTCCGGCATATCCTGGGTGTCAGAGGTTTCAAACACTTTTTCAATTTTATTATATAATAAAAACACATGAGAAAATTAAAAATCTTTATTCTATTAAGTATGAGATCATTTTATTCAGTCTCATCCGTTTGAGGTATCAAGAATTTAAATAAAAAACTATAAAATCTGTTTCTTATCACTACTCGTTAACAATATTTAAATTACCTTTCACTAGCCTAAGTAAGAAAACAAAAAACTCTCAAATAAAAAATCTCAAAAAACAGTGGAAACCATATAAATATTTAAGTACTAAGTTATTTAGGAACTCTTTCTTTTTTCATAATACTTACTGACTTATAATCTCGAGAAACTTAAAAATGGGCTTAACTGTATGCCCGAAAAAAATGTTTTAAAATAAAAAATAAAATTAACATCTAAAATAAACCGTGTCATCATCGTTAGACAAAAAGAACTGTTTTGGGTCACTTGGATCCTGGTTGAGCATAATATTTTTTACAATGGAAATGCTTGGCACATCGTCACGGTAAATTTTTTTTGTTAATATAAACTTTAACGGATTTTTTACTGTTTTATAAAATTTTTGTAATAATAAGTACACATTGTTGAACCAAATAGGTACACCTCATTTTTGTGGGAATAACCATCCAAAATGAAATGTATATAATGTAATCCAAGGTTTAAAAATTGTCTCTGCTGAAAAGGTTGCCTATATCTGGAATAAGGTAAGACCGGCATATGACGGACTTACCTTACTTATGGCAGCCGGACTTGCCCAACTATTACATTTTGAGGTTAGAAATTTCACAATGGCATAAATACATAATTAGAACGCGATTACTGGATTCAATTACACAAACAGATAAAGGGATCAATTAACTACTTACGTAATCAAAGAAACTTTCTGGATTCCTCCAACTTACCAATTTTTTTTATCAAAATCCGCACACCTAACTGTTGCATCTAAAAGCACAAAATGGCAAAAAAAATGGCGGGCCGATAAATTCTAAAACTATCACACTAGCGACATCTGTGTTTTTTAGTTCGGGCTAGCTCAATGAAATACTGTTTTATCGACACAGACAGAAGACGCGCGCTATTCAAAAATAGAAGTTATTAGCACTAGACGGACTTATGTCCCAGACGGACTTACCCACATTGACCTTAAATTAAATTTAAGTACCACTTATATTTGTTTGGTATTTAATAAAATTTAAGTAAAACTAAATTTATTGACTAGAATTGAAAATTCAGGCTTAGCACTAGCTCGTCTAAAAATCATAGCCCTCCAATGTATCTCGAGTATGCTTTTATAGCTTCTCAAACAGACCTCTTTTGTATGAAAAATCGTGCAATATCCCTAGAACGTGTTGATGTGTGTATTAGGTCCATAATATCACAACAATCTAAGTAATCACGTTTAGAGATCTGAACCAAAGTTATTTCCATCGTTCTATGACTCCGTTTAATGGTTCATTTTATCACGTTCCAGCCATTCAATCAATACAAAAACTGCAACATTTCAATAATTATGGAAAAACGTGAGAAATCGTTAGAATTAATACTAAAGTTAAGACGGACAGACAGTGGACTAAGCCTAAGGAGTATTATTAATTTATGTGTATACAGAGTGTCTTAAAAAAAACCTTAAAATAGGTATCGATTTTTTATATATTCACATCAACACGGTCTAGGGATATTGCACGATTTTTCATAAAAAAGAGGTCTGTTTGAGAAGCTATAAAAGCATACTTGAGATACATGGAGGGCTATAATTTTCAGATGAGCAAGTGCTAAACCTGAATTATCAATTCTAATCAAAAAATGAAAAAAAAACCGTAAATTCGACTATTTTCATACAAAAAGCAGGCAAAAACGGCATTTTCGTTTTCGTTTCCGTTAAAAGTAAAACTGTGCCCAAAACTGGACACCGAATATGCTACCCTAGCTTTCCATTTGACTTCGTTCCCGTGGAAATTCAGTAAAATGACGATGTAGCCTATGTATGATAAGACTAAATCACAAAAATTTAACAGTACCTGACACAAAATTATGGCATAAAAATAAACTTAGAATTATTGTAACGATTTTTTAACAACCTGTGTACTAGGTACGTAATGTGGGTTTGATGGGCTGTAATTATTTGATTGAGATTTTAATTGACAGTAGTTTTCCTATTGTTAGCGAATAATTATTTATCACAGGTACAAAAGTATAATAGACGATCTGCGATTGATATTCGAATGAGTCCTTTTCAGTGAAAATTTCTTATGTTATTTTCTTCTAATCTTATTAAGCCTAATGTGTCCTACTGCTGAGCAAGGGCCTCCCGCGGTTTCTTCCACAGATCCCTCTCCTGCCTTTTCTATCCATTTTTTATGAATTGTTCGAGCTGGTCACGCCATCTACGTCTCGGTCTACCGCGCTGCCACTTTTGTTCGGGCAGCCAATTTTTTTGGCCCATAGATCATTTGATAAGCGGCAGAAACCGTGTGGTAATCGGTTGAGAATAACACCACCGTCTAGTTCGCGACCACCCTCCTACCAAAGTCCGACGCCAAACAGTTAAAAACTACTGGACTGATTTCAAAAAATCTTTTACCATTAGGATGCTACGTTACCCCTGAGTAACAAGGGTTCTTAATTTTCCCGAATTCCCACGGAAACGAAGTTCAGAGTGGAATGCTAGTTGATTATAACAAAGTCCGTCAATGTAAAAAAAATTGGACAGTTCACAAAGTAGCGATAGTTTATAATCTAACTAAGTCAAATTACAATTTTACCAGTTTGAAAATATTACGATGAGAGATACAAGATTAATGATGTGGTAAAGAGGTCCAAACACAACACTATGCTGAATCAGGACCTCTTCCTTGACCAGCGTTTCACATCACAATTCCCCTTAATGTCTATTGTGTGAAGCTAAGTTATTTATGTCAAAGTTCCTGGTCATTCAATAAACGTATTATCTATCTATCTATCTATACAGCGTCCTTACTAATATTATAAACGCGAAAGTTTGTATGTATAGATGTTTGTTACTCTTTCACGCTCAAACGGCTGAACCAATTTTGATAAAATTTGGTAAGGGAGTAGCTGACACCCTAGATCAGGGGTGGCCAACTTGGTTATACCCAAGATCTCCTGTTTACTAACGAAACCCTGTGCGATCTACCAATTACATACTTCTTGAAATCTTAAATGAAACAGCATAGTTGAGTACACAGTCATGTAGTATTTTTTATTATAATAAGAGAAAAAACATAAATCTGAAATGTTTTTTATTTTTTTGCCTTGCCACGATCGATCGACCGGTTGGCCACCCCTGCCCTAGATTAACACATAGCCTACATAATTTACCCAAATCCCCACGGGAACGCAGTCCCAGGCGAAAAGCCTAGTTCAAAATATTTAGTTCTACCTATTTGGCAAATCAATGATTCTTGTGATACGACAAGAAATCACAAGCAGATAAATTTATTTTTATTTTTTATTCTTTATTATAAGATACCATAAGGTCAAAGATGAGGTCGACAATGGAGCGAGTTAACTCAGAAAATGCCTATAAGGCACTGATACTCCCATGCACTGACGGAACACAGCAAGCTGTTTGGCGTCGGACTTCGGTAGGAGGGTGGTCGCGAACCAGACGGCCCTTTAGAGAGCCTACCACATTGCATGAGACCATAGGACGACACCTCAGATTCAGAAAAAAATAAAGTGTCGTTGCCTGGGATGGATTACTAGGAGGCAGGTCTCATTTGTCTCATTTTTGTCAATTATATAAAATTTCACAAGACAAATATTGTACTTCCATTCATCAAATCCGTCAAAAGTCCCCTAACACCATAGAGGTCGTCGCCCTTAACCTTGAAAGTAAAACAAACGAACTCCGAGCGTGAAGTCTTGTTAATGAACATTTAATTACTCTTCAGGCTTATCTGAACGTTTAACTTATTAACTGCTGTAGATTAGTAGCTAGTTCCGGGACGTTTCCGAGTTCGGTAATTGTTGAGAGTTTTGTTCTCCCAACGTTGTTTTGACAGCTAAATTGTTTTTTATTGTTTTGTTACTATCAACTTTGCTACTGAAAGTTTGATTGTGATCCTTATGTTTCCTTACTTTCCTTACTTATTATTAACCAGAAGAGATAGGGAATAATTTTTATATACACGGTGATAAAAAACCTCCTAGCTATAATAAAATCCTGAACCAGTGTCACTCGAAGAACAAATTTTAGATTTTTTTTTTAATTTTTTTTCAATCGGAATAGTTCATTTTTTTCCTAAACGTAGACATTACTCCTACACCAGACACGCGAGGGGTGCGGGTCACGCTCGGGGGTCACACCCGAGTGGTGTCTACGTTTAGGAAAAAAAAAGTGTTCTGTAAGTAATACTGGTTCAGGATTTTGAATATAGCTAGGAGGTTTTTTTTCACCCTGCATAGATTAATATCAATAACAAGCTTTCAGTTCTGGAGTTCGTTTTCGTGGAAATTTAGAAAAAATATATAACTTTAATGTTATTCTTATTTTTGATCTATACCTACTGCAACAAAGTTACTTCAAAATCCGTTCAGTAGTTTTGTCGTAAAGGAGGACCAAACATCCATTTAAACATTTATCCCTCCATCCTCACAAACTTTTAAAAATGCCACACACTGAAAGATCTACAAGGTGTTACCAGGTCTTTTAATTTCTGTGGTTTCGCTTTCGTGTTTCAGCTTTCGTCGCGTTCTAGACATAGATGTTAAAAATGTTGAAAAACTGTTTATAAATAAACGTAAATAAAATAAACGCTACACACTCAAAGGCCCACACTAAGGTTTTCCCTTGTGTCGTGGGTCCCTTGGAAAACACATAAAGACAAACACAAACACCCATGACCCGAGAACAAACATCTGCTTTTTACACAAATGTTTGCCCCGACTGGGGATCGAACCCAGGACCCGCCGATCAAGAGGCAGCGTCACCTACCACTCGACCAAACCGGCCGTCATTTATGATTCTTTATATTAGGTTTTTCAAATAAATATAAAAAAATTACATTCATGTGCATTCGGAAAATCCATGACTGTAAAAATACAATAAGAAATTAATAACACCTTGTATCTTATTTTTGAGTCATCTTAGTATCATCATATCATATCAGCCTATTGTAGTCCACTGCTGAACATAAGCCTCCCCCAAGGTGCGCCACTTTGCACGATCCTCCGCTTTTTGCATCCAGCCACTACCCGCTATCTTTTTTAGGTCATCTGACCATCTGGCTGGGGGGCGTCCTACACTACGTTTGCCAAGACGTGGTCTCCATTCAAGAATCTGTCTACCCCAACGCTCGTCGGTTCTGCGACATCTTACTATATTTGTAGTGAAACTTTTAACACAAAACAATACGAGGACTTTGCTTACTATTTCATAAAAGTTGACAAAAAAATCAAAATAAAAAAGAAGTTAAGGTAAACATTCTCAAACCACGAGCCAGTCAGATGTTATTTATTTTAAACTGATTATCTCATCTAAAAACTTACCAAGTTTCAATGTTAATATTTCAAATACCAATTAAATCTTATAAATATGGGTTATTGTTTGTCTTAAAATAGATATTTGCTTTTTACTGTTATGAATTGGCCATTGTTTTAAGAGTCTTAGAGATATAGTAACTACTCGATATTACTGGAAGGTTCTATCATTCAAACTCAAACTCAAACTCAATTACGTTTATTTTATGAAACATTCAAGATGCTACTTAAAATAAGTCCAAATTACATTAAATACATACAAACATACATTAAAGGATTTAAATACATACATACACATTCGTTCTTTTGACCCTACTGACTCTACGCCCTACTGTTATTTCTAAACATACAGAGCTGTGGTTGCGCTTAAATTGTTGCTAATTATATCTTCTTTAAAAGTGTCATAGACGACTTTGCTGTAAAATGCATATTTTAGATGTTGTAAGTGTAAAACCATCAAAAGGCCGAAAATTCCATGGTTTTTCGAGCACCACGAAGATAGCACAGGTCTTTCGAGGTTGTAAATTTGGTTTTACACTGTTGGTATCTATCCTAACAACATCCCAAAAAATCATAACGTGGCTATTTTTTGCGACCTTATGCGATTTATAAGTCTACGGAGACTGGCATACTTCTGTCAGGAGCTGCATGAGCTCATTCCGCCTGCCCCTTTCTTTCATTGGACTTCCAGACGCACTGCAGGGTACCACCCTCATCTTGTCAATATCCCCGGATACGTACTGAGCGCTATTATTCATCTTTTATATTGGATATTGCAAAGGAATGGAATTCCGAGCTCATTTAGCCCGAATATCTTTAAAGGCTTCTCTTGGGTGAGCTAGTTACATTGTTTTTTACCAGCCCATATACGTCCCCACCGAGTGGCACGGGCCTCCCTTCAAAACACGAAGGGGATTTAGGCCATAGTCCACCACGCTGGCCCAATGCGGGTTGGTGGACCGCTTGTCTTTCGAAATTAATTTTCTTGGACCGGCGGGTTTCATCACCTTGTTTTCCTTCACCGTTGAGTAAGTGACAATTAGAAATTCGTACATAAATCCAAAAAGACGAATTTAGTGGTACAGGCCCGCACCAGGATTTGAACCCACAACCTTCGAATTACAGGTCTGGCTCATTACCAACTGGGCTATCACCGCTTACATACTTGCTGCTACATGCTCCTTACATACTTGACCGAATCTTTGCTCTGAGCTAGATTATGGTCAAGAGCGAACCCATTCCAAAAAAAAAAACTTTTTTGCTTGAATAAACAATACATTCGATAATTACAATACGCGATAGATTTTAAACAAAGTTCAAAGTTTTTGTTCAAAATCTTCAAAAAAGAAATTTAATAAAATCTAACGATGATGACGGGATGTTCTCTCTAAGCCACACTCACTTTTTACATAGCACAGGGGTTTTAAAAGTTGGCTTACTTTCAATGTGTAAGACCGTACAGAAACAAAAATTTTTTTTTTATCATGTTCAACAAAAAAAATTGTCTCTGATTAAATGCACTCTTAGCCCGCGGATAAATTGACATGAATAGGATGTTATTATTAAAAATTCGAAAAAAATTCTAAAAAACAGAATTATGTATTTCTCAGTCATCCATGTAACTTTGATCTTCAGTTTATGCTCAATTTGATACTAATTTCCATCGTTTCATGGTCATGTTAATTTAAACAACTGTTTTACTAGTGGTAATGTTTACTTTAAACGTTGCTAGTGTTTGTTGAGCAGAACGATGTCTGCTATAAAAATATTGTGCATTGACAACAAAAAAAAGATCTTTTAGTATAGTTTGACGTACCGCGCCTTAGGTATGCGGTGCGGAGCAGGGGAAGAGCAGAAGAGCGATTCCACTTATCAAAGGCATCACAATGGCGGTTGAATGATAATAGAGGCCATTTTATCTGTTCAGGTGACTAAATTGAGAACTATTTAATTTTCATATACTTGCTGACAGCCACCCCGACTAGCAACGCCACCGCCTACCGAACGTAAAGAAAGTTGCAAACTACTTAGCAACTGAAAATTCAGTTGGCGGTGGCACAACCAGTCAATGCAGCCGGATAAAATGGAGACACTATTGATTAGTAGAATAGCCATCCCATAGGCTGCTCCTGCTTGGTTTTTTGGTTTTTGGTTGGTTAAAGTTTGGTTTTGGTTACGTTTTGAATGATGTCCTTTCACACATTTAATGACGGCTGCTTTGACTGGTGGCGCCACTGCTAACTGAATTTTCAGTTGCTAAGTAGTTTGCAACTTTACGTTCGGTTGGTGGTGGCGGTGCTGGCTGGGCTGAGTGTAAGCAAGTATATGAAAATTAAATAGTTCTCAATTTTGCCATCTGAACAGATAAAACGGCCTCCATTCCATCGACACACAACTAAAGTTACAGAATCGGGGCCAGGCCGCTCCCGCTCTGTCAGTTTGTTAGCGATGACGACGAACTGACAGAGGGAGCAGCCACCCCTGCCCCCGCCTCGCCCCGCATACCCAAGACGCGGTACAGCGGTAATGGTCAAACTATAACTATGTCACCGTAACTGCCCCATTTTTTTTCACATTGTCGGACTTTTTTGTAATACTAACGCAACCTAAATCATGAAAAAATCATCTACCGAACATGAAAAAATCTCCTAACGTAACGTAATCTAAGTTATCTTAATTCATGCGGGTAGCCCTTCAAGTTTCGTAAATTTATAATTTACTAGCATTCCGCTCGGGACTTTGTTGCCGTGGGAATTCGGAAAGTTATGTAGCCTATGTTACGCAGGGTTAATGGTGAAAGAATTTTTGAAATTGGTCCGTAGTTTCGGAGCCTATTCAATGCAAACAAACAAACAATCAAACAAACAATCAAATCTTTCCTCTTTATAATAGTTATAGACTATCATTCTGCTCGGGACTTCGTTCCTGTGGGAATTCGGAAAGTTATGTAACCTATGTTACTCAGGGATAATGTAGCTTTCTTATGGTGAAAGAATTTTTCAAATCGGTCCAGTAGTTTCGGAGCCTATTCAAGGCCAACAAACAATCAAATAATATTAAAGTACAGACTAGGGAAATTGTAACATCGCAAAAGATAAATTTCTCTAGTGAGATTGTAATATTAGGGTTTTTACATTTTCTGGTGACAACTATAAGAGCCATTACTGTAAGCAGTTATTCTTTATCTTCATCAGAAATATCGTAAAGAAATTTACTCGTTTTTCTCTGAAAAATACCAGCGTAATACTGGTTTCTACGTGATTCATAAAATAACGTAATATAACGTAACTTTACGGTTTAATGCAGAAATTTAATCAACTTTAGTCCAAGGATAATTTACTACTATGCTCAACGGTGTTGGAACGATAGTAGAAAATGTACCTTCTACGTATATTTTATAACTAGCTTTTTCCCGCGGTTTCGCTCACTCAAAAAATTTGTTTAGTCTCCCATTCCATTCTTGACCCCTTAGGGGATTATTTTGGAAAAATCGCAAAAGAAATGTACGTTTATTTGCTTCAAGATATATCTTGACGAAGCTTCGAGTCAAAATTTCCAAAAAATTGTTTTCTCCATACAAACTTTGAACTCCCATTTCACCCCCTTACGTCATAAAAGAGATTTGGGCTGGGCGTTGATGAGTCAGTGAATCAGGACATCCAATTATATAAAAGATATCAGAGCAGCATGGTCTTAATGAAATAATAAGATTTATTCTGTCTAGCTGTACCATTATACAAAATTAATCTAATCATAGTACACACCCACATCAGGTGTAACATAAAGGTGCAGTAGTTTAGTATTTAAGTACCAGTGTAGGGTTCCGTAGATACTGTACCAAATTTTACTACTTGACTGACTAGGTATTGCTAGTTAATTTGAAAAGCCAACTTGATAGTTTCCTTTAACTTCGTTAAATATACTGCCACCGGAAATTTTAAAAAATAACGGTTTCATTAGTAGAAGAGGGAGGACAAGTGTCCAACAAAAATAATCAGTTTAAAACTAAATATTTGGTAAACTGATACCTCATTAAAAATATGTTGTAATCATCACCTTATTATTTTTAAAAGATCTAACAAAAGATACTTAGATTAAAAAAACGACAACTGTAAAAGAACACAAACTTGACATTACCAATACAACCGACAAAGTAATAAAATGTCTACAGTTAAATAATTTAAACATTAATTTGAATAAAACTTAATATGTGCAATTTAACAAAACAAAGCAAATTCAATTCAATTGCAAATTAAACATTACAAAAATTTGTGAAATTTCACAAATTTAATTCCTGGGAGTAACAATAGTCAAGAACCTAGATTGGAAAAGCCACATTTACTATGTCTGCTCTAGAATTAACCTTTTCACCGCCAAAACCTGATATATCAGACAATATTTTTTTAACTATAATATCGTTCACCAAGCGTTCGCCTTACGCAACGACATTTAATTATTATTTTTTAAATTTTTTGATGTCGTGGCGTGTGGTGGGCGTTTTTGACGAAAACTCTTGGCGCTAAAAGGGTTAATAAGTTCGTGTATGCTCTTAAACAAGTAAAAAATGTAACAAATCAAAAAACGGCAATTACTACCTATCGTACTTATGTAGAATTCATTTTGCGCTATGGCATTGTTATATGGGGAAATAGTACGGACGGAAATAGAGCGTTTATTGCCCAAAAGAAATGCACTGCAGTATTCCGATAGACCAATCGTGTAGACCCCTGTTTCAGAGGCTTGGTTTGTTACCATTTCCATCACTCTACATCCACGAGACATGAATTTTTGTAAAGAAACATTCTGAACTTTTCACTAAGATATTTGACACTAATCCACGAGCACGCAGAAACCTTAACAGACTTGTGTATGATAAAGCTCCACAAAATATATAAATATCTGTTTATCAATGTGCATTAAAATATATAATAACATACCAAACAAATTAAAATTGGTAAATAACAGATTATTCAAATTGAAATTATTTAAATGGATCAATACACATAATTTTTATGACATTATAGAGTTTTTTGACATTTTATTATTGTGACATTATTTTGGAAACTTATAACTATACTTATTAAGCTTAATTTTATGACATTCTGCACGCAATGTGAAAAAGTGCAATCGTAAATGTAAATTAATAATTTGTTTTATTTTATAATGACATTCGCATGATGATTGTTCATTAGCAAAATATGTTAGTATTGACATTTATTTAAGATCTTTTATACCATGTTTTTACGCGAAATAAATGATTTGATTTGATTTGAGTTGGCGAAAAAAAAAATTGCAAAAAGGTTTTTTTCAAGATTTTATTGTAATTTTTTTTCGGTGTGTTCAATATAAATAAACATACCTGAATTTTACTTTTGTACTGACTAGTAAGACCACAAACAGACCAACATGGCGAAATTATAAGGGTTCATAGTTTGTTACGTAACCCTAAAAATACGAAATCATTACTAACCAAGCTAAATGTAAAATAGTAAGAAGCGCCTTTCCCCCATAACACAACAAAATCCTCGCGTCCCACTTACTGACTTTTACAGTATGCCTGGGAAGTGTTAACAGCTGGTACATTCTAAGTTTTTGTTTCACTTACAGTCCAGCGTGGAAGAACAACAACGTTCAATAGTTTAAAACAAATACGTGAACAAGAATGTCACAAGAGTCCGGCAAAGGTCAAAATACTCGTACCAACACAGACTGGTTCTCGTCGGTCGTTATTTAACCAAGATACGTGCGTTGAACCTTGCATTGTCCAAAAAGGTTTGAATTTTAAAGCATAAAACAACATACACTGTAGTAATTTGCATATATGCCTCTACACTGCATTTCTTAAGACTTTCATTACTCTAAAATTAAAAATAAATTATCACCTCTGACATTTGAATGCCTATAACTTTTAAATGGTTGAACCAATTTTGATCAAATGTGACTGTGTCTAGTAAAAGGGACCACTTTGAGGGTAGTCAATAAGAGCGATTAACATAGCTTATTGCATTACATTTTCACCTTTAACGACTACCCTCAAAGTGGTCCCTTTTACCAGACACAGTCACAAATATAACTAAGAAGCATTTTGATTACGTCAGTTTAAAAAAAAAAACCGCATCCAAATCGCTCCTTTCGTTTAGGAACTACGATGCCACAGATAGACACACAGATACAGATACACTCGTCAAAGTTATAACACCCATATTTTTTTGTCAGGGGGTTAAAAACAGCATACACAAGAACTCAATATATGACATTCGTTCCCATAAAAATTATCAACATCAGCTGATCGCTCAAATTGAATGGAGTGAGTTGGAGAGGCGTGTGGTGATCGGCCGTGTGGTGATCGGCCGTGTGGTGATCGGCCGTGTGGTGATCGGCCGTGTGGTGATCGGCCGTGTGGTGATCGGCCGTGTGGTGATCGGCCGTGTGGTGATCGGCCGTGTGGTGATCGGCTTAGAATAACACCACCCCATTTCTTTCCGTGGGTGTCGTAAGAGGCGACTTAGTAAACACAAATGAGACCTGCCTCCTATTAATCCATCTCAGGCAACAACACCACATTTTTTTATGAATCTGAGGTGTTGTCCTATGGTCTCATGCGGTGTGGTAGGCTCTGTAAAGGTTCGCGACCACCCTCCTACCGAAGTCCGACGCCAAACAGCTTGCTGTGTTCCGTCGGTGCGTGGGAGTACCAGTGCCTTATAGGCGTTTTCTGGGTTGACTCGCTCCATCGTCGACCTCATCTATGACCTTGGTCAAGATTGAGGTCAAGAGTTAACCCATCTTATATTAAAAATAAAATAAAAAAAGTTGGAGAGGCGACATTTTTTACTCGACCTAAACGTCCCATGGGGAAAGTTGTTCGGTTAAAATTGTAGACTGATTCATATCCCTAATTATAATTTTATAAGTTTGACGTGTATACAGATAGTATCTGTGTGTCTGTCTGTGGTATCATAGCTCCTAAACGAATGCACCGACTTCGGTACAGTACTTTGCAGTGTGTAAGTATTATTAGTAAGGCCTATTACGTTTGACAACGTAGTATTAACTGTCATAAATGCTTACTGACCCCGAATTCCACACAAACGTAACGTTCACATGTGTACATCACATATACGTTTACGGTTCACTGGCGACACGTTTTCACTTCTCTACAAATCAGGAAGTTCCACGTTTGTGATGGAACGTGTTTATAAATAGTCGCTTTGCCTGTGTGTGAACTGGGCCCCAATTCTATCATGGAATGGAGGGTATTTTATCCGTTCAGATGGCGAAATTGAAAACTATCCAAATTTCATACATCTAAAGACGGCTGCTTTGACTGGTTGCGCTACCGCCAACTGAATTTTCAGTTGCTAGGTAGTTTGCAACTTTACGTTCGGTTGGCAGTGGCGCTGCTGGTCGGGGTGGTTGTCAGCAAGTATATGAAAATTAAATAGTTCTCAATTTCGCCAACGGCCGGGCTATGATGATGATCGCAACGACATATTATCTCACGCATTATCTCGTGGTCACGTGACGCTTTCTTGTAATCTCATTGTTCGGAACAGTCACGTGATCACGAGATAACGCGTGAGATAATATGTCGTTGCGATCATCATAGCCCGGCAGAACAGATAAAATGGCTTCCATTCCATCGACACAACTTAAATTTCAGAATCGGGGCCCTGTAACATATTGGGTGACTTTAAATAACATACACACATGCACACGTTCACGCCTATAATCCCAATGGGGGTAGGCAGAGCACCAGTGGTTCCGGGAACACTTGATGCCAAATTTGACATAAGTTCTGAGGGTTATTAGATGAAACATGATGTATAATGGTGAGACGTTTTTCGCCCATAATACAACAAATTCCTCGCGTCCCTTTTAAGGACTTTTACAGTATGCCTGGAAAGAGTTGGCCGCTGGTACATTCTACGTTTTTCTTTTACTCCCAGTCCAGCGTGGAAGAACTTTAAATTAGTCAGCAATAACTCTAAAATTAAAAATTTAAAACACCCCTGAAATTCGATTGCTTTTAACTTTTAAACGACTTAACCAATTATAATTAAATATAGCGAAGAACCATCTCGATTATGTCAGCTTTCACCGCATCAAAATCAGTCCATTCGTTTAGGAGCTACTTTGACAAAGACAGACACATAAATTACACAGACATTCAAATGGATACATACGCCAAACTTATAACACCCCTAAGCTTTTTTATCTAGGGTTAAAAATTTGGGTAAGAAAGCTTTTTTCTAATAGAAGAAGAAAAAATACCCAAATGTAAAGAAATATACTTCATCCAAAGGTGAAATTACCCACAAAACACCAAAATTTTACTTCAACGCTTAAACCTTTCACATATCATGCGGGCATTATCTAAATCGTAATTATATGTGGGTTTATTGTATTACGTACCAGCGGAAATATTACAAATACAAGTTTTAATTTCCTTTGAAAGTAGTACCAAAATTTTATAGCCTGTTGTAAAATAGAAAACTGATAAGTTTGTAGTAAAACGTAAAAAATGCCGTGAATTCATTTAATAAAACAACAAATGCATGTAATATGTGTCATTTGGAATGTTTTCTGTATGTTTACTTACTTTTAAGGGATTCTCGATATAACAAAATAAACACTCCCTTATTTTTTTTATAACTCTTGACCTCAATCTTGACCAAGGTCATAGATGAGGTCGACGATGGAGCGAGTTAACCCAAAAAATGCCTATAAGGCACGGATACTCCTACGCACCGACGGAACACAACAAGCTGTTTGGCATCAGACTTCAGTAGGAGGGTGGTCGCGAACCAGACGGTCCTTCACCCTTATGGTGCCGCTAAAGACAGAAGAGACTCCAGCGCATGTTTATGATAGAATGTTACAGCGCGGAAGCACAACGGGCACAGATTCTGCATAACCCGGGATCTCTATGCAGGAACGTAAGAAAACTTGCGTGCTTCTGGGAGGACATTGGTTGGCTGGAATAGCTATCCCAAATAACATCACGCACAATGGCTCAATCGAGAGGCTAAGTGCGGAAACGTCCGATAAACATAACATGACGTAACATGTTATGTTTATCGGCACCGTTTAAGCCGAAGAGCCTCAGAAGCCCAACTCAATTAACCCAAGGATCAGACCAAAAAACTATAAATTAAGGCCACATAATTTATTTATTGTTTGTTAGGACCACAATCTAGCTCAGGGCAAAGATGTGATTAAGGATGTAGCGAGCTCAGAAGAATTTACTAGTATGTTAAAGATAAAAAAAAAAAAGACGCTACACACTCAAAGGCCCACACTAAGGTTTTCCCTTGTGTCGTGGGTCCCTCGGAACACACATAAAGACAAACACAAACACCCATGACCCGAGAACAAACATCTGCTTTTCACACAAATGTTTGCCCCGACTGGGGATCGAACCCAGGACCCGCCGATCAAGAGGCAGCGTCACTACCACTCGACCAAACCGGCCGTCAAACAGGCTAGTTATACAGATAAATTAGTGAACGCTTATTTGTCCATGTTAAAAAATCTCAAATGTCAGAAAAATATTATTATACAGGGCTTTAGGTATCTCTCTTTCAACCTCTCGGGTGGTTCACCAGTCCATGAAACTGAACAACTTTCCCTAGGAACATAGATCAAAATACGAAAAAAAATTCTAAGTTCCCATACAAACTTCATCAGCTTATAGCGCGTTTTGTATGGGAGATCAATTTTTTTTTCTTTAACTCCAAAATTTAAAATTTTGTATGAAATCCTAAATGTATGACTATGTACGGGATATGTATGACATTTTAAAAATATTTTTAATTTCGTTTATTTTTTTTTATTAAACGTAAAGGAAACAGGTCCCGTTTCTTAAAAAAATAAAAGTAGCAAAGCCAAGTCGTCAGTAAATATCCAAATAGTCAAAACCACGAAACAGAGACAAACTCAACAACCAACAACTCAAAAACACAACGGTTAGGTTATGTATGTATCAACCAACTGTCAAACATCTTTTTTTTTACTTTGGCAAAGGAATTACACCGCAGAATGCTGTAGTAAGCTATAAATCGTAACAAAATTATTTAATATATTTTTTATTTGAATATGGGACCTTAAACCTGCTTAAAATAAAAAAATCTATTTATTTTAAAAATCTTGCACATAACCCATTCATCACACCACTTCTGAATTAACCAAACCAAAGCTGTTAAAATTTTTCTAATCTAGGTAAAATATTGGAACTTTTAAATTAGATGTTACTTCAGGTGACAAATCTACACCGATGGGCACGGGCCTCCCTTTAAAACAAAAAGGGGATTAAGGCCATAGTCCACCACGCTGGGCCAATGCGGGTTGGTGGACCGCTCGTCTTTCGAAAATGAATTTTCTTGGACGGGCGAGTTTCATCACTATGTTTTCCTTCACCGTTGAGCAAGTGATAATTAGAAATCCGTACATAAATCCGAAAAGACGAATTTAGTGGTAATGGCCCGCACCAGGATTTGAACCCGCGAACTTCGGATCACAAGTCCGGCTCATTACCAACTGGGCTATAATTATAGCGAATTAAATACATACACAATTTCTGTTGAAGCGATTAATTTCAAGTCATTTAACTTTACTTTACAGAACTTTTTAGATCGTCGATTTTTAATCGACTGTAATTACCTTGCCTAACTATCTGAAGCGTGACTAACTAATTATCTATCTTCCAGAAATTTCTAGATACGATTAGAGTTTAAGATCGTACGTATGTAAAAAATGAACAAATTGTGCCTTTCTGACTCAAAATGTAAATTGTCTTGTTGAGCCGCGACGAAAAATGAGAGGTGTTATAAGTTATAATTGTAAGTGTGTGTGGGTGTCCGTGGCATCACAGTTCATAAGGAGTCGACCATACTTGATGCGGTTTTTCTGTTTAAAATAGAAAAAAATAGAAAGATCTTTATTAAGTACTCAATACCTTTTTGTAATCCGTAAATGTTTGTTTAGTGTTAGCATAATTTGTATTACTTTTAAATAACTTAATGTGTTTATATACCTTAAATACCTAAACACATACTGTTTATTTTACATTTTACTGTATTTAGTCTTTAGTTTTACGTAAATAAATTATATATTATTATCTTATCTTATTATTAATACTCAAAATATTTTTTATTGCATCCATAGGTTTTACATAGGTGTTACAATTTAATATAGTATCCAATATGGACATTTACTCAGCATTGTGCTGCCTTCCATCAGAACCTATTAAGAGCAGATGTGGTAGAGATAATTCTTTGCTCTAATTTATAGAGATTTGTTCAGGTGTTTGAAGATTATCACTCATCAGCTAAATTTACTTGACTAAAAGGTCTTTCTAACTTTCAAAGGTAAGTTTTTGTCCAGATTTTATAGGAAGACTAGCTGATGCCCGCAACTTAGTTTGCGTGTTAATTTAAATTTTTACATACAAAAGTTTTTTCCCGCTAACGCTAAAATTTTGCAATATCCTGTTGCAACTAAGCTTTAAGTTTACTAAGGTACCTGCATGCCAAATTTCAAGCATCTAACTTAAGCGGTTTAGATTTTTCATACAAAAGGATTTTTCCGCTAATTCCCGTTCCCGTGGGAATTTCGGGAATTCCTTTCTTAGTGCACCTCTACGGTACCTAAGCTACGTCCCTTCCAAATTTCAAGTGCCTACGTTTAGCCGTTTAGGCTGTGCGTTGATATGTCAGTCAGTCAGTCAGTTTCTCCTTGTATTTAGATATTTGTACAATTTATATACATTTATGCACCAGCTACTATTTTATACCTTACTGATGTCTTGTTGTACACTATGTTTTATGTTCTGTTAATGGTATTGTATGCCTCTGTGTGCAAATAAAGCATATTGTTTTTATTGTATTGTTTATTACACCACATACCATTACATGTGATAAGCATATGATCTACAATATAAAAAGACATGTAAAGTTAAGAAACACTAACAATACATTCTGCTATCACTGCGACAGCTAACAGCTAAGTTATAACAGTAGAGTCTACAATGTAGACAAATCTTTACGTGGAAATGGGTTGGTCAAGAAATATAATACTGCGAGTGCTTTGTCTTGGTTTAATGAATTGTTAAACGTGAGATATTGTACGAAGAAGGTTAGGTGCATATACTATTACTACCTATCTACTATTTTATAGTTCAGAGAGTGAACAACTGTACTCAGAAACTATTTTTTAACATATTATAACATGTTCTTACCATGATTTCTGAAGATCTGATGCTGACAGAGTTTTGGTTCATAGTCCGTTTATAACTTTAATTTTATAGTTGCGATTTCATAGTTTACATAGAAAAATCATGAATAAAATCTGGGGTATTAAGTTTTAAGATAGCGGCCATACCACTGAGGTGATAGTTTATGAAGTTAGGGTTTGTAGAGTTAGAAGCTAGGCTAGACATCTTATGTAGACATGAGATCTGTTTTTGTCAGTGCGAGCCATATTATGGTCTTGTTTTTCCAACATTTTATATGAAAATATTTTAGGTGGAATTAAGTTTTCTCGGGCAAATGTACCATCTTCAAGAATGACGGTATTGACATCACATCACATCATCACATGATGATGGAAGCGGTAAAGTGCGCAGGATATATTAAGGTGTTCACATAACAGCCTGTAGAAATATCATCTGAAGCGCTCGTAGCCCAGTGGCCTCAACCGATCAGTGAGGTTAAGCAACGTACACAGAGGCAGGGAACCTGATGGGTGACCAAAGTGGCAATTTATCACGAGCGTTTCCGTGCTTCGGAGGGCACGTTAACCTGTCGGTCCCGGCTGTCGTTGTCGATTGACTTCAGTCGTTAAAACCAAGTCAAAGGCCATTGTGCGGTTTGAAAACTCTGACGCCAGGGTTAGCCAAGTTTGCCACACACTTGACTATACCTACACGATAAGAATAAGATCTCTCTTAAACGCAATAAGCTGTGAAGTTAATTTGCAATAAATGATGTTGATGATACTAAAATACACCTGTTTGACTGCGTTTTCCTGTGCCAGACCTTGAATTCATGTTAGTATCTAAATCAACTGATTTTATAGCTATCGGAAATGGCTGCTAATAGTAGCCTCCAAAACGCATCAAGCAAGGTCGGATTTTAATAGTGCCACTATTTATCTTTCCATATAACGAGGCTATGTATCTTCGTTCTTTGTACTTCGTTCGTTCCCATGGGAATTTTGTAAAAATCCTTCCTTGTTTCTTGCCTAAGTTATGACGATTTTTTTATGATGAGATGGATTAACTCTTGATCTCAATCTTGACCAAGGTTATAGATGAGGTCGACGATGGAGCGAGTTAACCAGAAAATGCCTATAAGGCACTGGTATTCCCACGCATCGACGGTACAAAGCAAGCTGTTTGACGTCGGACTTCGGTAGGAGGGTGGTCGCGAACCAGACGGCCCTTTACAGAGCCTACCACACAGCATGAGACCATAAGACGCCATCTCAGATTGACAATAAGCTGTGGTGTCGTCGCCTAAGATGGATTACTAGGAGGCAGGTCTCATTTTTGTTTCCTTAGTCGCCGCTTACGACACCCACAGAAAGAGATGGGGTGGTGGTATTCTCAACCGATCACCACACAGCGGACCATTCATAACTTAGGCAAGAAACAAGGAAGGATTTTTACAAAATTCCCATGGGAACGAAGTCCCAGCATCTTCTAGTTTCCTTATAAATATTATAACTTTTTAGTTTTTGTAACAAATCTGTGTAATATACAACGAAGATTCCTAGCCTTATTACCTTCGTACCAAATATCAGGTTTCTAGGTCCACAGGTTTGGGCTAGGTGTTGATGAGTCAGTGAGTCAGAACTTCCAATTTTATACAGGGCTTTAGGTAAATCTCTTTCAACCTCTCGGGTGGTTAATCAGTCCATGAAACTGAACAACTTCCCCAAGGAACATAGGTCAAAATACGAAAAAAAGCAGCATACTTATAGCGCATTTTGTATGGGAGATATAATTTTTTTTTCGTATTTTGACCTATGTTCCTTGGGGCAGTTGTTCAGTTTCATGGACTGATTAACCACCCGAGAGGTTGAAAGAGAGATACCTAAAGCCCTGTTTATTTGTTTGTTAAGAATAATTAGCTTAAACATACTCTATGTATGGTCACTTGCAATAGTCTATTCATAGCTCAAAGTTTACAATCGCACGCACTCAAATATTGTTGAACTCACACACATTAAATATGATCTTATGTGAATGTCAACCTTATTGTAATTAGGTACTTAAAGTTCAAAACAGTTTGTTTACTCGCAACTGAGCAAAAACCTTCGTGATCTATTTATCAAAATTAATGTTTCAAACGCGGTCCAGTGTTTATCTGAACTCAGCTCTATAGCGAAGCAGCCGTCGCAAGAGTATTATGATCGCCACAAAGATGTCTAGTGAAAATAACCATCCTAAAGTGTTAAATTACCCTGTCACGAGGTCTTAGTTACCCTGGCTAATCTCTGTCAGGCTAACAGCTTGGCAACTACCCAGGCAAAGCCATTGCCTTCATTATTATGTCTTCAGAAATAGCTTAACTGTAATTAAGGGTCTCTGTAATGGTTTAGGTGATAGTACGTAGACAGTTAATGTAGGTAGTTATTTTAAGGAACAAAGCCACTGTACATATTCTCTAGTACATAGATTTTGTTGTCCATTTGTATTTATTTTTTATAACTTTGATTTTCTGAAGTGAAAACTTCTTTAGCGGCGTTGTGCATGTTTTGGGATGGGTAAAAATTTTTAAACTCGCGTCAGGCAGGACACGTGAACTGATTGAAAATTTGTAAGACGGAGGGAGAGTGAAAACTTCTTTAGCGTGCACTTTTTGGGATGGGTAAAAAATGTTAAACTAGCGTCAGGACACGTGACCTGTTCGGAAATTCGTAGGACGGAGGAAGAGTAGACCGCAAGGTAGTAAAATATGTTCAAGTTTTCACTTCTGCCGGCACTCCCAGAGTGCAATCCATTGTTTTTTTTATTCAAACAGGCGTTTTAAAGCAACAAAAAAAAGCAAGCAAGCATTTGCAAGCATTTGCAGTCATAAAGTTTCATATTTTTCAAAATTGAAGCTGAAAATACACTGAGGATTTAAGTCCGTTTTTAAACATTTTGACAAATATTTTTAAAGCACAAGGTACATACAGCAGCAATCAAGCTATCCATCTGTAGTACGAAACTATCACGTACGCTATTACCATCGAGATAAGGGTGACGTTAAGGTCAACATGTATAGCGTAATGTGCTGTCATGTGAACATACTATCAGTTTATTTTCTGTCTGAATTCTCAAACTCAACCTCAAAAGTGTTTATTTCATTGAATAAATAAAATGTTTCTTGAACACGTCAATATAGTGATATACAGGGCTTTAGGTAAGTCTCTTTCAACCTCACAGGTGGTTAATCGGTCCATGAAACTGAATAACTTTCCCCCAACAATAAGACAAAATACGAAAAAAAAATTTTGAGTTCCCGTACAAACTTCATCAGCATTTAGCGCATTTTGTATGGGAGATCAAATTTTTTTTTTAGTTTTTTGACCTATGTTCCTTGGGGAAAGTTGTTCAAATTTATGGACTGATTTAGCACCCGAGAGGTTGAAAGAGATTTACCTAAAGCCCTGTATTTACATCAGCAAAATAGTGAATCACATTAGCACTTTTGACTTTGCGCCTGTTCACAAAGGTGCAGTCTTCCTCAGGAGAAGAATATAAATTTTCTTAATTCTAATCTGAATAACTCTGAACCTGAGCAGTTCATTCCCATGGCTGCTTTTCTGATAGATAATCAGACATTTTGTAATAGCACTTTTTGCAGAGTTTTGTTTAATTATATACTGTCTTAAATTTTTCCAAAGGTAAATTTTTAATACACATGGGAATCTTATTAAAAAAACGTATATACATTGATCCATAAAAGAGTTTGTGACCTTGTGGAGACGACTGTCTAGTACATCCAGTTTATGCTTGGTCCTAGTATTTACAGAGTAAAAACCATCCGACGACAATAAGTTAATTAAGAAAAAAAAATTCGGATTCACATTTATACTTCTTTTCTACTGTATAAAATAGGAAAAACTTGGCTATCTAATTAGGGGCAACAATGTAAGGTGTGTCAATATCGTACAAGTTTTGAGCGAATGGAATGTTTGCACTCGAGTACACACGGCAGCACATCACGCTATACATGTTGACGTTGACGTCTCCCTTATCTCACTCGTAATAGCGCCGGCTTTCGCAGTGCAAATGGGTAACCTGACGTGCTGCTGTCTGTACATTAACTTCACATAAAATGCGATGTTTATAAACTTACCTACTGTTAATCCGAAATTATGAATACAACCAATCTTTCTTTAGGTTTCTTTTTTCTCAAACAACCTTTGTGAGTATTTCTAAAATATGTTTTTGTAAAAATTATTTTAGTAAATCTAACGTATCTCCTGTTTGCATAGTTACCCTGCAGGCCGAGTACGATAGTGACAGCGCCGCGACAACACCGTGGTCCTATGGCAAAATGTCAACATTGACAACGCCATAGGGCGAGCAAGCCTTTGCGTGCGACCCTCGCGCAATCAAAGTGTAGTTTCAGCGTGAACCGAGCTCGAGTTTGTCGTTATCGTGCTACAGCTGCTGAAAGTGGTTTTGACTTAATTTCTGTTTATTCTACCCAATTTCTACCCAAGAATTAACTTGCTTAGTTATTTATATAGAAAATAAACTGATAGTTTTTTTTATTATGAGATGGGTTACTCTTGACCTCAATCTTGACCAAGGTCATAGATGAGGTCGACGATGGAGCGATTTAACCCAGAAAATGCCAATTAAGGCACTGGTACTCCCACGCACCGACGGAACACAGCCAGCTGTTTGGCGTCGGACTTCGGTAGGAGGGGGGTCGCAAACCAGACGGCCCTTTACAGAGCCTACCACGCCGCATGAGACCATAGGACGCCACCTCGGATTCAGAATAAACTGAGGTGTCGTTGACTACGATGGATTACTACGAGGCAGGTCTCATTTTTGTTTCCTTAGTCGCCTCTTACGACACCCACGGAAAGAGATGGGGTGGTGTTATCCTCAACCAATCACCACAAGGTTTCTTTAGATCTTAGGCTTGCATCTATTTGACTTAATATCTGTTTATTTGTCGACCGCCAAATTGCAAACCAAGTGTCAAATACTTTCGCTACCCTAGACTTTTTCCACATACTTGATGTCCGTAAATTGCTCAACTCCAGAGTTATTCAGATTAGAATTAAGAAAATTTATATGATTGACTTAAAAAGAGCGACCCTCGGAGTTTCTTGCCTATTCTTCTCTGTGGAAGATTGTACCTTTGCGAATAGGCGTAGAGTCAGTAGGGTCAAAAGGACGAATGCCTATGTATGTTTCTAAATCCTTTAATGTATGTTTGTATGTATTTCATGTAATCTTTAAGTACTTGTTTTAAGTGGCATCCTGAATGTCCTATAAGATAAAATAAAATTATATTCTATTCTTCTATTCAATCTAATGGTGTTAGACTTTTCGAACCGCCGAATGGCCTACTCTGTCTTAGCTGCGTATAACAGAATGCGACGTCTGTCATTTTAATAGTGAGAAAAAGAGACAATCAATACTTAAGTATAGATCAAGACTTGAGTCTCTTTCTGTAATACGGGCCTTAGTCATCAACATAACAAACACGGCCCGCGACAAACTCGCGCGTCACGACACTTCGATGACAGTAAAACTTCCAAAGGCGTTGTCATTTATAATGATAATAAATAAATAATAATAAATTTATTTATTTACCATAATATTATTTATTTACCTCTGTATCCCAAATTAGGACGTTGCCTGTGACTTGGGATTCAGTGATAATGAGTCTGGTTCACATTTATTAATGTATACAGCTTATAAATATATACTTAACAAAATTTATTTATTTTTATTAAGTACCTACGTGTTTTAGAAAAGTGAGTATGTTTACGTTTGTAAATGTGAGTATCTATGTGTAAAAATGTGTATGCGAGTATTTGTTTAAAAGAAATACGTATATTACGTAAATAATTTCGTCACAAGCTAAGAATTTAAGAAACAAGCTAAGAATTTAAGAGACAAAGGTAAGTAACTCCTCTGTGATGTTGTAGTCCTGTGACAAAAGCCAGTTTGTCAGTTTATTTTTAAATTCGTAACTGCTAAGGTGTGATAGTTTCGACACTTATTTGACATTTGGCAACGTTGTGCTTCTGCTGCTGTAGTCAATCGACAACTGCCGGGACGGAGTGTTTAACGTACTCGCCGTGGCACGGAAACATACATACACACACATACATACGCTCACGCCTGTAATCCCTAACGGGGTAGGCAAAGCATCAGTAGTACTAGAACCACTACATGCCACGTTTGACACAAATTGTGAGGGTTATCAGTTGAAACAAGATGTATAATGGCGAGAGGTGGTCAGCCTTTCGCCCATTAAACAGCAAAACTCTCGCATTCTACTTTACCGACTTTTACTGTATATGAGAGTAGGTAGCTGGCACATTTTTTTAAAGTTTTTTTTTTTGGTGGCACATTCTAAGTTTTTCTTTCATTCTCAGTCCAGCATGGAAGTTACGGCACGGAAATTCTCGGGATAAACCTCTTTGATCACCCATCAGATTTCGTGCCCCTTTGTACGTTGCTTAACTTCACTGACCGATTCCAGTAAGCGCTACGAGTGCATCGTAATAATATATCTATTAACCATCAGCTTTCCACCAACCCGCATTAGGCCAGCGTGGTGGACTATGGCCTAAATCCTCTTCGTGTTTCGAAGGGAGGCCCGTGCTCTTCGGTGGGGACGTATATGGGCTAGTAAGAGAGAGAACCAGCTTTCCGCCCGGGACTTCGTTCCCGTGAGAATTCGGAAAAATAATGTAACCCTATGTCCATCATGGATAATTCAGGATTCTAGTGGTGAAAGAATTTTTCAAATGTCCAGTAGTTTCAGAGCCTATTCAATGCAAACACACAAACTATCAAATCTTTCCTCTTTATAATATTAGTATAGATAATTATGTGGATACGTGATATTGTCACATCTGTCTGTCTATACAATAGTTATTGTGTCTATACAGAGTATGAATGCAGCTAGAAACGATTTGCAACAATGCACTATGCACGCATACGAGCGGTGAAACACACATATTATGCACCCGTTATGCCTTCTGAACACCTGCCCGTTGGTTACTGTAAACTTAGCTCTTATTTAGGGTTCCGTTGCTCAGAACCATGGAATGTTAAAATCTTACTCACCAACAATTTAATTCTTGATAACTCTAAAATTAAAATTTTGTCATCTTATACAACCCTCGATATTTAGGGCATTACCACAAAAAAAAAACTTCGATAATATTTTTATTTAAAAATGGCTGTATGGACGTAGATTCCTGTGCCTTTAGGATAATTAAAAAACAACAAAATGACACAAGTCGGTAGAAAGTGGTGTTTTGATGTTTTGTTGTAAAACAGCTATTGCAAATAGCTCTTGAATGGCTAAACCAGTTTTGATTCGATGCCACCATCTGTAAATTACGTCAGCTTGCAAACAAAAAACCTGCATCGAAATCAGTCCATCTGCTTAGGAGCTACGATGCCACAGACAGACACACTTATACATAGACACACAGATACACAAATACACTCATCAAACTTATAATACTCCTTTTTTTGTCAGGGGTTAAAAAATGGCACTTATATTAAATAAATTTAAAAAATCTACATTTTTTGTGATTTTGCTAATGTCAGGGCATTTTAATGAGTATTAACATATAGAATGTGGAATTCGCTAATATCAAGTAAAGAAACCTTGAGTTGTAATACACCAGAGCCTCCTCCGTTGATCAGTACTGGATGTGGATGTCGATTTATTTTGAAGCACTATTATGTTATGAACTCCACCCCACGTTGAATTAAATAAGTTTCATTATTTTACATTTCATTATTTTATAAATACTTCGAAATAATGCTTCATTTTCCTTCCTTTCTGAAAACTGTATTCGTTATTTTAACAAAAACCTAAATATTTTCTGTCTAGTATTAATCATTTACTTTCTAAAAGTAATTTTATCATTAGTTTCCTATTTAGTCATTTGTATGCACTATAAAATAGATATTATCTTTCCGCACGGGAACTAGGGAAAATTATGTAGTATATGAGTTATTCTGATGTCTAAGCTATAATAATGAAAAGTTTCATCAAAATTAGTCTAGTAGTTTCTACGTCAACAAGTAGCAGACATCCATCAATTATAAAAACATTTTTAAAAACCTATAAAACCCAAAGAAGACTCACGAAAAAACATATTTTTTTAAAATCTACAGAACCCGAAGAAGGTTAGCGAAACGCGTACTTTGCGTGTTTTTTATTACTTTAATTTACAATTGTGGCATAACATGGGCATAGCCGTGGCGAACGATACCGGAGATGAAAATGATGTGGCGGCGGCGGCTAGAGAATGGCGTGAAAACAAAGGAGTACAGATATTACATGAGAAGGTTACTTCACCGCTTTACAATATTCATATTTATTTATTTATTTATTTATTTATTCACAATTCTTAACAATAAACATATTGTGTTGAATATATGTGCTTAAAACTACATTAATTAAAAAAGAAAGAATACAATGTTAAATTGATAAATCTAAAAAATGTTAAAATAAAAAATTAATGAAAGGTACCTAGATAAGTCAATAATATACAGTCAACATGTCATACAGATTCACTATAGTTAATAAACTCATCAATACTATAATAACATTTACTTATCAGAAGGGCCCTCAACTTACTTTTAAATGTAACTTTAGATATTTTGGCAGTTTATTAAATAATCTAGTTTCTTGAAATGCAACACTATGTTTCACAATATTTAAGCTCATATTATGCTAATAATTAAAAAATCAAATTGAAATCATTTATGCTAATAATTAAAAAAGTCACCGTATTTTGAGTACTGTCGATTTTTTAGATTTTCTTGAAAATCTGAAATAATTTACTACAAATACTTATGCTACTTTTCTACTTTGAACGAATGAACGATTTTTCATACAGTTTTCAGCAATGCATGGAGTGATTCAAGAGGAAGTTTGCTGTCTATGATTCATTCCCGAAAATCTCACTGAACTAAGTCCCGGGTGGGAAGCTAGTAATAGTCGGTTTGGTCGAGTGGTAGTGACGCTGCCTCTTGATCGGTGGGTCCTGGGTTCGATCCCCAGTCGGGGCAAACTTTTGTGTAAAAAACAGATGTTTTTTCTCGGGTCATGGGTGTTTGTGTTTGTCTTTATGTGTGTTCCAAGGGTCCCTTAGTGTGGGCCTTTGAGTGTGTAGCGTTTATTTTTTTTTATTTTTTTTAATAGATATGAAAATATGTTTATTTTATTGTTGGTTCGTTTGTTTATCCTTCATTCACGTCGAACCAGAACAACGATAAGATTTTTTTTTACCAGCCCTTAAACGTCCCCACCGAGGGGCAAGGGCCTCCCTTCGACATAAGGAAGGGGATTTAGGCCATAGTCCACCACGCTGGCCCAATCCGGGTTGGTGGACCGCTCGTCTTTCGAAAACGAATTTTCTTAGACGGGCGGGTTTCACCACGATGTTTTCCTTCACCGTTGAGCAAGTGATAATTAGAAATCCGTACATAAATCTGAAAAGACGAATTTAGTGGTACAGGCCCGCACCAGGGTTTAGTTTCCGGTGATAGCCCAGTTGGTAATGAGCCAGACTTGTAATCCGAAGAAGTTTATATAAATTTAAAAATGTAATACTAACATACAATCTGTGTTAAATGGGAAATGACATACAAACGTTAACGTAAGACAACCAATTAAGAACGTGGTTTTGAATTCAATTGATAGTTTACATAATGATTTCCTGACTAAAGGATGACAAAACCTAAGGTAGGTACACGACTTGCAAGTGGTTGTATGTTCATAGGAGACATTCAGTTAATTGAAGCCATATGGAAGTTTATTTTATTTTTATTTTATTTATTTATTTGAGGTACATACAACAGATTACAACTAATATTACAAATAACCTTTCAGGAATACTTATATAAATCTAAGTTGAAATCCTTACGAGTACATACACAGCATGCAAACTATTTATGTTCCTCTAGGACGTGCGTAAACTTTTAATAACAATAACAATAAAAAAGAAAAACAGGAAAACAAAAATACAATCAATTTAAAAGGAGTGAAAGGTGCACAAAAAATCAGTTCATTTGACGACATCTGTTACTAACTTTTTAAATCTGCGAGGTTTATTGTCATAAAGATCAAGAATAGCGCGGCTCTCAGAAGGCAATTCGTTGTATGATCTGCACATTCGGACTATGGGATTATAATACGAAGTATTGTTTTTGTAAGTACGCAATACGAAAGTTTTCGGGTCACGAAATTTTGAATTGATATTAAAATTTAACGATGCTAAAAGTGAGGGGGGAGTCAAGTTTTTGAATAGAACCTGTCTGTGAAAACACAACTCTAAGGATAAATCTACACTAATATAATAAAGAGGAAAGATTTGTATTTTTGTATGTAACGAAGAAACTTAAAACTACTGGACAGATTTCAAAAACTCACCATTAGGATGCTACATTATCCCTGAGTAACACAGATCGGTTGAGAGTAACATCACCCTATTTCTTTCCGTGTCGTAAAAGGCGACTAAGGAAACACAATTGAGACCTGCCTCCTATAAAGCCACCCCAGGTAACGACACCTTATTTTGTTCAAAATCTGAGGTGTCGTTCTATAGTCTCATGCGGTGTGGTAGGCTCTGCAAAGGGCCGTCTGGTTCGCGACCACCCTCCTAGCGAACAGCGGCCTCCGACGCCAAACAGCTTTCTGTGTTCCGTCGGTGCGTAGGAGTACCAGTGCCTTAATTGGCATTTTCTGGGTTAACACGCTCCATCGTCGACCTCATCTATGACCTTGGTCAAGATTGAGGTCAAGAGTTAACCCATCTTATAATAAATAAAAAAAACATAGGCTACATAATTTTCAGAACGAAGTCCCGTGCGGAATGCTAGTTGAAAATAAAAATACAATACAATATGGACATAGATTGCGCCTTTTCAGGGTTCCATACCCAAAGGGACGCTGTCCGTCTGTCCGTCCGTCCGTCTGTCCGTCTGTCACCAGGCCGTATCTTATGAACCGTGATAGTTAAACAGTCAAAATTTTCACAGATTATGTATTTTTGTTGCCGCTATAACAACAAAATACTAAAATATAGAATAAAATAATTATTTAAGGGGGCTCCCATACAAAAAACGTGTTTTTTGTTGCCGTTTTTCTAGGTAATGGTACGGAATCCTTCGTGCGCGAGTCCGACTCGCACTTGGCCGGTTTATTATAATTTGAAAACGGTACGGCAAAATGTTATTACCATTGGTACCTATGTAATAGTAATACTAGAAGCTGAGAACATAGGGCGCAATGGTAATTCAAATTTCGAAGTGCCGTGCCGTGCCATTCGAATTATAAAAAGGCCCAGAGGGATAAATAAAAAAAACTTATTTATTGTTTATTATACAAGCAAGGAAAAAATTCACAAAAAGCCGTAAAAGTGCGATCAGGCGTGACACAGAACTTTAAAAAATGGTAGAAAAATTACTAAACAAAAAGAAAAAAATCTGGCTGGTGTTTAATGATCTATAAACCTTGAATTATTAGATAAAAATAGAAATAAAAAGTTACCTTCCCCATTTTTGGTTTACGGGTACGAGTCTTTATAATTTACTATCTGATACTATAGAACGTGCATATCCTAGATAGAAAATTGAGTGCTGGTTAGGCCACATACCGGATAGTGACTGGATATCCGGTACAAAGTACTTTGCGAATCCTTGGGATTTAATGTTGATGAGAATCTCTTCAGAAGATTTCTCCCAAAGCATATACCTACTTATTGCGGCTGTACCACCATACATTATTGTATTTACGTTTAAAATTATTTATATAATATTAGCCCTCTATGACTGTATTCCTGCATACCACCTTAAGGAATGAGGCAAGCTGAAAAATAGCACTGCACGGAGCCACGTTTCCACTGCAGCACAAGCTGAGTTTGTTCCCTTTGTCACAGTGTATTATAACTTAGTATAGTTATTTGTATTTTGTGACAATAAACGACTTTTTATTTATTTTAATTTTTTTTAAATACTTTAAGATCTAATAAGAAATAGAATTCCATGGCAACCATTGACCTCTTATGCATAATCCAATGCATTATTTTCAAAAAAATCTGTAATATAAAAAATAACTCTAGCACTTGTGGGAAATACTACCCCAATAAAAGGAGTCAAAAGGTTTTTAAGGAAAAGACTATCGACCGGTAGCCACATTACCTAATACAAGCTTTCCGCTCGGGACTTCGTTCCCGTGGGAATTCGGGAAAATTATGTATCCTATGTTACTCAGGGATAATGTATCATCCTAATAATGAAACAATTTTTGAAATCGGTCAAGTAGTTTTTAAGTTTATTCGTTTCATACAAAAATACAAATCTTTCCTCTTTATAATATTAGTGTAGATGAATATTATTTCTTTCTTCGGCTAAACCTTCAGAATCTTTGTTTATTGTAGCGTGAAGTGGTCAGCGATGTTCTAAAAATATAACTTGTTAAAATTGTAACTGCAGCTCGAGTACGATATTGATAGCGCGCGTAATGCGCCGCGGTCCTATGTCAAAATTTCACCATTGACAACGCCAGGGGGCGAGCAAGCCTTCAATTTCGACACAAGGAAAGGTTTGACACAGGGGAAAACCTTAGTGTGGGCCTTTGAGTGTGTAGCGTTTATTTATTTTTTATTTATTTTTTATTCAAGGCTCTCCTTTGTTAAGTTCGAAAAAGGGTTGTCATTTTCTTGGGAGAGTCCATTTTGCTTTTCGAGGCTATGATTACAGGCGCTATGAGCGTGCAAGACTTCAATAATAAAAAATCTGTTTTTCGAAGCTACACTTGTTGATTTACTAACTTAAAACAAAAAAAAAACAAGCACAAAATTTAACAGAGTTAGTAGGTTAGGTCAACATACAACTTATAACTTTATGTCATTAGAGTTAATATATTCGGCAACTGTAAGAATCATGTGAAGTGTTGACTGTTAGACAACTTTTTATTTCGAGCACTATATTAAAACAGCACAAAATGATTAACTACACCTCTGATAACACTAACAAAAGACGAAAGGATATCGTTTGCCGATCCCACTCAACCTCAAAATTTATACTAATAAATTTTTCACTTTTCTTGGCCCGTTTCTATGTAATAAGTAAAACAGGACATTAAATATATACCACCATAATTCCTTTCATTGTAAGAAAATTGTTAATAATTACCTTGTCCTACGACGAATCAGAAATCTTAAGTAAATTTTAACTTATATGTAGATAGACCTCAGTTACTATGAACTATTTTATTGTTGTTTTATAATTTTTCCCTTTTGTAATATGAAATAAGTCACAAAGTTTTATTTAGCGCATAAGAAGCCCGAGATACAGGATTTTCATATCTAGTTCTGGCATATTATTTGTATAGTTAGCACTATAGCAATTTAAGTTGACAGCATTACTTTTTACTAAATAAACAATTTTTTTTATTCACATAAGGTCTCAACGAAAGAAGTATACACTAAAGATAACATATAAGGCTTATATTATAAGCCTTTGTGCGGGGCTCTCGCGCAATCAAAGTGAAGTTTCACCGTCGAGTTGCGCGCCGTGCGAGTTTGTCGCCATCGTGCCCGACCTGCTGCCCAATATAACCGGTTTAAACTGTAACTGCTGTACAAATATAAGTGAACATTTAAGTGTTCACAACAAAACCGGCGGCTATTCTGCTAATAAATGACGCTTTAATGGTCATGCTCATGCGCAAGCGAGCCGCCTCCCTCTCAGCCAGAGTCAGAGCCAGCTCCAACTCCCTTCTGAACATGCTAGCGAACCTAGTGGACTGCCCATATATACAACAGAAGCTACATATGGACTACGATAAACTAAAATAAACTAACTTAGCAAAGACAAAATTAAAATTAAAGACAAAATAAAATTATAGACAAAAAAAAAATAAGACAAAATTAAAATTAATTTGTGTTTTATTTGTATTACATATAATATTGTAATACAAATAATTACACAAATGCCGGAACTGGAAAAATTTGGATATAAGATAAGCCTTTATCTCAGGCGAAAAAGGACACTTTTTAAAATAGGAAACTATTTTAGTCTACAAAATCACTAACAGAAAGAATTTTAAATTTTAATTTTAACTGTTATTTAATTTTTATTAGTATCTTATTTTCATCTTGATGGAGCTGCTAGTTCAGGCAGTCGTTATCAAATATTCACGGTGATAAAAAAACTCCTAGCTATATTCAAAATCCTGAACCAGTATCACTCAAAGAACACCGTGTGGTGATCGGTTGAGAATAACACCATCCCATCTCTTTCCGTGGGTGTCGTAAGAGGCGACTAAGGAAACACAAATGAGACCTGCCTCCTAGTACGAGTAATATCCCAGGCAACGATACTTCATTTTTTTTCTGAATCTGAGGTGTCGTCCTATGGTCTCATGCGGTGTGGTAGGCTCTGTAAAGGGCCGTCTGGTTCGCGACCACCCTCCTACCGAAGTCCGACGCCAAACAGCTTGCTGTGTTCCGTCGGTATGTGGGAGTACCAGTGCCTTTATAGACATTTTCTGGGTTAACTCGCTCCATCGTCGACCTCATCTTTGACCTTATGGTCAAGATTGAGGTCAAGAGTTAACCCATCTTATAATAAAAAAAACTTTTACGAAAAAAAATTTTTTAATTTTTTTTTAAAAAGTTTTAAATGGTAATAGTTCATTTTTTGCCTAAACGTAGACATTACTCCTACACCAGGCATGCGAGGGGTGCAAGTAGCGCTCGGGGAGTGCACCCGAGTGGTGTCTACGTTTTGGAAAAAAAAACACCACCGAAAAAAAAAAGTGTTTTGTAAGTGATACTGGTTCAGGATTTAGAATATAGCTAGGAGGTTTTTTTCACCCTGTGTAACATTTCGATACTCCTCAATTTCACTACTACAGAAAAAAACGAACACCATTGTCATTTCATTGCCAGTGATTATCGAAATAGCATCCCCGTTATGTGACGTGTTTCTAGACTTTTCTAGAATCATCGACATGTTTCCTTTACACATTTCTTTTGGAAGAACAATTGAATGTAAAGGTATTTCATAAAAGACTACAGACACAGACAAGAGTATAAAAAACAATCAGTGACGTAATTACTCATTGATTATTATGAAACTCATGGACGATATTCAAAACATTCAACACTATGTGAAATTCTATATCACTGCAGTTCCAGATATAGGTAATATTATGATTTCTGTGAATTTTTAACCGACTTCAAAACAAGGAGGAGGTTTTTAATTCAGCTAGTCCCATATAAATTACACCTAAATTAATTAAGCGCTTTTAAAAAAATCAACACGGCAAAAAAACAATACCTTTAATTTAGATTAAGTTTTGGTTTGTGATTTATCTGCCGGTAGGCATTGTTCAGACTTGAATCCGGTCATTATTTTGTGAGTAATTAGCTCAATTAATTAAGTAATTTTAATTCTGCTTGAACTAGTTCTTAATATTTGTTATTTTATTACGAACCTAGTAGTATAAACTAAAACATTGATAAAACAAATACCAAAAGATGTTTCCAATAAAAACCAAAAAAGGCTTAAGAAAAAGTTTTTATGGCGTTTCGTGGGCCAGTATAACTTAAAAAACTCACTTCAATTACGCTTCTTCAATCTTAAAATTCTCCTAAGTTTGAGGTTTAAATATTTTAACTTTTAAGCCTCAAACATACACCAAAAAAATTGTCTTTAACCAGTAATAAGTAAACTTCAATGTCACTTACGTTTTGTCTTTTATATTTAAATACGGAACTCTACAAAGACCAATCAAGCTGTAAGGGCAATAAAAACTTCTATTTACATAAAAAGAAAAACAAAAGGCCTAGCAATCGGATTGGATTCACGCTCAATTTGGAACTTAATCAAGCATTCTGGAACTGCGACGTTGCTGGTCATCAATTCATCATTCAACAGGCGTCGCAAAACCTCTAAACTTCGTAGGGCTTTAAAATTATCCCTGCGACTCTATTATCTTTATTATGAGTCATATATCAGGATGGTAAAGAGATATATATTTAAAACACACAAGCCTACCATTGTCTCTTGCTTGGCACACCTCACGTCTACACCACATTCGTATTCATCGCTGTCTCTACCATTAGTAAGAACGCTGCACGCATACCAACACGAAAGCAAAACACCAGACTGGCTTTTTATACGAAAATATTTATTAAAATACTGCTTTCATTATACTTAACTTACAGCTAAATTATCACTTTTAAAGGGGAATCTCGTTGCCGTGAGGGATGACATTATCCTTTTCGGTCACATCTCGGTCGGAAGGTGTCGTCGGCTCTTTTCGGTCGTCTTCAGTCACAGTCGTCGTAGCTGGAGTCGTCTTTTCTGTCTTTTCTGTCTTTTCTGTCTTTTCTGTCTTTACTGTCTTTTCTGTCTTATCCTTGTTGGCATCTTCTTTCACATAAGGTGTTCCGGTTTCCGCAATTGGTACGTCTCTATCTTCATCTTTTGCCCGGTTGTTAGGACCATTGGTGAGAGGGGCGTTCACAATCAGGTAGCCGTCACTCGTAAACGCAGCGGTAACATCAGAGCTACTAGAGTTGACCGGTAGAGTGTATGTGTGGAAGAACTGGCTGGCAAACACGTCGTGGTCAGCTTGCTTGGCTTCATGTGTTCCTTGGACGAGAATGAAGTCTCCTTTCACCTTCACCTTCAGGTCATCCTTCTTGTAATCCTTCACGTTGACCACGACTTGGAACTTGTTGTCATCGGCGACGATCTTCGGGCCGATTTCGCCGAAGCTGGGGAGCAGTCTCCAGAGGGGTGCGAAAAGGTTGCCGAAGAGCGGGAACGAAAACCAGGGTGTATCGTCGATTACGTCATCTTCTGTTATGTTTGTGACAGGTCGTGGAATCGCTTTTTCTGTAGGTAGGGCAGCAACGGCTGCGAACAATGCGAGGCACGCTAGGAAGCGCGGAGAGAACATGTTTGTTTGAGCGCGTGTGTTGGCACTGCGATTGTATTAATAACTGAGGCCGGCGTGGAGGCAGTAGGCTATATAGAAAAGGCGCGGGGCGCGGGGCAACGCGTCGCCGGACCCACTGACGACATAAAGAGTCGCGCGCGCAGACATGACATTAAGTATAAAACGTCACTGTTTGTTATTACTCCTAAAGGATGTTACTCTTCTTTGTGTCGCGTTTTGGCTTACAATTTTCAGCAAATATCAGCGTTGCTTTGAGATTCTTTTCATTGGAAAAACAGCTGTACCACGCGGTAATTTCGCAAAGTTTACGAATTTTTGATACGAATTAAATGGATTACTTCAAAGTTACTGTGAGGTTTGTTATAGTTGACTCTTTTAAATAAATTATTAAAATTACTACGCCATTCGTCAAAATTTCCAAGCCAAATTAAATACAACAGAGATAAAAACCATTAAGTTACAGTCTCGGGCTTAGCAATAACTTTTTAATAAAGTTTGAAACAAAATTTTAATTTGATTTTCATAAATTCTTTGAACTTGAACTTTGAAACGAAATGAATAAATGTTTTATTTAATTTTAATCAATCTATCAAAAACAAACCTTAGTAAAAATAACATTAGTAAAAATAATACTGGTTGGAAAACATTAATAATTATATTGTCAATAAAATTATTACATTGTTTAGTTGCGAAATAAAAATATTTCCATTACGGTCATACTTAGGGGCCATCCATAAATTACGTCACACGAATTTCATGCTTTTTTGACCCCCTCCCCCTCCTTGTCACAGCTGGTCACATTTGTGAGACTCCCCCCTCCCTAGCGTGACGTCACATTTTTTGCATATTTTCCATTTTTTGTAATTTTCTAATAAAAGCAGTACTTAATAGTTGGTTTTTTTTTTGGTAACTCAAAATTCATTGTCTCAATCAAAGTAAAAACGTAAAAAGAGTGCTTGGGACTGAGGAGGTTAAGTTTGTCGTTAATAATTACCGCGTTTTGATACTCATAACACATTTAGAAATGTGACGTCACGAAACTTATGACCCCTCCCACCCCCTTGTCACACAATGTCACACTTTGTCAACCCCCTCTCCTCCCCTTAAGATGTGACGTAATTTACGGATGGTCCCTTATGAAATCCGTTGAACTTTCGTCATTTTTTAAAATTGTAGGATAATGTTTACAAAGTAAGATATCTAATTACAAGACTAGCTTCCAGCCCGGGACTTCGTTCCCGTCGGTATTACGGGAATGAATTATACACATGAACCTTTTCTCTTAAATCATGCCGTCCATTAGTGAAAACCGTATGACAAACCGTTTAGTAGTTTTTGAGTTTATCGTGTTCCGACAGACAGACGCGGCGAAGGAACTCTACATAACTTTCCAACTCGTCATCATCATCATCATATCAGCCCATTGCAGTCCACTGCTGAACATAGGCCTCCCCCAAGGTGCGTCACTTTGCACGATCCTCCGCTTTTTGCATCCAGCCACTATCCGATATCTTCTTTAGATCTGACCATCTGGCTGGTCCTACACTACGTTTGCCAAGACGTGGTCTCCATTCGAAAACTTGTCTACTCCAACGCTCGTCGATTCTGCGACAGACATGGCCAGCCCACTGCCACTTCAGCTTGCTACTTTCCAACTATCCCTGTGCAAACAATCAGTTCAATTCGTGGCTCCTATACAGGACAAGGACAAACAAACAAACAAATTAATAACCTCAGAGTTTCTTGTCCATTCTTCTCGGAGGAAAATTTGCCTTTGCGTACAGACCTGCCTTCGTGCCATGATTTCCAATAGAACCACTTTTAGATTCTTTATAATTAATGTGAAGAACAAGAAGTAAGGATTAAAATAAAGGCAATAATTGTTATAAAATACTAGCTTTCTGCCCGCGTCCTAATTTTTTTTTTTAATAAAAAGTATCCTATAAACCTCACGGAGCCCGAGACCTTTCCAACGAATGCAAAACCGTGGAAATCGGTTCGTGCGTTCTGGAGTTATAGCGTCAGGAAGGAAAACCCGACTTATTTTTATATAGTAGAAGATTAGCTGAATTAAGGCAATTTGTAAGCTACGTGATAGTTAAAACTACATTATTCATGATTTTTTTCAGATATACTTTTTTTTCCAGTTTATCCCCCGAAAAAAAAATTGTTTGACATGTCAGTCTGTGACATCGTAACTCCTAATGGCCCGATTTCGATACGGTTTTCTTTGTTTGAAAGCTGACATAATAGATATTGTTCTTCGTAAGGTATACAGGGCTTTAGGTGCAACATTCTCAAGGAACGAAGGTCGAAGTATGAAAAAAAAGTGACTTCCGATACAAAATGCGCTATCAGCTGATACAGTTTGTATGGGAACTAAAAAAAAATTCGTATTTCGACCTATGTTCCTTGGGAAAGTTTTTCAGTTTCATGGACTGTTTTACCACCCGAGAGGTTGAAAGAGATTTACCTAAAGCCCTGTATAATGATCAAAATTGGTTCAGCCATTTAAGAGTTATGTAAGGGACTAAGCTTACCGCCCGGGACCTCGTTCCCGTGGGAGATCTGAAAAATTATGTAGCTTATTATTAAGCATGGATGTCAGCTACCTCCATACCAAATTTTATCAAAATTGATTTAGCCGTTTAAGCGTCAAAGAGTAACAAACATCCAAACATCCTCACAAACTTTCGCATTTATAATATTAGTAAGATGAATGCCTTACCTAAATTAATAATCTATACTAGACTAGCCCAATCTTGTAAGGTCCAACTTCTCTGATGCAATAAACCAAACAACTGTACGGAGTAGTAAGACAAAATGATACAAATATGCATACAGGTAAAATCTACAGCTTCAGTCAAGTTTCTTGTCTACATCTGGACAATAATAGTATATTCTTTGACAAACCAGACTCGACCTTGCAAAGGCCGGCTTCTAGACTTCTCTGATGCTAAGCACAATTAACTTATTTCTTACCGGCTGCTAGGGCTGTCAGCGTTAATATAAAATTGATATGTTTATGATTATAAACTGGCGATAAGTACAACAGCGTCAGAAAAATACGTGTATAAATTTTGCATGTTCTCGCAAGCGAACCATGTTTGTTGTATTAATTGTAAATTCCTAATCTGTGGTGATTTTAATACGTGTCATTAAAAAAAAACAAATAGTTGGTTATTTTGTTTCTACTACCGTTGTTTTATTAATTCTTCTTTTTAAGTTTTAATAACAACTTTTTTACAATAATTATGTTATCTTTCTGGCTGAACCTGAAACAAATTTTTATGATTTTGATAGCCAAGAACCATCTCGACCACGTAAGATTAAAAAAAACCGCATCGAAATCGGTTACACAAATATACCCATGTCAAACTTATAACATCCCCTTTTTGTCATAGGTAAAAAAGTAACCAAAAAATAGTTTGTAATTTTCACTTAATATTATAAATGCGAAAGTAACTCTGTCTGTCCGTCTTTCACGCCTAAACTGTGTCTAAAATACAGAACCGATTTCGATGAAATTTGGTACAGAGATAGATTAGAGCCTGAGAAAGGACATAGGCTACATTCTATCCCACAGTTGGGCACGATATAACCTGTAGTCTACGCGGGCAGAGCCGCGGGTGGAAAGCTAGTTATAAAATAAATTAAGTTTGTTTAATTAACAATACACTCATGCCTATAATACCATTCTTGGTAGGCAGAACGCCATGTAGTGCCACGTTTGACATAAATTCAGATGATTATGAGATGAAACATGATGTAAGTAGTGAGATGTTGATTTATTAATCACTAAGAGCGACTTGTAGCATATTTAGAAAAATCGGGATTTTCCAAAACCTAGATTTATCTCTAAACTCGACTTTAATTTGACGTATTTTGATGTTTAACGTTTAATTTAAATCTAGTTTTAAACTAAATCGATGGCGTGCAAGACGTTAAATCGGTTTCACTTTAAAACCAAATTTAAATCTAGCTTTTAAAAATGCTGCAAGTCGCCCTAAAACAGAGTTCTAAAGCCGGTCAAGCTGCCAACCCTGAATACTTTTAATGGTTGTTTAGATAGCTGCATGAGTAATACGTGTCCTAAGTGACTGATTCAGCTTATTAGATGCTTATCCATTTATTATGTGCTTCTGTGTGATTTTTATAAAAAAATGTTACGTGATATGTTAGGAGAGTGGTTTATTTAACATAGTTTGGACGCGATAACAAGAAGATTATGGGCTTTTTTATTGTATTACCATTGCCTCCTATGTAATAGTAATAATTCAATACAATTAGCTGAAAATTTGGCATAAATAATGTCGCACTTTTATCTATCAGGATATATAGGTTACAGAGTAAAGTTAAATTTTATCTACCCTCCCCCCACCTCCGGGGCGAGCATCACCCCCCCGCGCCCTCGAATATGTCCCGGAGCGTGGTTTTTTCCACTTTAAAAAAAAACCGTACTTGATACATAAAAAGTATGTAGGAACAAAATAATCCTTGATAAATTTACTATAAACCTCTCATAGTTACAAAAGCGATATCACTTACAGTTTCAGCGCCATCCGCCACCAAATACGAACGTTTTTAATGATTTATCTATTTTATTTGCTAATAATTTCGTTTTTCCAATAATTTCACACTTTACCGCCAAGATATGTATGACAAAAGTAAAGAATAGAATATTATCTTTTTAAAAAGGTATAATTTATATTTAAACTCTTTTATTTACTGTTGCTATGCTATTTTTTTTATGTAATTCATGCGACCATTCAGCGAAATATAATCATTCGTACTAGTTAAACGGCGCTATTTTAAACACGATAGACTTTTTACATGTTTTCCAGTTATTTATAGGTATAGAACTATTCTCTGTATTTTTTTTTCAAATTTTTAGGCCCAGTATTTTAGAAATAAGGAGGGGGTAGCGACATGGTTAATTTTCGCCCATTTTCTTTAATAACTTTAAAACTGATTAATTAAAAATGATGAAAAAAGTATTTTAGAGATTTTTATAAAGTACCCTTTTATTTGATATATCACAGGATATATTTTGCATTTTTTTTTCTTTTTTTCTAATTTACCCCCCCAAAACTGGCCCCCATGTTTAAAATTAATTTATTTATGTTACACGTCCGTGTTTGGGTCATCAATTTATATACGTGCACCAAATTTCAAATCAATCGGTCCAGTTGTTTTGGATATAATTATTACCTTTTTAAAAATTGTTACCTGGAGCTACAGGGCCATTTTCTACCGGAGAGAGATTGCAAATTGCAAATAAAACCAGCTTACTTATCTTTTTTTAATCTTAAGTTTATTTTTTCTTAGGTATTTACTAATACTTCTATTATTTATGTATGCATGTAACTATTATGACATCCACTTCAAAAATCAGCATTATACTTCTTCAATATCTACTTCGATTACGTTCACACAACTCTGGCCTCTACAATTTTTGCACATAGTGGTACATCGCAAATCGGCTCTTACGCATCCACATCGTTTACCACAGCCTTCTTTGCATGCACACGTTATTAATTTTAATATAGAGGCTGGTGCTGGAGGCTCCGTATTTAAAATGGGAAGTAGGCAATTGACAGTTTTTTTCCAGCCCCATTCTTCAGGCGGTAACACGTTACTCCTCCAACTTTGCACTTGGTGAAAGACTCGCCGAAAATGATGGCGAGCAGCAGACGATGTAGGTGGCAATTTCGCCAAAATTACAGCATTCTTCGCCTGTCCCACAAATTTGTTAAAGCAAACAAATCTGTGCTTGTTCAAATCCTCTTCTCCGGGTTGAGCTTTGTACAGCGCAAGAATAGTGCGTTCGCCAGCCTTTTCGATTTCTTCATTGGATGCATTTGGATTGTTGTAAACGGTGGGAATGTAGTGCAAGTCCAGTATCTTGTTAAACAGTTGTGGGGAACTAGCGCACAGACGCGAGCCAGGAATGCTCAGCACGAGAAACCGCCCGGCTCTTTCAAAGTAGCTGATGATATTTTGAATTTTAAAAAATAGCATAGCAGCATCAAATGAATGAGTGTAGAAATAAATTGTACCTTTTTATAAAGATAATTTTCTATTCTTTACTTTTGTCATACATATCTTGGCGATAAAGTGTGAAATTATTGAAAAAACTAAATGATTAGCAAGTAAAACGGATAAATTATTAAAAACGTTCGTATTTGGTGGCAGATGGCGCTGAAACTGTAAGTGATATCGCTTTTGTAACTATGAGAGGTTTATAGTAAATTTATCAAGGATTATTTCGTTCCTACATACTTTTTATGTATCAAGTACGGTTTTTTTTTAAAGTGGAAAAAACCACGCTCCGGGACATATTCGAGGGCGCGGGGGGGTGATGCTCGCCTTGGAGGTGGGGGGAGGGTAGATAAAATTTAACTTTACTCTGTAACCTATATATCCTGATAGATAAAAGTGCGTCTTTATTTATGCCAAATTTTCCATACATCTGAATTTAATTTTCTTCAATTATAATACTAGAAACTGAGAACATAGGAGGCAATGGTAATTCAATTTTTGAAGTGTCGTGCCGTGTTGTTAGAATTATAAAAAGGCCCAATTAAGGATTCAATATTTTAATTTGTGTCTGTGTTTAGTTTAAGGTACAACTTCCGTAGTCTATCTATATCTATGCATATCTATATCTTCTATATCTATATCTATATACTATTTATAAAGAGGAAAGATTGGATTGTTTGTTTGCATTGAATAGGCTCCGAAACTACTAAGGACCGATTTGAAAAATTATTTCACCATTAGAAAGCTATATTATCCCCGATGGACATAGTCTACACAATTTTCCCGAACTCCCACGGGAACGAAGTCCGAGCGGAACGATAGTAGTAAATAAGAGGGATTTAGAAAACTATCACAATAACTCTGAACCTTAACGACTATCCCAATCTTGTACACACAGCAGCACATCGGGTTATATATGTTGACCTTGACATCGTCTTTATCTCGCTTGTAATAGCGCCGGCTTTTGTGGTGTAAATGGGTAACCAGACGTGCTGCTGTCTGTACCTTTTCATTTTCACTGGCACATTTACAAAGCCATTATATGACTGTTTCATTTTTATCTCGTAAGTAGTTTTTAAAAGTATGAATAGGTAAGACGCTTATTAGCTTAGTATAGGGAAGCGCTTATTAGCCTAGTAGAGCTCACTATTCGTATTCAATCCGTTCCATGGTGAGATTTGTGCCGTGTGGTGATCGGTTCAGAATAACACTACCCCATTTCTTTCCGTGGGTGTCGTAAGAGGCGACTAAGGAAACTCAAATGAGACTTGTCTCCTATTAATCCACCCCAGGCAACAAAACCTCAATTTACTCTGAATCTGAGGTGCTGTCCTATGGTCTCATGCGGTGTGGTAAGCTCTGTAAAGGGACGTCTGGTTCGCGACCACCCTTCTACCGAAGTCCGATGCCAAACAGCTTGCTGTGTTCCGTCGGTGCGTAGGAGTACCAGTGCCTTATAGGCATTTTCTGGGTTAACTCGCTCTATTGTCGACCTCATCTATGACCTTGGTCAAGATTGAGGTCAAGAGGTAACCCATCTTATAATAAAAAAAAGGTATAATCATGTTAGTGAAGAACTTGAGAAACCTTGTAAGACTTGCGAATAGGCGCAAAGTTAAAAAAGCTGATGTAATTCATAGAATTTCATAGAACACTTAGAATGTTACTTAAAATAAGTCTAATTAGGGATAATTAGACTTATTTTAAGTAACATTCTAAGTGTTCTATGAAATGAAGCTATTTTTCACTTTGATCTGACTTGGGGTCGGAGTTTTGAAACCGCCAATTGGCCTCTGACTTGGCTTAACGACTGTAGCCAAACGACAGCAACCGGGACTTACAGCCTAACGTGCCCTTCGAAGCACAGAAATTCTCGTGATTGCCATTGTGTGTGTTGCTTAACCTCATTGATCGGTTGACAACAGTGTGCGCCAGTGGGCTAAAAGAGCTACTCAATCAGTGAGGTTAAGCAACAGAGAACTGAATATAAACCGAATAGAAATTTTAAATACTTTACAATTGTAAGTTTTATTTAACAGGGCCCTGGAATTTAGGTTCCAAGTATTTACGGTGACAAGAATTCTACGTTATTACGTGTGACGTCTACAAACTTAAAGAGCAGCCATCAATCACATTACAATAGAAGGACAAACTAAATACGTATTGTGTTTGTCTTCCATAAGTGGAAGCGAAACAACGATGTTTTTCAAACGAACGCTTGGAAACGCCTAGAATTAATAGAACTGACAATAACATGTTCCAATACAGTTGCTCGTTCACGTTGAAAACTTAAGAATCAACTGACTTTAACCAAAACTTCACCTAAATATAAAATATATAGGCCTTTTTTCGAAAACGGCACGGCAAAATTGTATTATTTTATTATTATTTTTATTATAAGAAAGGTTAACTCTTGACCTCAATCTTGACCATAAAGGTCAAAGATGAGGTCGACGATGGAGCGAGTTAACCCGGAAAATGCCTATAAAGGCACTGGTAAGCTGTTTGGCGTCGGACTTCGGTAGGAGGGTGGTCGCGAACCAGACGACCCTTTACAGAGCCTACCACACCGCATGAGACCATAGGACGACACCTCAGATTCAGAAAAAAAAGAAGTGTCTTTGCCTGGGATGGATTACTAGGAGGCAGGTCTCATTTGTGTTTCCTTAGTCACCTCTTACGACACCCACGGAAAGAGATGGGTTATTCTCGACCGATCACCACATGGAGAAATGTATGAAAACATATGACAGGTTTTTCCACTAACCGGCGCCGGCACCGGCACGGCGATGACTCCTTTTCATACACTTTTGTTTCCCTGGTTACCGACGCCGGTGCCGTGCCGTTGCCTTGCCGTCAAGTGAAAAACCGCCAAATATCAGCAGATAACCACAAACCAAAAGGTTATCTAAATATTACACATTGTTTATTTCTGATGACTTTTTTAAAAAATCGCTCAATCGATTTCTATAAAATTTCTGCGACTATCTGAACTCACGACTCACTAATTCAACAAAGCGTTACAAACTGTTAAACCTTGAAAACTTAAATTTTGCTTAAAGGTGTAGACTTTGAGTAAGAAAGGATTATACAAAAATCCCAGGGGAACGAAGTTCCGGGACTCCTTTTTATATGTGTTGTATCCTAGAACGTGCGTCTAAGGCCTCGCACCTTAGACGCACGATCAGGGTAGCCGGAGTCGCTGCCGAATCTGCAGCCGCCAAAAAGCGGGACAAGTACTCTGCTCTAGAAGTCAGATATTACTTTGTCCCGCTGGCATTTGAGACTACGGGTTGCTGGGGGTCGGAGGCTTTGACCTTCGTCAAAGAGATTGGGCGTCGTCTTAGGGAGGGTGGGCATGACGCGCGCTCTGGGTCCTACCTGGCGCAAAGGTTGTCGATTGCTATTCAACGCAGAAACGCGGCGAGTGTGATGGGCACCTTTGCGTCCGGTACGGCATAGGGCGGGTTATTTAACTAATAATTAGGACGTGCGGTAGTGAATTTAGAATTTAAGACGTTAATTAATTTAATTTTGACATATGTATTTTATTTTTATTTTTGTATTTGAATAAAGCTTTTACTATTACTCCTAGAACATGATACACATCAGGACAATAATAATGCATATTATCCTCGGAAACTTGATCGAGAGAGAGTTAGGATTAATTTCTGGATACCAATTAGAAAGTTGCTCCCCTTTCTTCAACCCTCCCTGAGGGGATTCAATCCGTTCCAAATAACAAACAAGACAATCGTGCAATACCTAAGTTTATTGCCAGGGTTGAACTCAGGCGGAAAACAAGGGCCAATGGAATACAAATCATCATTAGTTCTAAACAATAACCATATTATTATTATACAGGGCTTCGGGTAAATCTCTTTCAACCTCTCGGGTGGTTAATCAGTCCATGAAACTGAACAACTTCCCCTAGAAACATAGGTCAAAATACGAAAAAAATTTTTTGATCTCCCATACAAAATGCGCTGTTTGCTAATGGAGTTTGTATGGGAACTCCAAATTTGTTTTTTTCCGAGAGGTTGAAAGAGATTTACCTAAAGCCCGGTATAGCTGTGAAAATCACACATAAATATGTCTTAATGTACATTCTTTTTACAGAGCATACTATGACTGCTTATCCTAGTATGCTCTCTAATATCTCAGAAAAAAAAACCTCATCTTTTATCGGCTAACTTCGAGTTTTGAAAAATAAAATAAAACATCAGGAAAATAGGTAAGGGACGTAGTTTTTAATTCAAAATTTGAGTTCTAATCATGTTCTAATAAAATACAACAACAATGAAATAGGTTACTAAGTTCTGATCACGAGGAGAATGTATTTTTTGTGTCCCAAAACACCTTGTTATAGGACTTTAAGTATCATCATGGTCATTACCTATGTACTTCTGGGCGCCGATTCGGTAACTTCAGTTGTGTGTCCATAGAATGGAGGCTATTTTATCTGTTCAGGTGGCAAACGCGAGGACTATCCAAATTATATATGTCATCTAACCAGCTGCTTTGACTGTTAGACAAGCAACCATGGGAATAAATTGCTCAGCTCCAGAGTTATTCAGATATTAAGTCAATTAAAATTAAATTTAAGAAAATTTATATGACTGACTTAAAAAGGGCGACCCTCGGAGTTTCTTGCCTATGCTTCTCCTGAGGAAGACTGCACCTCTGCGAATAGGCGCAAAGTCAAAAGTGCTAATGTAATTCATCATATTGACGTATTCAAGTATCATTTTATATGTTCAATGAAATAAACAATTTTGAGTTCGAGTTTGAGGTGGCGCCACCGCCAACTGAATTTTCAGTTGCTAGGTAATTTGCAACTTTACGTTCGGTTGGCGGTGGCGCTGCTGGTCGGGGTGGCGCTGCTGGTCGGGGTCAGGAAGTGTATGAAAATTAAGTAGTTCTCAGTTTCGCCACCTGAACAGATAAAATGGCCTCCATTCCATCGACACAGAAAGAAAGAAAGAAAGAAAGAAAGAAAATAATTTATTAATTGCCAGCAATACATTAAAGTAACAATTTAGGTTATGATTATAGCAAAGTTCGATCAAATACATAAATTGTAAATTACCTTCATCTATACTACAATATATTGCACAACTGAAGTTACAGAATCGGGGCCCTGGTTTTCTATCGTGTCCATACCATTGCTTTCGAAATAAGATTGATCATTTTATTTTAGAGTTAAAAAATCGATACGCTAACTAACGCCACACCATGTACTGTGATTATTCTTGCTGTCTTTTAACAAATACTTTTTCAAATAGTTTTCCAGTATGAAATTTATCGTATAATGGATTGTGCAGTTTATCATATTATCATATGCACAATGCGTTGCGGTTTGGAAATAATTTATGAAGTTCACAGAACGTATACGGTTTTGCGGTGAAATTTGTAGTGAGATCTCATTATTTTAAATTGGGAGGCTTGTCGGACAGTCAGTAAAAAATATATGTAGATTAAATTATACTTACAATACTGACCAATAGGTCACTCACACACTCAAAGGGCCACACTAACATTAGAGTTGTGCTTCAATTATTTTGTCCTCCTTTGATCACATAGGAAGATATACATGAGCACCCTGACCCTAGACAAACATCTATTTGTTACTCAAATGTTTGCTCCGACCGAGAATGGAACCTAGTAACAATTCAGAGGCAGCTTTATTAGCCGCTGGACAATATCCATCGTCGAAATTGTGAATAAATTATATATTTTGGGAAAAACTAATCAATAGACCGTCCGTTCCCACTAATTCCATTTTTTACTGTCACAAAAAATAAATTTTGAATACTTACCACAAAATAAAATATACATCTACACTTATAGAGAGGAAAGATTTGTTTGTTAGCATCGAATAGGCTCCGAAACTACTGGACCAATTCCAAAAATTCTTTCACCATTAGAACCATTATATTATCCCTGATTAACATAGGCTACATAATTTACGAAGTCCCGAGCGGAATTCTATTCAATATATAATTTTGAACTAATTGTAAGGGGGTTTTAAAATGTATACCGGATGAGTCTCTGTTCAAAAATTAATAATACGAACCAAGTTTGACTATTATAGTTTTGTTTGTATTCCTACCTACGCCAGTTGTTCACTATTTGTTCAGTAAAATGCGTCACAGTTCAAATGGGTAAGTAAATAGCGAACAATTACCTCTAAAATGAGGTAAAATTTGACACTCTACACTTGTGGTTTAAACACATTACATATGCATGCTTAGTATTTCCATTTGATATCAATTACAAACCGTTTATGTATTTAAAATATTCTGTGTAAAAACCCTTACTTCACATTTATTGGCATCTATAGTATGCCCGGGAAGAGTTTACAGCACACTTTAAGGCGACTACACTACCTAAATTACGATTTTATGATGCGTAGGTAAGCATAACGCACTGCATTAAATCGAAGAAAAAAATACTACGGTAATATTCAGGACATAAACTAGATAAGTAGTTTGCTGAAAACATGACTCAGCACTTTTGGTTCGATAGAAAAAGCTCACAAAGTCACCTCTAAATACCTACCAATATTGTGTATATTTTAAGCTGTAAAAACGATAGTAAAATGCACACAGGAACTTGAATTTGCTATCAAAATGTTCGTGATTAAACACTCTCGATAAGTAGTTAACGCATTTTTCGATATAAGCTGTTACCTTTCCATAAAACTCATTTTTCTAACTTTCGAACATGTTTTTACGCACGCACGCTTTCATAGTCCGTAAACTTCGTGTATCGACACTGTTCGCACTGCCGGCCCAGGCCTGTTGAGAGACGGAGATGGCACTATTCCTATGTGTGCTGCCTTTATCGGGTGCTGTAGTCGCCTTAAGTATTTTTCTTTTACCCCCAGTCCAGTGTGGAAGTTTTGTCCTCCCATTTTGCTCTCTTCTCTGAAAGCAAATTAGATCAAGACATACAATTAAGATCAAGTTTGATCAGCCTTCGTTACCAAGTAGCGCTCGCTGTGATCAGCCGATCAGTGAGGTTAAGCAATTTACATGGAGGCACGGTTTTGTGTCGTGAGCTGATTCACATTCTTCTTCTTCTTCTTATCGTGTAGGTATAGTCAAGTACCTATGTGGCGAACTTGGCTAACCCTGGTGTCAAAGTTTTCAAACCGCGCAATGGCCTCTAACTTGGCTTTAACGACTGTAGTCAATCAACAACGGCCGGGACCGACAGCTCAACCTCCAAAGCACGGAAACGCTCGTGATAAATTGCCACTTTGGTCACCCATCAGGTTCCCTGCCTCTGTGTACGTTGCTTAACCTCACTGATCGGTTGAGATCAGCGAGAGCCACTGGGCTACGAGCGCTTCAACATTCACATCCTTAATTTTCGCTTATGTATGTATAGGTACGTAAAGTCACCTAATTAAGAAGAAACTTTTAAGAAACTTGGTTGGTGAGGCCCATCATAACAGTAGGCCGAGTACGATAGTGACAGCGCCGCGACAACACCGCGGTCCTATGTCAAAATGTCAACATTGACAACGCCATAGGGCGAGCAAGCCTTTGCGCGGGACCCTCGCGCAATCAAAGTGAAGTTTTAGCATGAGCCGAGCGCAAGTTTGTCGTTATCGTGCTAGACTGCAGATCATGAATTTTAGGTAATTAACTTCGACAACTTTCATATCAACAAAATCAGAAAAAAATTGAACTGAACTGAAATCAGCAACTCGAGCACGATGGCGATAAACTCGCACGGCGCGCCACTCGGCTCACGCTGAAACTTCACTTTGATTGCGCGAGGGCCCCGCGAAAAGGCTTGCTCGCCCTCTGGCGTTGTCAATGTCGACATTTTGACCTATGACCGCGGCGCATTACGCGCGCTATCACCATCGTACTTGAGCTGCAGGATTAGGTACACCGCTCGATGTTTAGGCCAAGGCCTTTAAAAGGACGCAACGTGTATTATGTTATTTTTTATTGTTTGTATTGCGGTTTTTATTACCTCCATAACATCAACTGTGTTGGTTTCTTAACGTTGTTAAATCAGAAACTTCTTAGAAATTGTGCATCATTCTAAGTCATCACGATTTTTTTATCGCGATGCATGAGTTCAATCGTAATTATCATGTTATGCTTTGTAAGACTAGGGTTATTATGGATTTTGATTACGTCAATCCAAATCGAGGCTCTAGAAATAAAACTTATAGTTTTGATTTTAAACTAGACGAGAAATATGATAGCTGATGCTGATGCCGGTAACTTCATTTGCGTGTTATTTTTTTTTGTACAGAGTACACAGTACGTGATTTAGATTTTTACATACAAAAGTTTTTTCCCGCTAACTCCCGTTTCCGTGGGAATTGTGCAATATCCTGTTGCAACTAAGCTTTAAGTTTACTAAGGTACCTGCATGCCAAATTTCAAGCGTCTAACTTAAGCGGTTTAGATTTTTCATACAAAAGGATTTTCCCGCTAATTCCCGTTCCCTTGTGAATTTCGGGAATTCCTTTCTTAGTGCACCTCTACGGTACCTAAGCTACGTCCCTTCCAAATTTCAAGTGCCTACGTTTAGCCGTTTAGGCTGTGCGTTGATATGTCAGTCAGTCAGTCAGTCAGTTTCTCCTTTTATATATTTAGATTCAGCTTTATTTGAGCTCAAAACCTCAAAAGTATTTAATCATCAGCTATAGTCTATATCTATCTATCTATACATATTATAAAGAGGAAAGATTTGATTGTTTGTTTGTTTGTTTGTATTGAATAGGCTACGAAACTACTGAACCGGTTTGAAAAATTCTCTCACCATTAGGATGCTACATTATCTCTAAGTAACATAGGCTACATAATTTTCCCGAATTTCCACGGGAACGAAGACCCGAGCGGGATGCTAGTTCACAATATATATAATTTCACCGCTACCCACCCCGCTGCTCTACGGCCGCCGCATCGTGCATTATAAATCTTACATTTATCCCCGATGAACATAGGCTACATATTTTTCCCGAATTCCTACGGGAACGATGTCCCGGGTGGAATGCTAGTAATCTATTCAAGAGGAAAGATTTGATTGTTTGTTTGTTTGTTTGCTTTGAATAGGCTCCAAAACTACTGGACCGATTTGAAAAATTCTTTCACCATTAGGATCCTACATTTATCTCCGATGAACATAGGCTACATATTTTTCTCGAATTCCCACGGGAACGAAGTCCTGGGCGGAACACTATTAATAATATTATAAAGAGGAAAGATTTTATTGTTTGTTTGTTTAATAGACTTCGAAACTACTGGACCGATTTGAAAAATTATTTCACCATTAGAATTCTACATTATTCGTGATGAACATAGGTTTTTACATGATTTTCCCGAATGTCTAATAAAAGTGACTAATTAGTCCATTAAAAGATCCATCCATTCAGAAACTCACCGACGGAACACAGCAAGCTATTTGGCGTCGGACTTTGGTAGGAGGGTGGTCGCGAACCAGACGGCCATTTACAGAGCCTACCACACCGCATGAGACCATAGGACGCCATCTCAGATCCAACACAAATTGAGGTATCATTGCCTATGATGAATTAATAAGAGGCAGATCTCATTTGAGTTTCCTTAGTCGCCTCATACGATACACACGGAAAGAGATGGGGTGGTGTTATTCTCAACGATCACCACACGGCTAAAAACCGATGTACACACCTCTGTTAATTTATTTATTTATGTATTTCATTTGAAACACATAACAGAAAACAAACCTTACATGCTAGTGGTACATGGTGTAGGTTAGGAACTAGATTAGTTTCAACAAGATGTGTTTAAACAATTAATTTTCAATTTATTGTCTACATATAACATTTTCTACATTCTACAAATTGTATATTATGTCACCGAAAAAAATAGGAATCGTAAGTTGATTAACTTTCGAGGTAGTTTATCAACTATCGGGAAATCTTAAATCGTAATTGAAATACATTATTTAACGTATAAATTTCCGGTAATTGATCAATTTACGGTGTTTCGCGGTAAAATGATCCGACGAACGCGAGAGGTACGCTGATTGGTTGAAAACGCGAGCTGTACCCTGATTGGTTGAATGTCTCGCTTGGAACTGCAACAAGTAGGTTTGTTAGTTTTAACGCACGAGCCGAGCGAGCGTAGCGAGCACCGACCAATCAGAGAACAGTGTATTATATTATGTATGTCAGTTTTACGTAAAAATGTACACTGTGCAGCGATTGGCCCATTCGTGTATGATTTGACGTGTGGCAAAATCGTTAGTTGATAAACTTACAGCCAGGCAGCGTAAGTTGATCAATTAGGGATCATTCAACAATTACGTGATCACCGGAAGGGGGGCGGGGGTCGGGTGCTTGTATATACATCGGATTATTTGGGGGGGGGGGGAAGAAGCCATGATTACGTCATCATTTTTTAACTTTAATTAACGTATAGCGAAATGAAAAACTATCTATTTTATTGATTTAACTTTATAGTTCTTACCTTTTTGCATTTTGACAAATTACACACCCTCTTCCCTAAGACCCATAGAAACATAACATAGGAGTCAGTGCTAATACAGCAAAAATTTTGAACACAGACGGATTACGTAATCAAGGTGAGGGGGGGGGGGGTTAAAAACAAAATATTACGCTGTGATTACATATAAAAAACGGCCAAAAATGATCACGTAATTGTTAAACGATCCCTTAGCTAAAATTGTAAGACTTTCCGATAGTTGATAAACTATCTCGAAAATTGATCAACTTACGATTCTTATTATTTTCCGGCGACATATACATTTTATATTAAGTTAAGAAAGTCGCTCCATTTAAATTATTTGTACTTATTTTATGTTTCATAATGTAGCAGATTTAGATTTATTATCACATACTATAGCTACAAAGTTAAGTTTATAATAAAATAGGTTAGTCATTTCAACCCATAATGATCGTCAAAAAATTATAAGTTGAAAAATTTAAACAATGTCAAATAAAAATAATTAAATAAAACTGAACTGGTATACAGAAGTATACTATCTAAAATGTCAAATAATATGTTAAAATCAAGAAATAACATCAAAAAAAAAATTTTTAATCACTCTACCATGAAGTACGGTGGGCCGCTCATCAGGTTACCATAAGCGTGCACTCAGTGCTGTTGCGATAACAGCGGTTTTGCAACGAAAATGTAGTAACCTGATGCGCTGGCCTCTGTACAATTAACAAATTTTTTAAATATTTTTTATTTCATTTTAATCAATTAATATGTCAAATTTAAAAGATGAAATTACACGTCACAATTACATCCTAAATAATTAAAACTACATTAAATGTCATATCATAATAAATGACAATTAAAAATACTACATACTCAAAGCAATTAATTCAAAATAAACTTATAAATTGTCATTAAAATTTGATGTCCAAATATTCTTTATTTGAATAGAATTCATGTTCCAATAAAAGTTTTCTCAATTGGCGCGTAAATGTTTCGTCATTTCTTTGATTTCTCAAGTCAGCGGGCAGGTGTTCATAATAAGTGGGCCCAATCACAGACGGACTGGAGACTCCGTAGTGACACAGGCTTCCTTTCCACGTGATCAAAGTCGCATGCGGAAAGATAGCTAATAACAAACTACTAGCTGATGCCCGCAACTTCGTTTGCGTTTTAATTTTTTTGTACAGAGTACACAGATTGAAAACATCTATCTTACGTGATTTAGATTTTTAAATACAAAAGTTTTTTCCCGCTAACTCCCGTTCCCGTGGGAATTTTGCAATATCCTGTTGCAACTAAGCTTTAAGTTTACTATGGTACCTGCATGCCAAATTTCAAGCGTCTAACTTAAGCGGTTTAGATTTTTCATACAAAAGGATTTTCCCGCTAATTCCCGTTCCCGTAAGAATTTCGGGAATTTCTTTCTTAGTGCACCTCTACGGTACTTAAGCTACGTCCCTTCCAAATTTCAAGTGCCTACGTTTAGCCGTTTAGGCTGTGCGTTGATATGTCAGTCAGTCAGTCAGTCAGTTTCTCCTTTTATATATTTAGATTCAACAAACGGTGCAAAGTTTCGATAAACATTTATTCAGGGGTTTGTGGGGTCATAACATCTAAGTGCTCCAAATCGTCATACTCAATTGCTAGCGGTGCACCCTGCTGATCAACAGACGAGACTCTGACGTACTACAACCCGTAAAGGATTTTTGTACTTGATATTGGCGATTTCACCATTCTTTATTTTAATTTTGTTAAAATACTCAGACATTGGCAAAATCACGGTATTGTGGACGCTATTTTTCAAAGAATTGTAATGGACTTTATTCATGTTTCACAGTTATGGGTTTTTGCCTAGCTGCAGCAATTATGACCACGCACGTACACAGTGCTGACTCACATACTCGCAACTATTGGAATGATATATATCATTTTTATTTGAACAATAAAAAACTTGTTTTGATTCCATGCAATCGTTCACTTTATTTAAAATATACTACAATATAGTTTGATGCTTTATAACGTGCTCATATCGTGTGACATCAAAGTAGAACATCGCTTGTAGAAAAAATATTTGAAACCGTATCCATTCCACCTTTAAGTGCCGTAACATGTAATCACTGAAGTTTGATAAAGTGGATATGTTAATTTCGCAATTTTTTTGCAGTAATTATGTCATTTTTCTTGTACATATGGTAAATCCTTCCCTTTTAGCTAAGACATCTACAGCAGAAGCAAAACTTTCCACTTCTTTCAACGAGGGTACATTTTTAGCGAGTAGTACCACATAACTCATATTCATATTACTATTATAAAACAGAGAATAATTTGGTGTCAGTTTGCGGAGAATCAGAAAATCTCTCGGCTGTCCTGAACATTCACATTTAGATTCAAAAGCCTTTTGCACTTGTAGAGTACTATTTACAACAACGATGGGATATTGTGTGCCTTCTTCATGTACAATTCCAGACTTTAAAATTACTTTAATTTCAGGGACTGTTTCATTACCGCATGTGCAATTAATCCCGGTTGGAACAAAGTACATGGCATCACAAGGTGCGAATGTAGGAGGATAATTCTTAACTGTCGTCCAAAACCCAATAAAGTCTTTTACAACTGTTGGCTCCGCCAGATTTGTAAAGAATACTATCAATATAAATTGTTTCATAGTGATTTTCCTAATAATCATCCAAAGTAATTATGAACTTATCTAAATTAATAGACAGAGTCAGAAACACGAGCATAAACTGCAAAACCGACGTGGGGGCCAAGTCCGCCAAACTAAAGTGAGCCTGGACTGGACATGTAAAAAAGATGTCAGGATGATGTTGATGGTTAGTGGCCAGAACTTGCTCAAGTCCGCAAGAAGTGGAAGTATGGAGGGGAGATCTTTGTACAGCAGTAGGATCTTATAGACTAGATAAAATAATTTTGAAACGAATTCCAGTATATCCACAAATTCGTTGTTAAATTAGAACCCTTTGTGAAGTCCGCAGGATAAGTTTTGTTTTTTCGGCAACCTAAAACGAAACGTAAATGTTTATTTACATGGCTGTTTTATTTACAAATTTTAAATTTTAGAGTTATCCTACGAATTCTAATTTTTCGCCAGATTGTGTAAGGGTTTCTCTTACCTTTTAGAACAACATTTTTTTTATTTTTAAATCAGTATCCACTTAGTAGTAAAATAGCTAAATTTGATCATAATTCAAGCTTTGGACCATTAAAAAAAACACTTTACTGCTATTTGAAACGTTATTTTAAAATAAGTTACAATTAACTTGACTTCCAAAACACTGAAGGTTCCTAATAACGAGTGGCAAAATGAATGTTCTGGGTCTTAAAATGCTGCGTCAAAGCATCAATTTTAATTAGCAATCAATTGCAATTTTCAGCTGTTTTTTTCAGTCAATAATTTTCCACTTTAAAAACGTATGAGTCACCGACTTCAATCCAAACAATAGTTCGCACAAAGTAGATAACTAGTGTCAAAAAAGGAATGAATAAAGGTCCAATAGTTTTGGGATTGTATAGGGGTAAGTCCTCTGAAGAAGTTTTCTAACTACAATCTATTCAATCTATAAATTCAAGCTATGAGCATATCCTGCAACTTTTGAAACAATATGATTTATTTCTTCAGTTTTCCTATTTTTCGCGGACTACAATGTCTATTAACTACAAATGAAAATATCATTCGTTTATTTATGATGTTCTGGTTTGTAAGTATGTTTTTTGTTTTTGTTGATTTTTTTTAAAAGCGCTGAATCACTTCGATACAATTTATATGGGACCATTTCAGGAGTATACTCTTTTGAACAAAAACATATTTTTTTAAATCGGCCAACAGTTGGCGGATTTGTCGCGTAACAAACAAACAAAAAAACATACAGACGAATTGAGAACCTCCTTTTTTTTGAAGTCGGTTGAAAGTAGCTTTATTTCGTAGAACATCTAAGATGATTCGAGATAAGCTTGCAATATCTTCATTGCTACATAGATTCTTTCCTTCCTTCTACAGTAGGTAAGCAGGAACAATAGCTGAAGCACAACATGCTCTGTGGTGATCGGTTGAGAATAACACCACCCCATTTCTTTAGAGGCGACTAAGGAAATACAAAATGAGACCTGCCTCCTATTAATCCACCCCAGGGAACGACACCTCAATTTTTGCTGAATCTGAGGTGGCGTCCTATGTTCTCATGCGGTGTGGTAGGCTCTGTGAAGGGCCGTTTGGTTCGTGACCACCCTCCTACCGAAGTCCGACGCCAAACAGCTTGCTGTGTTCCGTCGGTGCGTAGAAGTACCAGTGCCTTAATGGACATTTTCTGGGTCAACTCGCTCCATCGTCGACCTCATTTATGACCTTGGTCAAGATTGAGGTCAAGAGTCAACAACAACGTGTGTGGGGCAAAATGCGCCGCGGACAAATGTCAAAAAATTGTTGAAATGACCAAATGAATCATAGAGAAGTACTTATCACCGCTAATCTGAGTGGCATGATGGGTTAGTTTGTCGCAGGCCGTGCTAGCTACGCTGAAAGTATTGAATCATGCAATGGTTAAAGAACAGCTTAGCAGAAATTGTATAATGAATTATTTTAAATATTGTATGTTAACTCTCTATAGCAAACTCTTACATACCAATACAAAAGAAACATAGACATGTAAATCCCTGAAGGGATCTCTTCCATTCTACCTTAGAGATGATAAAAGAGAAATAGAGATGGTGCGAGCTACAACGCAATATTTTATGCATTACCTACCAATAAATAAAATATATATAAAATATAAAAACCAAAGTAATATAATTTTTTTTTGCTAAACATAAATCAAAATGTTGCAAAGTTAAATAACATTAGAATAAGGCTTTCGATATTTCAACGCCTGTCCAAATAACTTTAGCAAAAGTTTTAACCTTATAATTTGCTCTTTAAAATTTACTTTGGTAATGAATTTCTATAGCTGAAATTAGTCTACACTAATATTATAAAGAGGAAAGATTTGTACCTATTTTTGTATGTTTGTAATGAATAGGCTCAAAAAGTACTGGGCCGATTTAAAAAATTCTTTCACCATTAGGATGCTACATTATCCCTAAGTAACATAGGCTACATAATTTTTCCGAATTCTCACGGGAACGAATCTACAATAAGAAGAAAGATTTGATGGTTTGTTTGCATTGAATAAGCTCCGAAACTATACTGGGCCGATTTCAACAATCTTTCACCATTAGAATGATGCATTATTCCTGAGTAACATAGGCTACATAATTTTCACTAACTTCCACGAAAAAGAAGTCCCGGGCGGAAAGCTAGTAGACTATAAAAAGCCAATTAAATATGACATTTTGTGCTGTTCTTATTATCCTGTAAAATTAATCTAAAAGTAACTATTGTTATCTATCAACAATTAACTTGGTAAAGTTGTTTTTTTTTTGCAAAATCGTAAATAAGATTAAATTTTCAGTAGTTGTACAGAGGTCAACGCATTAGGTTACTCCAGTTTCGTTGCAAAACCGCTCTCTTATCGTAAAACAGCACAGAGTGCACTCATGTGGTAACCTGATATGCAGCTCTCCGTACTAAGTCTACACCGAAACCATTATCGTTTCCTCTTATTCGCGTGAAATAAGAGGTATGTAAAAGTGCCAAGGTTGACGTGCGTGAAGCAGTACCTAGTTGGATTAAGCACTGCCTATTTCATTCGTGTCACGTAGTGCCATCCAGTGCCGGCCAAAACACGTCCCGACTCTTTGACTAATCACACGGGAAACTATCAGAGAGTAGTGCTTCACAGACGGCTCAAAAAAGTGGAATTCTATCAGTTTCGAATTAACATTTTTTCGCCCCCAAAAAAAAAGGATCATGTCAAAAAACGATCATACCTCTATGGAGGTATGCACCTGCCATGATCCTCTAATAATCCCCCTTAGGTTGACTGGTAGATAATGCCTTTAGGCATTAAGTCCAAAAAAAATCCACGTTATAAAAACGTATGAGTCACCGACTTCAATCCCAACAACAGTTCGCAAATGTCACTCGCTTATTTAGATGATGTTCTGGTTTGCAGTATTTTTTGATTTTGTTGATTTTTTTAAAAGCGCTGAATCATTTTCGATAAAATTTATGTGGGAGCATCTCTGGAGTATACTCTGTCTAAAAAAAAAATGAAAATCGGTCCATAATCAGCGAAGAAATCGGTGAACATATACTGGGTGAAAAATACCTCATAGCTATATTCAAAATCCTGGACCAGTATCACTCAAAGAGCACATTTATGAATATATATATTTTTTAATTTTTTTCAATGGGAATAGTTCATTTTTTGCCTAAACGTAGACATTACTCCTACATCAGGCAGGCGAAGGGTGTGGGTAGCGCTCGGGGGTGCGCCCGAGTGGTGTCTACGTTAAGGAAAAAAAATCCCCCCCCCCCCCCAAAAAAAAAATAAAAAAAAAAATGTGTTCAGTAAGTGATACTGGTTCAGAATTTTCAATAAAGCTAGGAGGTTCTATTTCAACCTGTATATAAAAATACATACAATCGAACATAGTACCTCCTCCTTTTTTGAAGTCGGTAAAAATAAAAAAGAAGTGTTAAGAGTTTGGCGTGTGTACTTGTGTGTCTGTCTGTGGGATCGTAGTTCCTAAACGAATTTCGATGCGGATTTTTTGGTTGAAAGCTAACGTGATCTTAGTTATGTTTGACCAAGATTGGTTCAGTCGTTTAAAAGTTAGATAGACGCAATCACTGCTTTACCATAAAACATCAAAACACCACTTAGCCAGTGGTTCTGAACCTGGGGGTAATTACTCGCGCGGGGGGTAAATCAGCTATTCTCTGGGGGTAACAAAGAATCTAATAACTAAGACCTAATCTAATAAAATACGCTTTATCTCTTTAATAGTAGATATAGATAGCCACGTTTGTAAATTCAAAACAATATAAACCCATCATACTACCAATCCATTTTTACTTAATTCACTGTTTATATCATACTAGCTTCCCGCGCGGGACTTCGTTCCCGTGGGAATTCGGGAAAATCATGTACCTTATGTCCATCCCGGATAATGTAGGATTCTAATGATGAAAGCATTTTTCAAATCGGTCCAGTAGTTTCGGAGCCTATTCGATGCAAACAAACAAACAATCAAATCTTTCCTCTTTATAATATGTATAGATATGATCGATAGACATGTTAAAATTGTAAGACTACAGTGCAATGTGTGATTAATAAATATTTTGTTTGTATTGATAAAATTGTAAAGTCGAGGTAAAATCTATTTTTCTAATAACTCACAGGGGTAACAATATTGAAAAGTTTAGGAACACTGACTTACTTGTCTCATTTCGTTGTTGTTTCATTTCACCCTTTCGGGAACAGTGATTCCTTTTGCCTTACTGTCCTTACAGCTATTTTTAAACTTAGTTTTACTTTTTGTGGTAAGGAGCTAAATGTCGGGATTATTCAAAAATATTTTTAACTTTATCTGCATCTACACTAATATTATAAAGAGGGAAGATTTGTATTTTTGTATGTCTTCTACAGGGCTTTAGGTACATAGGTCAAAATACGAAAAAAAAATTGATCTTCCATACAAAATGCGCTATATGCTGAAGTTTGTACGGAAACTCAAAATTTTTTTGAGTTTTTGAGCATATGTTATCCTAAATTATCCGGGATGGACATAGGGTACATGATTTTCCCGAATTCCCACGGGAACGAAGTCCCGCGCGGGAAGCAAGTAACGAATAAACTTAAAAACGACTGGACCGATTTCAAAAAAAATTTCACCATTGGGATGCTACATTATCCCAGGATACATAATTTTCCCGAATTCCCACGGGAACGAAGTCCCGAGCGGAATGCTAGTACGTTATAGGTTTTCAGTCTGAAAAAACCAACCGATTTTGATGAATTTTTTAATGGATATAGTTATAGTTTACTTACATTATGGACATAGGCTCCATTCTAGCCCGATGTTTTGAAGAGCAATTTAACCGATAAGATTAGATATATTCATTTCACAACATAACTTACAATGTTACTCCATTTTCATTGCAAAACCACTCTTATCACAACAGCACAGAGTGCACGCATGTGGTGACCTGAGTTGCGGCCGTCCGTGCTTTCTTCTAAAATATATTTTGTTTACTGTTTTCTTTCGTTTAATTTAGCGATTTAATTTTAGTGAAGCGTCCATGTCTTGACGACACGAACGATAATATTAATATGAATACTTACTTTAGTTTTTAACTATTGTTCTAGCCATATTATCTCATGTAATCGAACAGTGTTCTTAATGAGAATAAATAATCTATCAATAAATTAGTCAGTTCAACTCACGTTATGTTTAGCAGCTCGAGCACGATGGCGACAAACTCGGGCGCCGCGCCATTCGGTTGACGCTAAAACGTGCTGAGATATCCGTGTGGTGATCGGTTGAGAGTAACACCACCCCATTTCTTTCCGTGGGTGTCGTAAGAGGCGACTAAGGAAACACAAATGAGACCTGCCTCCTATTAATCCACCCCAGGCAACGATACCTCAATTTGTTCTGAATCTGAGGTGGCGTCCTTTGGTCTCATGCGGTGTGGTAGGCTCTGTTAAGGGCTATCTGGTTCGCGATCACCCTCCTACCGTAGTCCGACGCCGATGCTTACTGTGTTCCGTCGCTGCGTAGGAGAATGGCCTTAATAGGCATTTTCTGGGTTAACTCGCTCCATCGTGTACCTCATCTATGACCTTGGTCAAGATTGATGTCAAGAGTTAACCCATATTATAATTTAAAAAATCTTTACTTTGATTGCATGAGGGCTCCGCGCATAGGCTTACTCTCCCTCTGGCGTTGTCAATATTGACATTTTGACATATGACTGCGGCGCATTACACGCGCTATCACCATCGTACACGAGCTGCTGATGATATGAAGCTCATGTTATGATCTGATGATTTCCTAGTGGGTGGAGCCGCGGTGGAAAGCTACTCCTTTAAAAATAAGAAACTTGTGTGATAGTCAATTTAATGAAATATATTTTAAAATTACTTAATACACAATGTGACGCCACGGTTTTTCTGTTTTACTATGCTCTTTTGTTTTTGAGTACTTTATAAAAAAAACAAGACTGTGAGTGTCTTTTATACCGACGTTTGACTTTTTATTATTTTTCATTTACTTATTTGAATTTTTTGGGGATGTTATTTTTATTTATCGTCAGTGGTTTTTTTGTCTTTGGATTTTTTAGATTTTTTGGATTCTTTGGGTTCTTTTGGCTCCTTAGGTTCTTTTGGCTTCTTAGGTTCTTTTGGCTTCTTGGGTTCTTTTGGCTTCTTGGGTTCTTTTGGCTTCTTTGGTTCTTTTGGCTTCTTAGGTTCTTTTGGCTTCTTAGGTTCTTTTGGCTTCTTAGGTTCTTTAGGTTTTTTGGAACAATCGCAAGATGATTCTATTTCAGGTGTTGTACTAGTGCTTTTGTCTTCATCGATTTCTTTTGGCTTCTTAGGTTCTTTAGGTTTTTTGGAACAGTCGCAAGAGGATTCTATTTCAGGTTTTTCACTAGTGCTTTTGTCTTCACTGGCATCAGGTTGTTTTTTTTTTTTTTTTTTACTACAACATTTGAAGAAAGATTTTATCTTATTTGGTTTTGGTTTATCAGTTGCGTCTTTAGATTCACCAGCACACTTGCATACGTGTGCTGTTTTCGGTTGCAACTTTTTATCGGCAAGGGGCTCTTCATTTGCCACATCGTCGCCGAATGTAACTTGTGCTTTCTTTTTCTGTTTATAACATGTGCAAGAGATATCCTTAACTTTCTCACCTTTCTTTTCTTTTTCAACTTTTTCTCCTTTTTCATCTGTAACTTCATCTTTATCAAGACATTCGCACGAGACCTGCTTTTTTTTCTTCGCAAATTTTCCATCTGTTTCATCTTTTAACTCTTCCTCAACTTTAATTTCACACCCACAAATAATCGCAGTATCACTTGCTTTAGATTTTTCTTTTTGTACAACTACAACATTGTCAGTTATATTACATACATCAGCAAGATTTCCACTTCCGTAATCATCGATCAATCGATCGGGAACAACTTCGGCTTTGACTTGTGTTGCTTGAAAATTAAGACAGCATGGCAAATGTTTCATTACATCTTGAGGGGCTCCAAATGAAAGTTTTTCTCCTTGATTTCCAGGCAAATATTCCCTTGCAATAAGGAACCATTTGTGGAGTTGTAATTTCTTTTTATGAACGTTTTGTCCTCTAATCAGTACTGTTGGATCAGCAGTCCGTTCACATATTGAACGAGGTAACTTGACCACGACTTTAGCACCACTTAATCCCGTCATTATATTGACGTTGTTAAACTTTCCAAATTTACAACCAAGCAACCAATCTCTAGCCCGTTCAGTCATTGCTCTTACACGATAATAGTCATCTCCCAGTGGTTCATGAAATCTAAATTCAAGGTTCTCACTAACTGTTCCGCTACGGGTAGCCTCTTCGATTAGAATAGCCAGATGCTCCCGAATATCAGCCATTAATTTTTTATCCATTTTGCTTCCATCGGCTTTGTATATTAAAACGTCAAGATTTGGAGGTTGTTTATGAGGTTTACCTGAAAGACTTTTGCTGCTTTGTTGTTCTTCACCTTTTTCACTTATTACAGTAGAATCAGTTATAACAATTGCTTTATTACTTCCCATTTTTACAAAATGCCTTTTTTTGATTGTTTTAGAATAACTTTTACATAGTTTCGTGTAATTGTAATTGATTTCATTATAGACTGCGAGGTTATGGAAAGAACAACTGGTTTCTCTTCTCAGGTGTATTGTAGGTAGAATTAGGGATTCAAGGCTTTCCCTGTTGGTATTATGGGCGAATCACTGAAATAGTGTGATTCGCCCACAATATAAATATGAAAGTCTTCTTTCGAAAGATCAGTATGCCATTTTAAGATGTGCTGGTTCATGTTGATATACTACGAGTCAGATTTATATCAGTATTGCCTTCTTAACTTGAATATTTCTAGTGGTTAAATTAGGCAAGTTGAAAAAGTAAACATTAGTTCAAAAAGTAAAAACAGTGTACAGATATGGACACATGGTTGTAAATTGATTGTATTATAAGCCAATGTATTAAGATAGATGGATTCTTAGATATAGCCCCATATTCACTGCCACAATTCTGCTAATACTATTATTTACCCAAAACAAATCCCAACTAGACAAGACAGCACAAATTAATAATAGAAATGTTTGAGAAATGTGCGAAGAGATTTGTTTGTTGTTTTTGATTTGCCTTACGGTAGGCAAAGGTTAGCAATCATACAGCCTTGTCAGGTTTTCTTTTTTCCTCTTATTACAAAAATATCTTCTTTTTTAAACGGTTTTGTTTAGCTCACCCCGTTTGTTTTATTCTTGGGTCAAATTTAGTAATTCAAATTTCACCCTCTTCCTGTCAACCGATTAATCTGAAATTTTGTATACACTTTGGATTTTGGTGACAATACAATTATGTTTATTCATTATCATTATAAATTCAAGATGGCCGCCGCTACAAAATGGCGGATAATTTATGTTTTATTAATCCCATCAATATGGGTATCAAATGAAAGGGCTCAACAAGCAAAATACAATATACTATAAAAAATTGAAATCCAAGATGGCGGCCGCTACAAAATGGCGGATAACGTAGGTTTTATCAATCCCATCAATATGGGTATCAAATGAAAGGGCTCAACAAGCAGAATACAATATACTATAAAAAATTTAAATACAAGATGGCCGCCGCTACCAAATGTATGTTTTTAATAAAAACTAAAAACTAGAAAATAAAAATAGGTAAAAAAACTTTTAAAGTTAAACGGTTTTATGTTAAACATACATTGCAATGTTTAAGATAAATGTACTAAAAACAAAAAAATAATAAAATAGATACAGTCGTGGGAATTATAAACATATGCATAGACTAGACTAAAATAAAACCGTGGGGCACATTAAGTCGATAATTTGTAGACAATTGACGTGCCCCACGGTTTTATTTTAGTCTAGTCTATGCATATGTTTATAATTCCCACGACTGTATCTATTTTATTATTTTTTGGTTTTTAGTACATTTATCTTAAACATTGCAATGTATGTTTAACATAAAACCGTTTAACTTAAAAAGTTTTTTTACCTATTTTTATTTATGTAGGTATTTCATTAAAATACTAGCGTTTTAGTAATGTGTCTACGATTTTTTTTATATCTATGGTTTAAGATTTTTGGCGGGAACTCGGCGTGAGCAGTTGCTTTGTTAATTGAATTTTCGTTTTCTGCGTGAAAAAGTTGTTTTATGTTTAATAATGATTAGTGTATTATACAGTAAATTGACTAAAATTCGTGTAATGATGAAAAATTCAAGTGATAACAGTGTTGCTGCTCCGTTTGGTACCGATAAAGATCCTCGCGGTTATGCGTTATTTTTTCTATGTCTATGGCTTCTCGCCGCCAGTTTTCGTAAAACAGACGCTATCCGGTTTTACGCAGAACATGAGGAGCTTAGGACTTAGGGTAAGTTAGGATACCCATTGCTCCTATGAGTACAATATGGGTCGAGCTGTCATTTCGCGGGAATTGAATTTTTAAAATTTAATTGAATTATAAAGAATTTCATGGATTAATGAAGCTCTGATTTAAATTTAGTTTTTTGGGTCGCGTGCTTGCTGCAAGCCGATATCGTAAAAAGTCGGGTTATTCTATTCTGTGTTATATTGACACTGTTGATTTGCTATCTTTGTGTTTTTTGTGGTGAAGGTTCTGTGAGAATTTTGCGCTGTTGGTGATAGGTTAGTAGCAGAAAATTATGGAAACCGACGACCCCCCCGATCCCGGGGGAGGTAATGTTTGTCAACGTGTTTTATCTCCTTCTTTATTTTCTGGGAATGTAATTGCCTCTCAGCAAAGAAAGAGGCTTATTGAACATGATCATGATTATAATCCCCAACCTTTGTCTAAAAAATCAGGGCCTAGCCCTCATGCTTCACTGCAGTCAATCTTTGTAAATCCGAAATTCGAAAGTCGTAAGTCCAGGTACAACGAAGATGACTCTGCGCCTTTTCTGATCCATGTGAGCAAAAAGGAGTCTGATCCTGCTATAGGTACGTCCTTGAGACCTATTCAATTTGGATATTATCTTGTACAAAACAAAATTAAAAATGTATTAATGGACGGGGTGAAACGTGTCGGCCGCAACCGAATTTCTATAGAATTTAACTCCGCATCCGCTGCCAATACCTTCCTGGATCTCCCCGAGCTAGGTAAGAATAACTACGAAGCCTCTATTCCCTCATATAATATTACTCGTATGGGTATAGTTAGAAGCATCCCCTCTGAGTGGTCGTTGGACGAAGTGATTGGGGAAATTTCTGTTCCCTCTGGATATGGCAATATTGTAAAAGCTCGCCGTCTTAATAGAAAGAAATATAGTGAAGATGGTTCCCCATCCTGGATCCCCACACAATCTGTGGTTCTTACTTTTACTGGACAGAAACTCCCTGATCATGTCTATGCCTTTCATACCTCTATCCCAGTCGAGACATATATGTTGCCCATCATTCAATGCAACAAATGTTGCCGGTTCGGCCACATCAAAATCCAGTGTAGATCTAAGCCCCGATGCTTTGTGTGTGCTCAACCTCATGAGGGCGATTCCTGTAATAAGCAAACCCCTACTTGCATTTTTTGCTCCGGCAACCATAAAGCCAATGATCCCTCTTGTGGCGAATTTGATAGACAGAAGAAAATTAAGTATGTGATGTCCACAGAAAACAAATCATATCAGGAGGCTTCTGCCAGATATCCTCGGACTGGAATGAAGTCTTATGCCAGTGCTCTCAAGTCATCTACTCTATTATCTCATCCTTCCATAGGTCTCACTCCCTTAACCCCATTTTCTGTCCCACAGTCTTCTTCATATAAAGAGACAGTTTACTCTCCTCGACGAGAACCTGCTCCAGCTTCAGGACCTGGATATGATCGCCATGCCCATCGTCGGATAATCCAAACTCCTTCCTCTTCATTACCTAATGGGTGTGCCTACCCTGACCTAGATCACTCACCGAATGAATCTTCTTTGGATTTTGGGTACTCTGCTCCCTCTATTGTAGATTTCCTTACCCAGCTTGCTGAAGCTGGTCTACCGTACACTCTCAAGCAACAACTGACTAAGCTTACTTTAACTTATATTAATGGACCTCACAATCCTTCAATGGAACATTCACAGCATTAAAACAAGAAAAGCAGATCTTATTTATCTAATAAATAAGTACAAGCCCGTCATCATTGCTGTTCAGGAGCCATGGCTGAAACCTGACTTTCGCTTCAGAGTCTCGGGTTTCGCTTGTCTTCGGGACGACAGGGATGACGGTTGCGGTGGTGCTGCTATTCTTGTATCTAGAAATACCACTTACTCTCAAATCTCTCTTCCTCCTCTTAATGATTCTATTAATGCTGTTGCCATTAGGGCTCTAAATATTTCTTTCTTATCTATTTACATTCCTTACCCTGTTAACTCAGTTATGAGGCAACTTCGTTCGCTCATCTCACTTTTACCTCCTCCTGTTATCTTACTTGGTGACTTCAACATTCATCATACTCTCTGGGGATCTTATTATTGTGATCCTATCTCTTCTTCTTTCTTGGATATTCTAGATGACCATAATCTTTGCATACTTAATGATGGAACTCCTACACGTAGGGTCCGTCCCGACCAAAATCCTAAGAGTGCAGTAGACCTCTCTCTATGCTCTTCTGACCTTGCTTCTTTATTTCAATGGAGGGTACACCCATTTACCTATGGCAGTGACCATTACCCTATTTTTCTCTCTCTTCCTGATCTTACATCTCCTCGAGTTGACTATCCTCGTCCTCGCTTAAAATATAAGTTATCCCGCGCAGACTGGTCTATTTTTAATTTGGAGACGGATAAAGAAATTCGGAATATCCCATCTGTGGCAGAAAATAACTTAACCCTGGTATACAGCGAGTTCAAACTGGCTCTATTTAAGGCTGCAGACAAAGCAATACCCATCAAGATCCCTGGCAAGCGTGTTCCGCCTTCCCCTCCCTGGTGGGATAACGAGTGCACCCTTGCAGTCAAAAAACGAAAACAAGCTGAGTTACTATATAATTCGTCCATGACTATGAACAATTTCATTTATTACCAGCAATCAGCTGCACAGGCTACAAGGATGTTATCCGAAAAAAAGCGCTCTGGTTGGCGCAAGTTTTGTGAGTCCCTTTCCCCTAGGTCTCCTCCTTCCTTAGTATGGAAAAATATTAGAAGATTTCGTGGGTCTTTGATTACTAACGATGCCACTTCCAATGACCACTCAACTTGGATAAACGCATTTGCCTGTAAGCTTGCTCCCCCAATGGCTCCCACTCTGGAGGAAACTATGATATACCAGTCCCCTGGTTCATCCACTGACGACTTTGAGGCCCCATTTTCTTGGGATGAGTTCTTGTGCGCCATCATTGGACTCAAGGATTCTTCCCCGGGAATTGACGGGATCCCTTATTCTTTTATCACTAATTGTGGCCCTGCATCGAAACGTCTTTTCTTAAATATATTAAATGTAATCTTTTTAACAGGAGTCCCTCCCGAGGAGTGGAAATCACAAATTATTCTTCCTTTTCTGAAACCAGGAAAACTGAGCAACGATCCATCTGGGTATAGACCCATTGCACTTTCATCCACCCTAGGTAAAATTCTGGAACACTTAATCAAAAATCGTTTAGAATGGATTGTGGAAAGTAGAGGTATCATAGCGAAAAGTCAATTTGGCTTTCGCAAAGGCTCAGGTACCATGGATAGTCTCAGTACGTTCATTGCTGATATTCGGATTGCTCTTTCGAAACGAGAATCAGTGGTTGGCGTATTTCTTGACATCTCATCAGCGTATGATAATGTACTTCTTCCGGTGCTCAGGAGTAAATTGCTCCATCTGAACATTCCGACGAAGATAGTCAACTTCATTTCTAATTACCTTTCTTCTAGATCCATCCTGATCTGCTCTAGAAACTCTCTTCTTCCTCCAAGGCTTGTGTGGAAAGGCCTGCCACAAGGATCTGTCTTAAGTCCCCTTCTGTATAGTATCTACACACATGACTTGGAACTTTCTGTCAACTCCTTTTGTAATGTCTTGCAATACGCTGATGACCTGACTTTATACGTCTCCTCTGACAATATCCTCGAAGCTGCTTCTCGGCTCAACTCCGCTATTAATTATTTAAATGACTGGCTCTTCAACCACGGATTGTCTCTCTCCATCCCCAAGAGTTCTGTAGTGGTATTCTCTAGATGCCGGAACATCCCAGAGGTTACCATTCGCTGCGGTGATGAAATATTTCCCGTTAAAAATCAAGTTAAATTCTTGGGGTTGGTGCTTGACTCAAAGTTGACTGGAATCCATCATGCTTCTTATGTAACTCAAAAATGTGAAAAGAATATTAACGTTTTAAGGTCTTTATCGGGTATTTGGTGGGGCTCTCACCCTTTCTCTCAAAAACTCCTATACAATGCCATAGTCAGGAGCCATCTCGATTATGGCATATATTTGATGGAACCCTGCAACAAACTGCCTTTTGCAACCCTTGATAAGATTCAGTTCAAATGTCTGAGAATAGTTCTGGGAGCCATGAAGTCATCCCCTACTAATGCACTTCAAGTAGAATCCGTGGATCCCCCACTATCTCTTCGACGACAATATCTTTGTGACCGCTTTCTTTTCAAAACTTTTCAATCTTCTTCTCATCCTCTCTTCCCTAAATTAAATGAATTGTCCCGTCTTGTTTCTGCAGGTGGATATTGGGCTCATAAAGATTCTCCCTGTCTTGTTAAAAGTTTTAGAAAGTTAATTGATCTACCCTGCCCCGTTTTCCAGACAAAACTATATCCCCTTTTTGAAACTCCTTTCCGGGCTATCACATATATTCCCAACATCATAACAGACCTGGGGATTGAGAAAAACTCTCCGTCTGCAAATTCCAAACTTCTTTCTATTATCGAGGAACATTGGCATGATTGGCTAGTGATTTATACGGATGCTTCCAAGCTCTCTCAGCAGGGTTGCGTGGGCGCTGCTGTGTGGATCCCTAAACATAAGGTAGTGCTTAATTTTAGATGCCCTTCTCTCTCTTCAGTTTTTACTGGGGAAGCCATAGCCATTCTTGAATCGTTGATGTACATAGAATCACATAAAATTAGAAAAGCTGTGATATTATCGGACTCAAAAAGTTGTTTAGAAGCAATTATTTCTAACCAATTTCGGAGTAAATCAAAATTTCCATTTGTGTTAAAAATTAAGGACATTCTCTACAGGTGTCATTTATTGGGGTTCCTCATTTCCTTAGCGTGGATTCCAGGCCACTCGGGAATAGCAGGAAACGAGTCTGTTGACAACTTCGCTAAAGAGGCTACTGTTAGTGGGTCTCTAAATCAATTTAAGCTCTACACTCATGATTTAATTCCACTAGCTAAGGAAGGACTAGAATCCGGCTGGAATACATTTTGGGAAGACTCTAAAACTCGAAAAGGCAAATATTACGCTGATATTCAGGACTCTATTCCAATAAAACCCTGGTTTTTTAAATATCAGAAAGCGAGCAAACGGACTACGTCAACATTATGTCGTTTGCGGTTAGGACACGCATGCACCCCGGTCCATCTTGCGAAAATACGGGTGAGGGACAGCTCACTATGTGAATGTGGTTTAGACGAAGGTTCCGCTGAGCATCTTTTATTTAGTTGCCCCCAAAGAAGCATATCTTTATTAGATATTCTCCCTTCTAATATCCCTAGACCAACTCATTTAAAATATATTTTATCTTTAGTGTTCACTTCTTTAGTTGAGACCTTATGTGAGTATATTAACTCTAATAACATTAAGTTATAGGTTACCTATTGTTACTTGACCTAGTACCGTACTAGCTCTGATAATTGTTGTGTTCGTTTTTTTTTTTTTAATTTAAGTTAGTTAATCAACAGCTTAGCTTCGAAAAACAGTTTTTTATTTAATTTTATTAAAGTCTTGCACGCTCATAGCGCCTGTAATAGTCTCGAGTAAATTGGACTCTCCCAAGAAAACTGCAACCTTTTTTGGAACCTGACATTGGCCTAATCAACAAAGGAGAGCCATAGACAAGAAATTGAATTGAATTAGGGTAAGTTAGAGTTAGAGAAAGAAGATTTTACACTGAAGACATGGCTGACATAGTTTCCTTTGCCTTTCCCGAAAGGGATAAATTAAACAAAAAAAAATGTCTATGGTTTAAAACAATCTACGACCATAGACGTAGAAAAATCTTATTTATTATAGAGGGTTTTGCATGGATCTAATCAAGTGTGGATGTCTTTTTATTTATAATATATGGGGTGACTTTAGATACGTTAGCAAAACTGTAGGGTATGATTTTCCATGTCCCAAAACCAAATCGATCACATGAGTTTTCAAACGAAAAAAATCGGTACATTCGTTTAGGACCTACGATGCCACAGACTGACACACAGATACATACATCAAACTTATAACACCCCTTTCTTTTTGTCTGGGATTAAAAAACAGCTGAACTTTGTTTCACTTGAGCAAAATCGTAGGCAAATAAAAAATGAATTGTGGTTGTTAGGCGACTATAATTTAAAACTAAAAAAATATGTTTTGTGCATATGTCTACATAGCCACACGTCATATGTCCGTGATTCAATAGTGCCGAAATTTTTAATTTCTAAGTATTTTACAATAATCAGCTGTATCTGCCATCATATATTGCTCATCAAACGCGTGTTTTAAATATTATGATTATTAAACCATAATATAAATTATCTATTCTTTTTCTACCGGTCCTCTTTTTCTGTAGTTTCGTTTTCTGTAGATTCTCTTTCGGTAGGTTCATTTTCTTTAGATTCTCTTTCGGTAGGTTCGTTTTCTATAGATTCTTTTTCGGTAGGTTTGTTTTCTTTAGATTCTCTTTCGGTAGCTTCGTTTTCTTTAGATTCTCTTTTGGTAGCTTCGTTTTCTTTAGATTCTCTTTCGGTAGGTTCGTCCTTTAAAGGTTCTCTTTCGGTAGGTTCGTTTTCTGTTGGTTCTTCTACTGTATATTCGTCTTTAATAGGTAATTGTGTTGGAGTCGTGTAAGATTTACCTCTAGAGAAAAAACTCTTTTTGGGTACAGATTTAGCTTCCGCTTTTTTAGACAAGAAAGATTTATAATCCGCTTTTTTCGAAATGTTAGATTTAGGTTCAGCTTTTCTCGAAAAGAAAGATTTATATTCCGCTTTTTTCGAAATGTCAGATTTAGGTTTCGCTTTTTTCGAAAAGAAAAATTTAGTTCCCGCTTTTTTCGAAAAGATAGATTTTGCTTTCGCTGTTTTCGAACTGATAACTTCAACAAAATCATTATCAACAACTGGCTCGGCCATAACTTGTGTCGCTTGATAATTAAGAGAAACTGGCAATTGTTTCATCACTTTCATTGGAACTCCAAATGAAAGTTTTTCACCTTCGTTGTTGGGCAGGATTTCCTTTGAAAAAAGAAACCACTCTGATAGATGTAAATTTGTCTTATGAAGGTTTTGACCCTTGATCATGACCACTGGATTTCCGGTCTTGTCACAGGTTTTTGAAGGTAATATAACCACGGCTTTAGTATTCATGTAAGATCTCACCAAAATTTCAACGTTATCAAATTTTCCAAAATGATTAGTAAGTAACCAGTCTCTAGCCCTCTTAGTCAATGCTCTTACACGATAGTATCCTTCTCCAAAAGGCTCATTAAATTTGAACTCAAGATTCTTACTTAGTATTCTTTTGCGTGTAGCCTCTTCTATTAAAATTGAAAGATGCTCACGAATCTGTATTGTTAATTGTTTATCCATTTTGCACCCATCAGCTCTAAATATTAATACATCACGTTTTGATGTGGCTTTATTACTCATACGAGTAAAAAAAAAGAAATTCTTGACTCGGCTTAGCATTAAGGAACAGGCATCGCCACTGTTTATAAAATTATTGTGAATCGGTAGTAAAGATCTCTTTTTCCAATTTTCTTACGAAGCTTGTCCCGCATTAGCTTCATAATAAAAATAAAAAAAATTAGTTGTTGTGTAATCTTTCAGCAAAAATTTAAAAATAAAACTGGCAAGTGCGAGTCGCACTCGCGCACGAAGGGTTCCGTACCATTACCTATAAAACCAGCCAAGTGCAAGTCGGACTCTATAAAAACCATTATCTCTATAAAAATTGCAAAAAAATCACGTTTCTGCTACAACAACAAATACTTTTTAGTATTTGTTGTTATAGCAGCAACCTAAATACATAATCTGTGAAAATTTCAACTGTCTAACTGTCACGGTTCATCAGATACAGCCTAGTGACAGGCGTACGGATGGACTGACGGACGGACAGCGGAGCCTTAGTAATAGGGTCCCGTTTTTTAGTAACACGAAACCCTAAAAAATACTAAATTGCAAACAAAAGCTTGGAAGATGTAACATCCATTTAAACATAGTTTTAAAAAAATGGTTCCTGGCAAATACGGACCATAGGAAGCCGTCCACTGCTTAGACTTAAACCTCTTCCAAGGATCTCAGCTTTTTACCCTTACCACTCTAGTGGATTCCTGTATGACCGTTGCTAGATCCACCTTGTAATTTATCCATTAAGAGATCATCACCCAAAGTCTATTCCTCTTCAATGACCGTCAATCCTTCGATCACTGGTGACAGCCCACAGTCACTTATTGTATAAGTTCTAGTAACTTATGAGCTTGCATATTTTTCATTCCTGATCCGCAAAAGAATCAGAATTTACAACATCCCAAATTTTTATGAAAACATTTATAACCTGATTCGTTTTTGCTCAATATAAACAACTTAGTCGTTAGCTGTATTTTTGAAACTAATCAGAACTCTAAAATGCTTACAGTAGAAAGGTTTTAGATCTGTAGCCCAGGGATATTTAAAAAAGGTTACCGTTTGTCTTTGTGAAATTATTATAGATTTCGCCATTTTATATACCAAAAGTGAGGTCTTAATGACCGTAACCCACTGTAACCATATGTGTGATTATTTTTTACATTTTTGAGTTGCCGTTTCAAATTTGTATATCTGTTAATAGGCCCTCTGAACAAACCATATACCTATTTGAAGACAATTTCTGTGGCCGGTTTAGATTTAAAGACTCTTAAAATAGGTATCAAGACTCTTAAAATAGGTATAGGGCTCTTAAAATAGGTAAATAGGTATCTTAAAATAGGTATAAAGTTTGTTCAGAGTGTCTATTAACAGATATATTTTGAAATGGTATGGGAGACCAAAATTTTTTTTCGTATTTTGACCTATGTTCCTTGGGAAAAGTTGTTCAGTTTCATGGACTGATTTAGCACCCGAGAGATTGAAAGTGATTTACCAAAAGCCCTGTATAAATTTGTAAATAACTAGCATATATGGATATTTTTTAACTTATCACAACATGTGGTTACGGCGGGTAACGGTCATTACGACCTCACTTGTAGTATATAAAATGGCGAAATCTATAATAATTTCACAAAGACAAACAGTAACCTTTTTCGTAATATAAATATCGCCGGGCTACAGGTCTATTTTGAGTTTTTGTGCCAGTGGTAAAATTAAGTTCGCAGTTTTGTAATGCTTGACTAATAACATTTCGAATAAATATAACCAAAAAAATACTTTACACAGCTTCGTCTATTGATATGCGAGTCCTTTTTACAAATATTATTATTTTCTTGTAGAATAAGTTGATTCATTTTAATACATAAACTGCTAGTCATATTTTATGGAAATTCTTTGTACTTCCTTCATCTTTTCATAAATATTTCTCCTATGGCTTTTGAAGCTTTGTAAAACCAAATTTGAAAGCAATTAGAACATTATTTTATATGTAGTTCTTTTCGACTAAATTTGCTAAAAAAAGTAATGTAAACAAAAATGATTTCACTCCTCTTTCAGTAACGTACAAAGAGAATATAAACACTAGCGTTTTACTAACGTATTTCTTGTCAATTGTCAACCAGTGTTACCGTTTTTTGTTATCATAATTATTTATTTATTTATTTTAGATTTGGCTGTATGACTCCATCCTTTGCCTATCCTGATAGATAAAAGAAAATACTACTACTCTCTTTGACTTGGATGGGTCCCTTATATAGACATAGAAAAAATAAATTAAATACCAGTCCCTTATTTCAGCACTGCCCAGTGTCAGATCTTGATCAGACAGAAAATCAGTCGTTAATTGTTCGAAATTAGTCGGCAAAAGAGACAATTGGGCCCCCTCCCGTTAAAGAGCTATAAGGATTTTTGGGGCAGTGCCCAAAAAAACTGTAGCACCTAGCGAAGATCTAATTTCACCCAGAATTTCGAACATTGGTCGAATTCAGATACCAAGTATTTGCTCGACCTTCTGGGTAGTGCCAAAATAAGACTTATTTCGGCACCGCCCAAAAAGAACTACACCACCTGAAAATCTTATTTCACCCAGATGTTGCCTTGAATTAGTCGCAAAAAATCACAAGTATTCAATGCGTAATCAAAAAGCTACACACATTTTAATAATTACATAGTAGTCCGAGAGCCTGCTGCAAAATATAATCAATAAACGTCAATAATCAATTACTTTTTTTGTTAACTTCTTTCCATAGAAAAAACAAAGGGATCTAAACCCACTTGTCATCTGTATATGTTTTTAGTCCGTTTTTATTGGCTTGATGTGTATGTGTGTGTGTGTAGGTATGTATGTAATGGAATGTATCAACGCAATTTTCACCCTCTTCGAGTCATTTCATTGATTTAAAAATTTGCTCATAGTAAGGACCAGTGATGACATACATTATACACAAGATCACGCTCTCAACTTTGAACGAGTGAGTAGAGTTTTAGAGGCGCCCCACCACGTAATTTTTACCCGATTGATTTATTTACACATGTATTAAGGACCGATGACTAAATATCGCTTATTCTGATTACTATAACTATTTAGTAAATTTAAGAGTTTATATTAGGAAAAAAATTTCGGTTTAAAAATATTAATTTAAAAAAACACGCATTAATAGCAAGTCAAACTAAAAAGAATAAAATATTTTTTGATTTTTTAAATTTTTTTCAAAAGCCATAGAAAATGAACTTCCAATGAATATGCTTCAATTATTCTAAAACAAAAACAAATTGTTGGACAGAAATAATGTCATTGTAAAACAAAGCGTGGGGTGCTTTATGTCGATTTTTGTAAATATTATCTTGAATGAACAATTATTTCTAAAAGTAATTATAAAAATATAATAAAAAGTAGGTATCCTACGCTTTATTTTACAAAAAAATTTTAAATATATTTTTTAACATCTCAACCACAAGTTCCAAAATAAATATACACACGTCGGAATAAATATACCATGTGTATCAATATTACATTTTCTTGACAAAATGGATAAATGCTCACCAAATATTGTTTTACTGAAAGGATAACATTGGTACCAAAAACGACAGTTCTAATTTGCTTTAGTGTAATCAAATTATCCAACCTAAATCTAAAATACATTATTGTCAAACTGATCAAACTATATAGTTTCCCTATATGGCGCACAGACCGCGCGATTTACTTTGGGGACCTCGATTTAGAGTGTATTAAATTTATTTTAATTAGTACTTAGTCTTAGGCTATCCTTACTAATATTATAAACGCGAAAGTTTGTAAGTATGGATGTATGGATGTATGGATGTATGGATGTTTGTTACTCTTTCACACTCAAACGGCTGGCCCAATTTTGATACAATTTGGTATGGAGGTAGCTGACACTCTGGATTAACACATAGGCTACATAATTTTCCCAAATTCCCACGGGAACGAAGTCCCGGGCAGAAAGCTAGTAAAAAATATTTTGGTGAGCACTTAAATTGTACCCGTTTTATTCCCGGTAATTTTACTAAAATCGCCCCGTGACGTGAGCGCAACCAATAACAAAACGTGTTCAACTCAACTTACTATTAATGGCAATAAATTTATGATAAAATTTAGCAAAAAAACAAACAACCGTTTCTACTTAAACTTGTGCTGATGTCAAGTTTTTTTATTTTTTCTTATTTGACAGCATATAGTTTGTAAAGCTAAATTGATGAGTTGACAAACCGTATACGTCATGTTATAGCGATGTGCATGAGTTTCAAATATGTATCGATGGATAGGGCTGTGCGCATTAATTGTCGATGAAAATAAATAAACAAAAAAATATTTGTATTTTTTTTTTCAAATTTATTTTAGAATTTATTTAAGTTCTTTACTAGAAGTACAATGACCTCCGTGAATATGGCACTCTTGTAGATTTACATGTTGCACAGGTTGTCTAAGACTAAACGTAAATATATCTGATAAAAAAAAAAACAGAAAATCGCCTTAGACTATAATATTATCCTAGTCAGGGAAAATATTTGTGTAAAAAGCAGATGTTTGTTCTCGGGTCATTGGTGTTTGTGTCTATTTGTATGTGTGTCCCAATGGACCCACGACACAAGGAAAAACCTTAGTGTGGGCCTTTGAGTGTACGGCGTTTTATTTATTTATTTAACAAGCTTTTCATTAATGTAATATTTAAAAAAAAATAACTAAACAACAATAAGTTTTAATTCAAAATCGAACAACGAGTATATTATACAATAGGTCTTAATCTACTTGGTTAAGGAATTGCGACTCATATTGATACCAAGAGAACGTCCTGGTCTTTGTTTCCATGGGAATTTTGAAAGGTCCCTATTCTTTGTCTAGACAACCCCTGGTTACATTATAATTTTTTCAAAATTTTAGTTCTCCATGATTACAGAACGAACAAAATGAGGTAATTTCCCTCATCCGACTGAAGATCCATATTACATATAAAAAAAATATATTCGTTGCTAGTCCTTGAGTGAGCAACTGTGTTCATCTGGTATGGAGACATGTTGTTAATCTAGATCACTTAATCGATCACTTAGTCTAGATTTATTCACATTAAAAATACAACAATATGGCATTGTTTCATTTGACAGCTTTGGTACTCATGAAGGAATGGAAACGAATAAAATCAAATAAAATGAAACCATTTTTTTATTGCTAAATTTATATCTATGAAACAATGACTAAATTAACAGTAAAAAGTAAGAACTAGATTAACCTAAGCAAAAGAAGCCAGGCTCAGTATTGTGCTGTACAAAAAACTGTAGAGCAAAACCGGGCAGGCTGTCCAGAAAGAGAAATAAAATAAATAATAAATAAAAATTCATTTATTTGCTCTTTACAGATAAAACCTTATTACTAAATTAATAGCATACTTAGACATATTCTTATGTGTGTGTGCCATTATATTTTAAGTTACAATAAACAACAATTGCTCAGTAACCTCGAAGTTTAATTTAATGAGCCATTTTGTCACTTTATTTTTGCACTCCCATTTTGAATCATTGTAGATAATTATTTCTTTATTTATGTCGTTGTATAATCGGGGACCTCTGATTGGGCGTATAAGTTTTACAAATGGTATAAAATCGTCGCGATGATAGTTTGTCATTATCAAAGGATTCATGTAATGAGTGTTGTCGAGTAATACAGGCCAAAATATAAAGTTGTCGAACAGAGAGAACCTCTGTCTCTTTGTATAATTTCTCTGTTGGATATAGACGGGGTTTGAAAAATGAAACTTTGAGGATTAAATGAGTAAACTATGTGTCATCTCTTTCTTCAAACCATGTACAAAAAAGAAAGAAACAACAATTTTTTTGATGTTTCTATATTGAAACAATATAATTATATTTGTATAACTACGCAGTGTATAGTATAAATTCGCCGCCTCCATGCAGATTATAGACTCAAAGTATAATTTTGATGTAGGCTCTCGCACTATACTACGTCAATTATTAAAATGAGTGTAACTTTTTAATTACGCATCAAATAATTGTGATTTTTTGCGACTAATTTTGACCAATTCAAGGCAACATCTGAGTGAAATCAGATCTTCGCTATGTGGTGTAGTTCTTTTTGGGCAGTGCCGAAAAAGCCTTATTTCGGAACTGCCCATAGAAAAAGCTTATAATTTTTTAACGGAAGGTCAAGCAAATCTGATACTTTGTATCTGAATTCTACTGATTCTGAGCAAAATCAGATCTTCGCTAGGTGTATTTCGGCACTGCCCCAAAAAAATCCTTATAGGTCATTAACGGGAGGGCGACCAATTGTCTCCTTTGCTGACTTAACGACTGATTTTCTGTCTAGTTGAAATTAAGATCTGACACTGGGCAGTGCCAAAATAAGGAACCCGACTTGGATTATGTGGGCTTTAGACGAAAACAGTTACGCCACCCATTTAGCTTATTTTTTCTTTGTTACCCATTTAGCTTATTTTTTTTAATGTTTTTTTAAACATACTATTTTTTTTTATACATACTCAAAGTGTTGCAGTTAGACAGTTAGATATATATGCGTTGCACCCATACAGCCAATACTTTGAGTCCTTGGGTCTTTGGCGGGAACTCGGCGTGGACAGTTGCTTTGTCAATTGAAGTTTCGTTTTCTGCGTGAAAAAGTTGTTTAATGTATAATAATGATGTATTATGCAGTAAATTGACTAAAATTCGTGTAGTAATAAAAAATTAAGTGTTTCTGCTCCGGTTGGTACCGATAAATATCCTCGCGGTGGTGCTTTTTGCTGCCAGTTTTCGTAAAACAGACGCTATCCGGTTTTAAGCAGAACATGAGGAGCTTAGGTTAAGTTAGAGAAAAAAGATTTTTCATTGAAGACATGGCTGCATGGACCTAGTTTCTTTTGCCTTTCCCGAAAGAGATAAATAAAACAAAAACAAAATTGGACACCATAAAAAATACCCAAATTACCAGTGTTTATATTCTCTTTGCAAATTACAAACTGTCTGTATATTGTGGTCTGTATTGCACTCAAACTGATTTGAAAATGATTGTACTTTCAATCTGAAAAATGAATTATAATTAGCATAATTAAATGTATGTTCTGTGCAGTAACAAATTCTCCGCTCCATTTAAAAAATGGTATACAAATAATGGAGCTCAAATCGTCAGGTATGGAAAAACACTTACACAAACAAGCTTTCATTTCATATACTTAATAATAAAAAAATGAGATCCTGAGGGTTTTGCTGTATTGTGTGGAAAATTTTGATAGCCTTGCCATGGCTATCACACTACAACCCGTTGAAATGGTTCATCTAAAAGCCTTAACAAAACTCTTTAATATAAAAGACTGAGGATCATGTTAATCAAATTATTGGCAAATTTGTTGAGAGCAGCCTACTTATTAAGAGAAGTTACTTTCTCTGAAATGGGAGTGAAAGTAAAACTTAGAATCTGCTAGCTACTAACTGACATACTCAATGCTCAATATTTTACATACTGAAAAAGCCCAGCATACTATAAAAGCCAGTAAGGGGTACGCAAGGGTTTTGCTGTAACGTAGCTGAAAGGCCGACAACCTATCAATAATTACACTCGAGTTCCATTTATCTTATGTCAAACTTGGCTATAAGTGGTAGTAGAATCACGTGATACGCTACCTACTCGTAAACGGACAGGGATTAACTCGTGGATGTATGATTGTATGGAAGTTGTGGCCACTATTCAAGCGATTAAGGCCTTAATAGGAGTGAAATGCTGAAATTCAAGAATATTCAACTCAAATTGTTAACGAATCTGCTAATATACCACATATAAAAAATACCGTTGGATAGAAAAAAGCATTCTGAACATTTTGTATTGAACATAATTTTAATTAAGACTAACAGCATTTCAAAAAAAAAACTCAAAAGAGAGCGTGTTATCGTTACATTTTACAAATTATCTTCATAACGGCGCAACTGCTATATTTAGCTGTTAAATCCAAGGAAAGGTCCTAAAAAACCGAACATAAAGACAAGTTGAAACAAAAGCTTGCCAAGAATTCGTAGAGTAGCTAATATAAGATATAATGATGTGTGAAAATATATTTAAAGCCGACTTGAAAAAAGGAGAATGTCCTATGTTCGACTGTATGTATATTTTTTAATTATGTTCACCGATTTCTCTGCCATTTGTGAACCGTTTTTCAAAATTATTTTTTGTTCGAAAGAATATACTCAAAAAACCGTTCCATTGTCACCAAGTCTCGACCTGATGATGGAACACCAAGGAAATCGAGGGAAAATCTCTAATTTAATAGGCAATTAGGTACAATGTTTCTTTTTGTTTTTCTTTTTTTTACCAGCCCATATACGTCCCCTTCGATGGGTACGGGCCTCCCTTCGAAACACGAAGGGGATTTAGGCCGTAGTCCACCACGCTGGCCCAATGCAGGTTGGTGGCCCGCTAGTCTTTCGAAAATTTTCTTGGACGGGCGGATTTCATCACGATGTTTTCCTTCACCGTTGATCAACTGATAATTAAAAATTCGTACATAAATCCGAAAAGACGAATTAAGTGGTACTGGCCTGCACCAGGGTTTGAACCCACGACCTTCGGATTACAAGTCTGGCTCATTTTCAACTGGGCTATCACCGCTTCTGGCTTATTCTGGCTCATTACCAATGTTTCTTATACTTTCTATTATTTACACTATAAAAATTAAAAATAAATAGACTTTTCACATTTTCATAAATACACCATAATACATTTAATGTGCTACGTAGGAAATACTGATCTGTTTGAAGTTGGTGCCAAACCAAATAAGTTTGATAGGCCGCCTTCGCACCGACTTCAAACAGATCAGTACGTACAAGGTAGCAAATTAAATAATTTTGTGTTTATTTTTACATTTTTTGACGAAAAAATATTTATTTTTAATTTTTATTTTTGTACTTTGCTTCCTTTTTTACGTCTTATCGGAACTACAGATCGGCGTGATCACAGAACATATAAACGTGGGCGTGATCAATTTCTTAGGATTATTTTTTGATTTTACTTTGAACACCAAGTAAATTTTTGTTACTATTACTTAAGTTTTAGGCACATTTTACAAAAAAAAAGAACATTAAAATTTTCCAGCACAATTTTTTTCATAAACTTTCGAAACAAATCACATTACTACTTATTCCTCTCCCTACCCCGATATCGATCCTTATACAGGGCTTTAGGTATCTCTTTTTCAACCTCTCGGGTGGTTAATCAGTCCATGAAACTGAACAACTTCCCCAAGGAACATGGGTCAGAATACGAAAAAAAAAATTGATCTCCCTTACAAAATGCGCTATATGCTGATGAAGTTTGTATGCGAACTCAATTTTTTTTCCTATTTTAGTTTATGTTCCTCGGGAAAGTTGTTTGGTTTCGTGGACTGATTAACCACCCGAGAGGTTGAAAGAGATATACCTAAGCACGAGGAGTCTAAGCATGAGGAGTTCCAAGCTGCACTGCTACGCGAATCGCTTGATATTTTGGCTATAAACGAAACTTGGTTGAGAGAGGGAGAGGAGGGTCGCGCACCTACGGTGCCCGGGTACAAGATAAGTCATAAGCCGCGTTCTCATGACCTGCGTAAGGCTGGGGGTGGAGTTGGCTTCTATATTATATCAGGTGTGGTCGCTAGGTCTTGCCAACATCCGGATACGTACAAGTTGAAGGGGGTTGAACAAATGTGGCCGTCTCTTAAAATTAATTCAAAATCCATAGCAATAGGGACGGCATATCGTCCCCACTGGGTAAGCACTGGTATCTTTTTGGATGCTTTAACCGAGTCTGTAGTATCTCTTTCAAATTTTAACGTTATCGTAGGTGACTTCAATATAAATTTATTAAAAGAAACAAATCACATGACTAAGAATTTTTACCGGTTTTCTAATACATTAGGTTTAAACAATGTAGTCCGTGAACTTACCCATTTCGGTTCTAATAATCCCACTCTTCTTGACTTGATTCTTTGTGACACTGATGTTTTTAATACAAAAGTCTTTTATATTCCGGAACTAGGAGCCCATGATTTGGTGACCACAGTTTTAAAATTAAAAAACGAAATAGTTCCTCCAAGACATGTAATTTTTAGACCTTTAAAAGATATCGATAGAGCTTGCTTTGATAGAGATCTAAATTCTTTGGAATGGAACAAAGTTTTACTAATGGATCGAGTTGATGATATGGTTACTGTTTTTAGTGATTTGCTGCTTAATTTATTTAATAAACATGCTCCTCTCAAATCAGCTGTTGTCAGAGGATACAACCTTCCATGGTTGACTAGTAATGTTCGTTTATTAATGGATCTTAGGAATAAAGCTCACGATAAGTTTCGCCAGTCATGCTCAAATCTAAATAAAGATAAATATAAATCGCTTACACACTTAGTTAATGTTAATATACATGCTGAAAGGAAGGCCTATTTTGAAAATAACATAAATAGTCATCTAAATAATAGTAAAGTTCTTTGGAAGAATCTAAAGAGGACAGTTATTCCAAACTTTAAATCCACCTCTATTTTGCCTAGTCATTACAACGATCCTGATGAAATTAATATCCTCTTTCTCGATCTACCGATACCTGAGACGGTTAATATTAGTGACCTTACCTACTTTGAATTTCATAGATTTGGAAATAGCACATTTTTATTAGAAGCAGTACACGATAACGTTATTGCCAAAATAATATTAAGTCTAAAATCTAATGCACAAGGCGTCGATAAAATTAATATGGACATGGTTATTTTAACTCTTCCACAAACACTGCACGTTATTACGGCTACTGTCAATAGGTCTATCGAGTCATCAGTATTTCCGTCCAGTTGGAAAGAAGCTTTAATTCATTCCATTCCCAAAAACAATAATTGTACAAATTTGAATGACCTAAGGCCTATAAGTATCTTACACTACCTGTCCAAAATCATAGAGAAGGTAGTTAGTGAACAGATGGTGAGGTACTGTGAGAGTAATTAAATATTCCTTGAACACCATTCCGGCTTCAGAAAAGGCAGAAGCACTACATAGGCTTTGCTTGATGTTGTTGATAATTTTTTGTCCGCTCAGGATGCAGGGATAGCATCTATGTTGACGTTGCTAGATTTTTCAAGAGCTTTTGACTCTGTTAGCGTTCCTATGTTACTTTCCAAGCTCTCCTTCTATGGTTTCGATGCCCATAGTGTTAATTGGTTTAACAGCTATCTCTTTGATCGTTTGCAGCGGGTGGTCTTGCACAACAATGATGGATCTATGCTAGTTTCCCAACCTAGGCCAATTACGCGTGGGGTTCCCCAGGGATCGATTTTGAGCCCACTTTTATACATTTTGTATAGTGCTGATATTGGTCGTTCTGTCCTGAACTGCAGCAACTATATCTACAAAGACGATCTGCAAGTGTATACTCCGATAAACATTGATGACATTACGACGAGCTTGTCAAATTAAATGATGATTTAAAGAGGATTTCAGTTTGGTCTTTTGGTTTTGGATTTCAGGCTCAAAGTCCTGTACAGAATCCGTGCCTTTATTATAGTGGAAGTGCGCGCAGGCTATGCAAAATGCTGGTTTTGTCAAAATTAAATTATTGTATTCCTGTCTATGGGCCTTGTCTTCTTCAAAAAACTTATCGGCTGACGCAGCGCATTCAGAATGCGTGCGCGAGGTTTTGTTTTCCGATACCACCGAGAACCCATGTCACTCCGTTTCTTATTAAGTCTAACATGCTCAACATGCAGGCGCGTTTGAAACTGTACTTTGCTACTATGCTGTTTGGGGTTGTTAAGTCTAATAAGCCAGAATATTTATTTAATAAGCTTGATTGGCGAGCAGTACGGTGCAAACAGAGAACCTGTGCTATTCCTCTTGCTGTTCCTAAACATAGGACAATTGCTTTTAGAGGCAGCTTTAGGTATAATGCTAGCAAATGCTGGAATAACCATCCTCCTCCTATACGAGATGTAAGTAGTGTCCAACGATTCAAGTTTTTATATCGTAATCATCTTTTATCTGTTCAAAGAATATTATATACCTAATTTAACTATATTGCTTCTATTTCCTAATATTAACGCTTATTTCCCATATTTACATTTATTTTATTATGACTTATGAAATTATGCTCAAACGAGTTGTTCTTCTTTTTTTACATACGTTACATACAAAATATCACATTATTTACGCTTATATATTTACGTTTATGTTATCTATGCTAATAGACTAGTGGGTGTACGTGTCGTGCTCGCTTCACGTTTAATTTAATGAGGTGCTGACAGAAAATTAGCGCTGTTGACTCTCAACAGAATATGCTGAGTCTGAACCCATTTACTGACACAACACTGTTGATAATGCTATGCTTTACGCTATGCTTTAACTAATTAACTTTGTGCTTTATTGTGTTTCTTTTAATTGTTTAATTGTGTTTTGTGTAGTGAATAAATGTTATCTATGTCTATGTCTAGTCATACAAACTTCATCAGCATAAAGCGCATTTTGTATGGGAGGTTAACATTTCTTTTTGCGTATTTTGACCTATTTTCCTTGGGGAAGTTGTTCAGTTTCATGGACTGATTTAGCACCCGAGAGGTTGAAAGAGATTTACCTAAAGCCCTGTATTGTTAAACATTCTCGCGGCTATTTTCATTAGTGTGAAACAATGGTTTCTTACTACGATTTTTGTTTTAAAACCGACCTACCTATCAGTGAGGACCTATAATTGGCTTTTTGTTACTTATGTTTTTATTTAATTATTTTCATAGCTGTTGGTCTTCCTAACATTGTATAAATAAATAAATGAGTATTCGATATTTCGGCGCTGTTGCAAGCACCATGATCTTGATCACTGATGAACTAGGTACAGTCAAGAGCACGTCAAGCTTGACACTTTGGACTTTGGAAAGGCCCTGCATTGTATAGCGCGCGGTATAAATAAGAGCTCAGCTTAAACTTGTGGTGTCAACCGTGACGTACTCTTGACTGTACCCTCGTGCGCGGTCTAACCTCTGTCTTGTTTGTTTCTTCTGAATACTCTCGGAACTCACTTGAAACTCATCCCGGTGCAACACGTAAGCTGATAGCACATTTTGTATGAAGTGGCGAAAGTATTTTTTCATATTTCGACGTATATTATTCAGGGAAAGTTGTTCAGTTACATGGACTGATTAAAATCCTTAATTTTCGTTAACTTATTAAAAAGTCATCCAATATAATATTATTTTTATTCACACTGGCGAAAAAATAAACACAAAAAAATATTTTTCAAAAACAAAATTACCGTTGTGATTATCCGTACAATATTACAGATCTTCCTTTATTTTTCCTAGTTTTAGTACATTTTGGCACACACCACGTTTTAAAGAGAAGTCTATAGCGGCATCTAATAGTCGAAACGTCGAGTAAATTCTCTGAAAATGAAAGGTATACGAGCGCGCAGATCCATGGAACCCAACCTGAAACCTTGTACCTTGTACATACACAGGCCGATAAGGAATCCCTAAAACACCAGGGATACGGGTCGGGAACCGGATCACGTGTTCTCACTATACATGAGGCACAGGGTTTGACGCATGAAAATGTGAAAATTGTGCATACTAAAACAACCAGACAAGTACTACACAACAGCATCCATCGCGCAGTGGTGGCCGTATCGCGCCATACCGTCAGCTGTTTAAATTACGCAGATGTTGGTAACGATGCGATAGGCAGTATATTAAAAAGATACGTCTTATGAAAACAATGATAAAACTGCGTTAATGGTATTGCGTAAATTAGGAGGGGGGAGAAAAAATTCAATATCTAAAAGAAATTATAAACAATAAAAGTGATTTTATTATTGCTTGCATACTAAACCAATTGGAAATGATATTTTTGTATAAATAAGAATGAAGGGGCGAGTTTGATAATATTTTATAATTATGTAATAAAAAAATATCAAGTAAAACATGTCTCATTTGTTCACAAATAACATGTATAGAGAACAATGCAATTTGATTGAAATTGGATGTAAAATACCTGTTTCACTATGCGTCAAGAACATAAAACATGATCTGATTAGACTATCTATTGCTCCGTTACGACAGGAAAGAAGGATAAACAAACAAACAAACTTTCACAGTTGTAGCTTCACCTACCTAGAATCCCAATGATATTCATTCCAGATTGATCCCAAATTACTGAATTTCCACAGAATGAAATAGAAGTCTATAAAAGCTAATAGCTGATTCAACATCTATGAGCACGAATCTTGAATAGGTATAATAGTGTCATTTGTAGGAAAAAGTAATGAAAGGTTTTCAACCGTATGGTGATCGATTAAGAATAACACCACCCCATCTCTTTCCGTGGGTTTCGTAAGAGGAGACTAAGGAAACGCAAATGAGACCTGCCTCCTAGTAATCCATCCCTGGCAACGACACTTCATTTTTTTCTGAATCTGAGGTGTCATCCTAGTCTCATGCGGTGTGGTAGGCTCTGTAAAGGGCCGTCTGGTTCGCGACCACCCTCCTACCGAAGTCCGACGCCAAACAGCATGCTGTGTTCCGTCGGTGCGTGGGAGTACCAATGCCTTTATAGGCATTTTCTGGGTTAACTCGCTCGATGGTCGACCTCATCTTTGTCCTTATGGTCAAGATTGAAGTCAAGGGTTAACCCATCTTATAATAAAAATTAAAAAATGTCAACGCTTAAAATCTCTTTTAGGGTCTTAAGACGTTTGTATCCTCAAGTACCTCTTTTCGGATTTTCCCTTCAATTTTCTTAGATAAACCATTAACGCAAATTATCGTTTCTTGCAGGTCCATGTTTGCTATGCCAGCAATAATGTAGGTTTGTACTTAGCTACTACAATTTCTAAACATAATTTCACTACCATTGTCATGATACTCACCAGTCCATACGTTCGAGAGGCACGGGTCTCCCATCGGAACTTTACGGCCAAAATCAAAGTTTTTGTAACTTAAATTATAACAAAAAACAAACATGAAACGCATGTTTAAGTCGTGTAAGTCTAAAACCACAAGAAATTCTGGCGCCAGCATGTCTAATACGGCGCTAGACGACGAAGATTCTCCAGATTTGACTGTGGTCATATACAGAGGTGATAATGGTGATATGGACCCACAAACCCAGTTGTATGTTAAAGAACTACTAACTCAAAAAATTTTTGAAGCAGTCAAATCAGGAACACCAAGCCGAAATCTTGAATTTGAGGAAACTGAAGCAGATGACGACAATAATGTCATGTTCGTAAGAGCAATGACAAAACAAGCTAGAGACTGGCTTTTAACTCAAGACTTTGGAAAATTTAATGGTGTACCAATATTAATTGAGAAGATGGATGGTACTAGAATATCGGTGGTGGTTCCGCTTTCAGAAAACCAACAGTTCAATGATCCGATGCTTTTCCTTTTAGGACAAAACAAACATAAGTTAGATCTTCGAGTACGTGAATGGAATCTCATACGTAAAGATCGGGTTCCGGAAGGGGAACGACTTCTCATTGCTGCCCCAGCTTCCATTGAAAATTTACTTCCTGCTTATCTAAATTACAAAGGAACTCAAGTCCGAGCTCACGCTGTAGAAAAAGTGGAAGGCGTTGTCAGTCAGTTGGTGTGTGAAGCCTGTCAGAAACCAATATCTACATGTGTTGATCATCATTGTTACGGTAGCACATGATGGACACCTGCAATGTTCAAACTGTAAATTTGACTAACTTAGAAGAAGAAACAAAACCAATAAATGAATGCATATTTAAAAGTAAAAAAAAAAATTTAAATATAACTAAAAATCTGTTGTGTGACTAGCGGAAAAAAAATTGATTTAAATTATACATTTAAAAAATGGTGGCGCCTCTTTATAGCGCGTAAAAAATAAATGTTATAATAAATAGTTATCTTTTTAAGCATTATATTGATTTCTGTAATTTTTGCATTTTAATTGAAATCATTTCAGTTTGTCATTTTTCAAAAAATAATAATTTTTTTCGTACAAACTTTAGTCAATAGACTGAGTTTTTAATGGATTCCAATGTTTGCTGTAGGTATAGAACAATTGTTGGTGTTTCTCCTAGCAAGAATGAATGAATGTAGACCACAAAAATAAGCTTGTAAACAGATTTTTGCAACACAAAACGCATTTAATCCCTCGGGGGTTGGTAAAGCTTCGTGTTGTTTTAGAAAATCATGCAAAATGAATAGCCCGATAGGTCAGTTGGTTATGAGCTTGCCTACTGATCTGAAAGTGCGTGTTCGATTTTCGACTAGCCAAAATTTTCATAAAGTATTAATGTAACCTACATACATGTATACATACGCTCACGCCTATAACACCTATTGGGTTAGGCAGGGCATCAGTGGTTTTAAAACCACTTGATACCACTTTAGACATAAATTCAGAGGGTTATAAGATGATATATGATGTAGAGGTTCTCAGCCTTTCGCCTACAATACAGCAAAACCCTCGCGTCACACTTACTGGCTTATACAGTATGCCTGGGAAAAGTAAACAGCTGGCATGTTCTATGTTTTTCTTTTACTCCCAGTCCAGCATAGATTCATGCATAATATTTATGTAATTTACAACAAAAAAAATTACTAGAGTATATTCCTTTATCGTTTCAAGCACTATAAAGGAATATACTCTAGTATTTTTTTTCCACTTTTGACAACCCTTCCCATGTAGCCAAAATATCGCTAAGGTTGAGCAGTATGTAACACTGTAAAAGAAACATGATCTTGACGTTTTGTCACATGGTCTTGTTCTAGTCTTGTCAATATATTATGCAAGCGAAAATCAACCTCGCTGTTTTATAATGTGCTAGGGGAAATTGAACCTTAAGGTGGTAAACCAATTTTTTGGCAGATTGTACAAGCCTTACTTAGTGGTTAGATGGCGCTGTGTGGTTTGTCCAAGAATTTTTGACTTCACTGGATTTCACTTAAAATATACCTACATTAGCACTGATAATACCTACATTAAAATTACTTGCATTTAAATATTGCTCCTTTCTCCCGCGATATCATAAAAAATATTAACCCCCTTATGCATTTACATGCATTGATATACAATAAAAGAACTAGATACCCAATGTCAAGAAACGTCAACCAAAACTGTCCGAGCTTTCGAACGAACTGACGGATGAGTGAGCAGGATAAAAGAACTGAACAAAATAATGAAAGAGTGAGAAAACCTATCAAAAAGAATGCCCAACGGTCGTGATGGGTATTAATTTGAGCGCGATTGGAAGACTAAATTTAAAGTTAAGTGTCAGTTATGAGTCTCGCAGGTGCGTCTTAAAAGATGTCTTACTTATTAAGAAATCCCTACTAATATTATAAATGCGAAAGTAACTCTGTCTGTCTGTCTGTCACGCTTTCACGGCTAAACTACTTGAACCGATTTTGATGATATTTGGTACAGAGATATATTAGACCTTGGCAAAGGACATATGTTACATTTTATTCCACAGTTGGGCACGATATAACCTGTAGTCCACGCGGGCGGAAAGCTAGTAACCAATATTTTTAAATACTCCCGTTAGTATTATTTGTCAATTTTATGCCGTGTGGTGATCGGTTAAAAATAACACCAACCCATCTCTTTCCGTGAGTGTAGTAAGAGGCGACTAAGGAAACAATGAGACCTGCCTCCTAGTAATCCATCCCAGGCAACGACACTTCATTTTTTCTGAATCTGAGTTGTCGTCCTGGTCTCATGCGGTGTGGTAAGCTCTGTAAAGGGCCGTCTGGTTCGCGACCACACTCCTACCGAAGTCCGACGCCAAACAGCTTGCTGTGTTCTGTCGGTGCGTGGGAGTACCAGTGCTTTTATAGGCATTTTCTGGGTTAACTCGCTCCATCGTCGACCTCATCTTTAACCTTTATGGTCAAGATTGAGGTCAAGAGTTAACCCATCTTATTATAATAATACCTATAAGACCTATGACTTGAAATCTACAGTCAAATGTACTATAAATCTAAAGTTTTTCCGCCTATTTTTCTATCGGACGTCCAGACGCACCGCATCATCCCTATCTAGTTGAAATCCCGCGGATTCGCACTGAGCGCTTTTCATCATCTTTCATTTTGCGCACTGCTAGGCAATGGAATTTCCATGCCTGCGTCTGTATTTCCGAGCTCATATACCCGAATCTCTTTAAAATTCGAGTGCATAGGCTTCTTCTGGGTGAGTTTGCTATATCCTCAACCGCATCTTTTCCCTCGAGCTAGATTGTGGTCAAAAGCAAAACCAACTATACAGGTTGTAAAAGACAGCTTAGCAAAAACAGAAACCCTGGACTCAAACAATCATTCTGAATGATTTGCCAGTGAAATTTTTTTCCGGAAAATTTCCATTTTTTTATGTTTTTTTTTTATTTTCTGCTTACATTTCTTATTATTTAATGGAATAAAATAAAAAAATCACAACAACGTAAAACACGAAAACCAGCAATGTACATCGCACTCCGATAGCAGCGCGGCGCGGTTTCGCGATACGTTGCGTAGTGCCAAAGTAGGTAAATAATGGAAAATCCTGAAAATGACGTTTCCGGGAAAATATAATTACTTATAGCTGATGATAGTTACAGGTAGATTCCACCATTTAGGTATTTGATAAGCTGTCCTTTACACCCTGTATATAAAAATGAATCTCTATTTCCCCTGGTCATCGCATCACAGGTGAACGGATGGAACAATTTTAATTCTTCTTTTGTTATGTTTATTATTGTCAGCATAATATATTATATATAATATATAGACTGTAATAAGCATATAATATATGTATTTTTTATTTATGTATTTATTTTATTGTAATAAGTATCGTTTTATTGTTGTTGTATTTATTTAGTATTACTAAATTTTTTTCTGTAAACTCTGTGCGCAAATCTCTCTACCCCTTCTACTTATACTATTCCTCACTAGTTAGGTTGGCTGGAAGAGATCTCTTTTAGAGATAAGCTCGCCTTTGTACACTTTTTTTTCTAATTTATTTTAATAACTATGTTTGTGCAATAAAGAATATATAATTTATTATTTATTTTACGTAAGTGTATGTTGCATGTATTTGCACCCAAATTTATACGATCTATTTTTTACTTTTTCTCTACACCCAAAAGTTCCCGATAAGATATTGCTTCATGTAACTATATCTTATTTGTGTTAGAGTACATCCATCCATACTGTGGTATGCAGACCCTCACGGAGGATCTGGCATAACGCAACTCCTTTGTCATTCGGTCATTTTGAAGAAGATTATTCGAATATCATTTTAAAAGGTTTGAAATGGTATTCGATGTCAGCATTCGAAATGATTGAAGATCTTTTCTTCCGCTATTCATTGTAGAGAGCTCGCGGAAAAGGTTCTTGTATGCGATCATAGGCGTGCAAATAGTACTTTCCCAAGCGTTGTAAGGTAATAAATAACTGTGTCTACGTTTGTAATAAAGAACAAGTGTAAAAGAAGTGCCGGTAGTTATTTGGAATTATACACCTCGCAGAAGAGCTACATATTTTATTCCTTGCCCCCTAAAGAGGTGCCATAATACACTCACGCCTATAATCCCATTTGGGGTAGGCAGAACCTGGGGGTAATTACCCCCGCGGGGGTAAATCAGCTATTCTGTGGGGGTAACAAAGAATCTTACAAAAGAACCCTTAATAAAGGTCCTATCTTAAAAATACTAGCCAGATAGTAAAAATAAAAATCGTAGATAACCATAACCACGCTTGTACCCAAATGTAAAACCGTTTACATCAAATATGTTACGGCCGGTTTGGTCGAGTGGTAGTGACACGCTGCCTCTTGATCGGCGGGTCCTGGGTTCGATTCCCAGTCGGGGCAAATATTTGTGTAAAAAGCAAATGTTTGTTCTCGGGTCATGGGTGTTTGTGTCTGTCTTTGTGTGTTCCAAGGGACCCACGACACAAGGGAAAACCTTAATGTGGGCCTTTGAGTGTGAAGCGTTTATTTATTTATTTATTTATTTATTTATAACTAAAATACTACTGCATAATTAATAATAATAATTGACTTTGTTTGTATTGTTTGTAGTATTGATAATATTTTAAGGTTGGGGTAAAATCAATTTTCCTAATAAGTCACAGGGGTAACAGTATTGAAAAGGTTAGGAACCACTGTTCTAGAACCACTTGATGCCAGCTTTGAGATTCATTTTGAGGATTATAAGATGGAACATGAGTATGATAGTGATACTCATATGTTATCATTGTCTGCCTTTTGTTTACAATACAGTAAAACCCTCGCGTCCCACTTACTGACTTATACAGTATACCTGGGAAGAGTTGGCTCATTCTAAGTTTTTCTTTCACTTCCAGTCCAGCGCGGAAGCTGTTGGAACACAATAAAGTATCGTCGTCATCAGCCCATATACGTCCCCACCGAGGGGCACGGGCCTCCCTTCGAAACACGAAGGGGTTTTTAGTCCATAGTCCACCACGCTGGCCCAATGCGGTTTGGTGGACCGCTCGTCTTTCGAAAATGAATTTTCTTGGACAGGCGGGTTTCATCACGATGTTTTCCTTCACCCATAAGCAAGTGATGATTAGAAATCCGTACATCAATCCGAAAAGACGAATTTAGTGGTACAGGCCTGCACCAGGATTTGAACCCGCGACCTTGCGATCACAAGTCTGGGTCATTACCAACTTTAACCGTGTGGTCATCGGTTGAGCATAACACCACCCCATCTCTTTCCATAGGTGTCGTAAGAGGTGACTAAGGAAACACAAATGAGACCTGCTTCCTAGTAAACCATTCCAGGCAACGACACTTAATTTTTTTATGAATCTGAGGTGTCGTCCTATGGTCTCATGCGGTGTGGTAGGCTCTGTAATGGGCCGTCTGGTTCGCGACCACCCTCCTACCGAAGTCCAATGCCAAACAGCTTTCTGTGTTCCGTCGGTGCGTGGGAGTACCAGTGCCTTTATAGGCATTTTCTGGGTTAACTCGCTCCATCGTCGCCTCATCTTTGACCTTATGGTCAAGATGAAGGTTAAGAGTTAACCCATCTTATAATATAATAAAAATAAAAATCACCGCTTGTACTATAAAAAATATATTGTATTGTATTTTTTAAAGTCCACGGATGCAGTAGTAAAACTAATCAAGATATATGGTAGTAAAAGCGAGCTGTCGGTCCCGGCTGCTGTCGATTGACTACAGTCGTTAAAACTAAGTCAGAGACTATTTGAAAACTCTGACACCAGGGTCAGCCAAGTTTGCCACACACTTGACAATACCTACCTGATAAGAAAAATAAGAAGATTAAAAGCGAGCTTATATCTGTAAGAGATTTCTTCCAGCTAACTTTGGACCGACTAGATAAGAAGAAGAAGAGTCTATCCGAAGGCAGGCATAAGTGGTATAAGTCATACGTCACAGGCATAAGAATGTGTGCATAAATAAATTAGTCATTCCCCACACCCTGGAATTATACTTGTCGCAGTCGGATCGTATAATCCACCGTATTACATTATGGCTAGCTGCTATCGAAAACAGGGCCGTTTTGAAATGCGACGGTTCAACTATTAGCCGGATTGTCATTGCAATACGTTCTTGTAGCCCACGTTTAGCCGCATCGTACTATATTCGCATGCTGTTGAAGAACGTTTGGCCCCGAATACATTCCGGCGGATTTTCATTCAGCCGCATTCAATCCGGCTAATTGTTGAACTGCCGCATTTAAAAACGGCTAGCCGTAATGTAATACGGCGAATTATAAGAACCGACTGCGACATACTCATTTCGTTAAGTTTCTTATTTTATTTTTTCAGACAACTCACCTCATCACTGCAATCAAGTTAATTAATTAAATCCACAATGTAAGCTTATTATTAAAAACATTATTTTACAGAAATTATTTAAAATACATCATGAAAATATACTGAAAAAATCAAACAGTCACTGAAAAATGATTGAACAAGAATTTCAACAATGTTTAGATTTTGCTAGAGCTCCTGTAATAATTAATGTGCTAAGAATGCCGAGTGTGTTTTCTAAGATGAAAAAGACACTATCGTCTGTTTATTCAGATGACGATGGTGTTGCTTCAGATTTTTACGTGAACACCATTGAAGAAGTTTCCCGTAAGAAAAACTTCAATAAAGTTAAAACAAAACGTAAAAAGGGGAAAAAATGCTTACCCAAGAACGAAGAAGATGATCTCAGTATTGGAATATTCAGTGCGGATGTTAGTAACGCATTAGATGATACGAAAATAGATGAGATAATGGAAAAGGTAAATCTCGTAATCGATGAGGCAATTCATCATGGAGTAACTAGCCGTAAGCTCGAGTTCAGAAAATCTGTTAAAATGCCTGAAGGATTTCTGCTTGTGACGGCTAAAACAGCCGAGGCTAGAGACTGGCTTCTAAATGTTGATTTTAAAAAATACACTAATATTCCGATAACGGTGGCTAAGTTAGACGGAACTTTGTTATCAGTGTTTGTACCTTGGGAAGAAAATGAGAAGGTCATAGAGTTAGATCCTATGTACTATATCAAAGGCCAAAATCGACATAAACAAAACCTGCGAATGTATGAATGGCATCTTTGCCACAGGAAAGTATTGCCCTATGGAGAATGTTTCTTGATAAAAGCTCCTCGATGCATAACAAGTCATTCTCCTTTTTATCTTAATTACAAAATGCAACAAGTTAAGACTGAGGTTGTTAAAAAACCATATTTATATGCCGATGATTCAAAACACAGTTTTATTACTTCGTTACATCAGTCATGTTCTCACTACGACGAACCTATGACTGCAACATCTTCAAATGGTACCAAAAAGAAAACTTTTTTTAAGAAAAGAAAATCTAAAGACAAAAAACTACGCTTATCTAAATGTGCATGTTCATCACATTCTAAAACTAAATGTGCATGTTCGTCACACTCTAAAAATAAATGTGGATGTTTATTACACTCTTCAAAAAAAAGTAATAAAATGTATAAAATACCACACATTGCGGTACATACAACTAGTTGTAGATGTCCAATTAATTCGGTTAAAAATCCACATACATCTGTCAAAGAATCCACAACTAGTAATGGATTATCAATTAACTCATCAACTAAAATTGATGAAACAGTTATTAAACCACACATTTCTGGTAGTTATTCAAAGATTTCTTGTGCATGTTCATTAAACACTTTAACCGAAACTGATAAATTGGTTGAAAAACCACAAAGCTGTTGCAAAGATCCAAAAACTTGTTGTAAGTATTTATTGCGTTCTTCGTCATATTCTGAAAATCAAGAAACCTTATCCAACCAAAATCAAAAAACCTTATCCAACCAAAACCAAAAAACCTTATCTAACCAAAATCAAGAAACTTTATCCAACCAAAATCAAAAAACCTTATCCAACCAAAATCAAGAAACCTTATCCAACCAAAATCAAAAAACCTTATCCAACCAAAATCAAAAAACCTTATCTAACCAAAATCAAGAAACCTTATCCAACCAAAATCAAGAAACCTTATCCAACCAAAATCAAAAAACCTTCTCCAACCAAAATCAAAAAACCTTATCTAACCAAAATCAAGAAACCTTATCCAACCAAAATCAAAAAACCTTATCTCAACAAAATCAAGAAACCTTATCTCATCAAAATCAAGAAACCACTTTAAATACCACGAATGAAAACGAAAAATTGATAACCACAACTGAAGAGGTTAAAATGGTTGAAAATCCACATACTTCTGGCAAAACTTCAAAAATTAGCTGTGAGTGTTCCCTTCATACGTGTTCGTGTGATCTTATACCAGTACCAGATACTACTTCAACTATACAAGAATGTTTGAAATGTTGTAAGAAACAAACTGAATCATCAAAAACTGAAACCGGTAAGATGGTTGATTTGCAAAATACTTCAACCAAAGTTTCGAGTTGTAAGTGTAAAACTGCTTCAGATATAAATAAAAAATCTGATGATAATAACAGCACATTAATAAAGAAACCGAGTAACATCTGTAAGCTGTTTCGCAAACGAAGTTACGGCAAAGTTTCAAAAACGAAAGAAAACTCTTTACATACTCAAACCGATCATCTTCTACAATCAAATATCAAATGCAAAAAATCTGAGAAAAAAAAATCAAAAGTTGATATTGGTACGATGACTGAAAATTCATATATTTCTGAAAGAAATTCAAAAATTTCTTGTGCGTGTTCACCGCGCTCTTCATATTCTCATAATTATCAACCTTTACTAACGACAGGTTCAAGTAATAAGTTAAATATGAAAACGACATCAACATCTGAAGACCCTAGAACTCCAAGGCCGTACGGGGTTACGGTAGGCCGTTATGTAAATATGGATGACGTTCAGCTGGACCTAATACATGAAGCCCAAAAAAATGATGAAATGATGTACTCAAACTTACTACCTAAAATGATGCAAGATCAATATCCAAGAACAGCAAGCCCTCACATGAATGTGTGCTGTGAGAGCGCAGAAAAATACAGACAGTGCTGTATGAATCAAGAACAAATGCAAATGATGCCACAACCTAATATAAATTTGAATCAATACCCAAACATGCCAAATCCTCATATCAATAGGAGTTATGAAAACGAAGCACAATACAGACCGTCCTATGTGCATCAAGAACGGATAAAAATGATGCCCCAGCCACAACATTTTATAGCAACAGAACGATATCCTATAATTACAAGCCCTCACCCTAGTGTATGTTGTGAGAACATAGCACAATACAGACAATGTTGTATGAATCAAGAACAAATGCAAATGACCCCACAACCTGTCCTTAATCAGGAACAAAACCAAAAAAAAATAGACCTTTACGTGAACGTTAGTTGTGAGAACGAAGCACAGCATATACCATGCTGTGTGAAACAAGAACACATGCAAATAGTGCCGCCACGCCAATCTGCTATGAATTTGGAACAAAGGCCTGGTGGTTTTAGCCCTCGTGTGTATGAATCAAGAACAACACATACGGCCCCACAATATATCGTTAATCCGGAACCTATTCAAAGAATGAGAAACACGTACGATAATATGAGCTATGCAAATGAAGCACAATTCACGCCATGCTGTGTGAATCCAGAACAGATGCAAGTAATGCAACAGCCCCAACCAGTCCTAGCTCTGGAACAAAAACCTAGAGTGCAAATAAGCCCCCATGTTAGTGTTTGTTGTGAAAATGAAACACAATACAGACAATGCTGTATGGATGAAGAACAAATGCAAGGAACACAACATCCTATTGTAACTTTGGGACAAAATCAGAGAATGGCAAACTCGTTAGGCTATGAAAATGAAGCACAATTGCAAAGAACACAACATCCTACTGTACCTTTGGAACAAAATCAAAGAATGGCAAACTCGTTCGTTAATATAGGCTATGAAAATGAAGCACAATTGCAAGGAACACAACATCCTATTGTAGGTTTGGAACAAAATCAAAGAATGGCAAATTCGTTCGTTAATATAGGCTATGAAAATGAAGCACAATACAGGCCACGCTATGTGAAACCAGAGCAAATGCAAGTAACACAACAGCCAATTGTAAATCCGGAGCAAAATCAAAGGATCACGTACCCTTACGCGAATGTGAGCCTTGAGAATGAAGCGCAATACGTACCACCATGCTGTTTAAAACAAGAACATATGCAAATGGTGCAAAGGTCACAATCTATGATGACACCGGAACAAATTACAAGAATGTTAAACCTTAATAATATGGATCAAGGACAAATTTCAAAAACACCTTCTCAAAAACAAAATCCAAGGACAGGGCAACCTCCAAGTTGAGGTTCAGTTCCCTAGCATGGACATTGAGATTTCACTACCATAAGAATTCATTGCCAAGGAAAACATAACCTTAAAGGTTACACTAGAAGTTTGCATTTCTTGTGCAGTTTATTGACGTTGACAATTAATTTTGAATAATCAATAGGACGCATGTCCAAATTCCAACGCTAAAGAAATGAAGACTTCTTCCTATACAAATAGGGTCTAATAAGGATCTAATTTCTTTGTGTTGATTGGGGATTTGAAAGTTATTTTGTAAGAACGAATAATGATACAAAGTGTACCTTCAGATACAAAATATTACACCAAAGAATACCTCCGCAATTTAAAACAACAATTTTTTTTCTGAAACAAAATTAAAGACCCTATATATCTACGATTGAGGATATGAAATCTTTATCTTTGTACCGATAAAATGTATGTTATATTCTTTTTTTACAATTTTACAGTAAGTAGTATGCTTTTCATTTTTTTTTCATTTACGTTTAACCCGTCGCGTACTTGTTGACGGCGCGTGCGATGCAAATCGTGCACACACGGGTGTGCAAGAATGGTGCGAAGGTTTAAGAAACAAATGACTTTTTTATCGGACGTATTCTTACGTTTCATTTATTAAATCCTATCGTTATGTACGGTTTTCTAGAAAAATAGAAAATGCTTTTACACGATGCAACTAGTAGTTCAGTCTGTAGGTAGTTTTGCATTGCAAAAGGTGGCGTAGAAAATGTTTTGACACAATATTGTTTAGGTATGGCAGGTTAGTAAAAATCCAAGTTCTCGACCTTGAAGGACCCAGGCGTTAGCCGCCATCTTGAATTAAAGGTGCCAAAATTAGGTATATTTTAAATAACTTCTCAATTGTTTACTAAATCACAAAAGTGTCTATGAAGTGTTCAAAGAAGATAAAATTGCCTACATTTTTTGCATACATGATTATTCTGTAAGTCTTAAAGGTAAAAAGTTACAAGCGACGGAAATAATAATATTTACAAAAATCTAATATATAAAATGATAAATGACTGGGGGTACACAACGCACAGCCCAAACCGCTGGACTTACGGACTTGAAATTTTGCACATAGATACCTTATGTAGTGTAGGGATCCACTAAGGAGCGATTTTTGGACATTCCACCCCTAAGGGGGTTAAATAGGGGATGGAAGTTTGTATGAAAGTCCGTGAATTTTGAAGTTAGGATCTTAGAACTTCGTATGTAGGATGATGATTAAAAATCTACCCCTAAGGGGATTAAGGGGGTTAATTGACTGATATATCAATGCACAGCCCAAACTAAATTATTTTTTGTAAATATTAATATTTCCGTCGCTTGTAACTTTTTACCTTTAAGACTTACAAAATAATCATGTATGCAAAAAATGTAGGCAATTTTGTTTTCTTTGAACCTTTCATAGACACTTTTGTGATTTAGTAAATAATTGAGAAGTTATTTAAAATATACCTAATTTTGGCACCTTTAATTCAAGATGACGGCTAACGCCTGGGTCCTTCAAGGTCGAGAACTTGGATTTTTATTAACCTGCCAAACCTAAACAATATTGTGTCAAAACATTTTCTACGCCACCTTTTGCAATGCAAAGGCCTTAGCATTTCCCCACAGACTGGGCTATAGCTGGAGCAAGTTGCTGCGCGAGCTACTTGTACGAGTATGGTTAGCTCGCGCGGTTGCAATTTTATAAAACTTCTTGGAAAACGTCCGGACGCTGCATTTTTTAATCGTTTAATAATCATGTAAATTATAAATTTATTTTTTGTTATTTACGTCTATACTACAAATAAATCATATAATTTTTTAAAAAGAACTGAATTTAATCAAATCGGAATTTTAATATGAAATGTACACACGTACACACACAGTCTCTATGTAAAAACGTTCATAACTTTTGCCTTTTTTGAAATAAAATAAATTATGATCATAACATTAGCAAGTTTTATTTCAAGAAAATAGCTCACTGTTACGACAAACTCACAATTTTGGAGAAACTGAACTTTAATTATTTTTTACAAATAACTTTTTTTATCACTTTAGTGGCTGTCTGTCTATAAATGAGATTTCCTTATTTCTCTGTCAAAAATTCTAGTTGGTCTATTAAATTAGATAACAAAAATTAAGAATGGAAATTCAGGCTACGAAACTAAAAAACTTTCTTCAGGGAACATAGGTCATCATAATGTAAAAAAGGAATTTACAAAAGTTGATCTCCGAGACAGATGTCAACGAAACCAACGAAGTAACTTTGAATGAGCGTTAGTTTTACAATTTTATTTATTATCACTTAAATTTTTATTATTTACCTGCCAGTTTTATTGCAATTGATACATTATTTTTATAAAAAAACAGATATTCACACCTTTATTTATTGAAGTGAAAACTTCTTTAGCGGCGTTGGGCACTTTGAAGTATCCATACTTAATATTATATGTAAATGCGAAAGTAGAGTCTGTCTGTCTGTCTGTCCGTCTTTCACGCCTAAACTACTGAACTGATTTTGATGAAATTTGGTACAGAAATAGATTAGAGCCTGGGAAAGGACATAGGCTACATTTTATCGCACAGTTGGGCACGACTAACCTGTAGTCCACGCGGGCGGAGCCGCAGGCGGAAAGCTAGAGGGTAAAAAATGTTAAACTAGCGTCAGGACATGTGACTGTCATGAGATGCTGATCAAAATTACGTAGGACAGGGTTGTCACCTTTTTTGAAGTTTAAACTTCTTTAGCGGGGCGTTGTGCACTTTGAAGTATGGGTGGAAACCCGGACGGATGGCAGCCCTATGGTAAAATATAGCTTGATCTCTGTGGCAGATGTCAACGAAACCAACGAAGTAACTTTGAATGAGCGTTAGTTTTACAATTTTATTTATTATCACCTTAATTTTTGTTATTTACCTGCCAGTTTTATCGCATCTGAAATGCAATACTTACATTATTTTTATTAAAAAAACAGATATTCACACCTTTTTTTTTATATGTTCCTTATTTTCACGACCAGGTTTATTTAAAAAAAAAAATGAAAATCCGCCGGGACAATTCCCACGGAAACGAAGTCACGGAAGGACAGCTAGTTTATTATATTTATTATTAGATGGGTCAACTCTTGACCAAGGTCATAAATAAGGTCGACGATGGAGCGATTTAACTCAGAAAATGCCTATTAAGGTACTGGTACTCCTACGCACCGACGGAACACAGCAAGCTGTTTGGCGTCGGACTTCGATAGGAGGTTGGTCGTGAACCAGACGGCCCTTTACATAGCCTACCACACCACATGAGACCATAGGACGGCACCTCAGATTCAGAACAAATTGAGGTATCGTTGCCTGGGGTGGATTAATAGGAGGTTGGTCTCATTAAACATACCTCGTAAATTCTGAAGTACATAGTTATCATTTTATGAAAATATGATGTTTACGCATGTACAAGGTCGTACCGGACGTAAAAAAATAGTGATGTGATAATCAATAAACTTAAATCGATAACAAATTTTATTTTAATATTTGATACTGGATATTGCATCTGGACAAACAAGAATATATGATACTGGATATTGCATCTGGACTAGTACTTCGTTTTGAAGACGATGACTTCAAAATAAACCTGCAAGACTGCTTCAGCGACTCCGACTCAACTGATTGTAGCGAGGATGACCTTGGGATGTTCTCCTTTAAATAAATAAAAATGATTGTTTGATTCGAATAATATGCATTTTTATTTAAATCCTATCGGACTATGGTAGATCACTACTTTAAAAGATTTTTATCGACAAATAGTATCGACTGGGTATGTCGTAAGTGTCATAGCACTAGTGACTTATGTCACAGAGATCAAGCTAGTAGCCTCAATTCAATTCAATTTTTTGTCTATGGCTCTCCTTTATTGATTAGGCTCCATACAACATGGGCAATCAGCTTTAATTTGACAATTAGTCTTTTTGAAAACTTGGTCTTTAATTTACGAGTATACCTGGATGTTACCTTAGAAAGATATAAAGAAACAAGAAGGATAAGACTAAAACAAAATAGATAAATAATTTAACTTTGCTACTATGCGCAAAGTATGGTATTGTATTTTCCTTTGTTAAGCAGTTTATGGTAGGTTTTTCATATCGCATAAAAAAGAGCGTGTCTCGCTATCAAACTGTTTAGTTTGGCAAGTAATATAACTGAGACAAACTGTAATTTACCGTTGTACAAATCTTCTATATTATATATAAAAGAAAGTCGTGTTTGTTACAACACTTATAACTCGAGAACGGCTGGACTGATTTTGATCAAATTTGGTATGGAGGTAGCTGATACCCTGGATTAACACATAGGCTGCATAATTTTCCGAAATTCCCACGGGAACGAAGTCCCGGGCGTAAAGCTAGTAAATAAATAAATAAAAACAAATAACCGTTACATCACTATCTTCTGTAGGGTCCAAGACAAAGGGTCCCCCGTGAAGCTATGTGTTGTGACTTGGGAGGCAGGAAATGATAATGATCCTCGTCTAGAACATTAAGTTAGGAGTATAATGTGTCTTTTCAGCTGCTGCAGTGGAGTAAGACGGCGGAAAATTTAATATGGGACGTGTGGTGATTGGTTCAGAATAACACCACCCCATCTCTTTCCCTAGGTGTCGTAGGTAGCGACTAAGAAACATAATTGAGACCTGCCTCCTAAATCTGTCCTAGGCTGACATATTTGTGGTAGCATTCTATTAGTGTTGCAACCAATAGTAGAAAGTATCGATAGTCTATCAATACTATCTAACCTTGAAAAACAGTAAGATTATCGATAGGGATATCGATAGTATCGATACTATTGATACTATCGATAGTATTAGATACTATTGAATTCTAATAGTATTGATAGTTTTGAATCAATACTATCGATAGTGTCGATACTATTAGAATTCAATAGTATTGATACTATCGATAGTTTGGTCTGTCATCAATAGTATCGCAAACTATTGGCTATCGATAGCCCTATCGATATTCTTACTGTTGTTCAAGGTCAACTATCGATAGCCAAACTATCGATAGTTATGCAACATTACATCCTATAGTTTCATGCGATAAACGCAATTATTAAAATAAAGAAATTACTGACCTTAGAAAGATTTGGCTGTATGACTCCGTTAATGTATATTTTAAGTAAAATCCTGCAAGTTGTATGAAATAAATCCACAACTTGTATTTCTATATCTATGAATAAAACATAAAAATAAAGCAAACCTTTGCCTATCGTGATGGATAAAAGAAAACTAGTCTTTGATTGTATAGAGAACTTTGAGTATGTACAGTGCCACAAACTTAACTGACCCGGTGGCAAAAACTGGAACTACGTGCCGCCATTCAGATGATGAAGTGGCCAAGGATGCTAGTACAACTACAGGAATGCCTGGAATCCATCCTCTAAATTACGCAGATGATTGTCTAATGGATCATAATTATAGCTATAAAATATAATTCATAAAAAAAGTGTTTTTACTATTATTCCTAACCATCCGCAAAGACGTAATAAACTTCGTATTATAATACAAAGTAGTAGGATATAGAGTCTGTATAAAAAGTCACTAAAATTGGGGTAATCATTGGGAAGCTGAAAAATTTTTTTAGTTAATACTGTGAGAATTCTGAGAAACTAATTATAATACATCTAGTGTCCTACTATCCAACCATCTGCAGTTTTATAAGACTCGTAAAAAAATCACAGAGATTTGAAAGATTTGGGTAATTTCCCATTTTCACAGACTTTTCATACGGAATATTTTGTATAAATAAAAAGTTACATATTAATCTTTATTTACACCATTGGCAATGACATTATTTTTACCCTTACATCCGGGGAAATACTATTTAGCGGCAACACTAAAATCGACATCAGTGACACCGTCACCGGGTCAGTTAAGTTTGTGGCACTGTAGTATTAGACCATGATCCCAGGGCCGCCAGACCTTACTTATTTTCTCATAAACCAAATGTGTGGGAAATAGTAGTGCTAGTACGTACTAGTAATGTATGAATACCAGCTAACCTGGGCCGACGGCCAATATTCAGCTATCAGGTTCTGAAGGTACTTCCAAAAATTGCTCACTTGTCTTGAAATCTGGGTGCTATAAAAGTATTGTTATAGTTCCCTGAACATCATATATAAAAATCACGGCTCAGATTGTAGGTATAATCGCATAATTTACTTGCGAAATGCAAAGCATCTGGCAGAAATTACAGCCGACGGAGAGTGTCTGGCGGTGTTGAACATTAATTTTTATATTGAATTAATTATATTCTATAAGATATCAGCACACAGACATCAAGACAAGTGAGTAATTTTTGGAAGTACCTTCAGAACCTGATAGCTGAAAATTGGCCGCCGACCCAGGTTAGCTTGTATTCATACATTACTAGAACGTACTAGCAGTACTATTTCCCACACATTTGGTTTATGAGAAAATAAGTAAGGTCTGGCGGCCCTGGGATCTCCGTTTATATTTGCATTGAGAAAATTGGATTGTATTAATACCATAGACAGAAAAATTGTGTTTTAGTCTTTGAGTAAGCTTTAGTCATTGGTTTTAGTACAACTTCTTAACTTCATTTTCCTTTGACACACCCGTATTGTGACCCGTATCTTGCTCTGATAATTGTTGTGTTCGTTTTTTCTGTTTTTTTTTTAAAGTTAGTTAATCAACAGCTTAGCTTCGAAAAACAGATTTAAATTTTTTTTGATTAAAATCTTGCACGCTCATAGCGCCTGTAATAGTCTCGAAAAGTAAATTGGACACTCACAAGAAAACTGCAACCTTTTTTGGAACCTGACATTGGCCTAATCAACAAAGGAGAGCCATAGACAAGAAATTGAATTGAATTGACCATGAATAATCAACAAAGGAGAGCCATAGACAAGAAATTGAATTGAATTGAATTGAAATTGAGTAGGTTACAAAATTATATTCTAATCACTTTGACACAATGAACCTTACATGTAATCTTAATGTATCCAAATGTATCTAAAAATCTATCTAACAAACAAGCCAAACCCAGAGAAAAGGTAATCACTGGCGTTTAGCCAAACCCAATGAGGAATCACCAGGACAAACCAATTTTAAGCCATACAGTGAATTGAAACCGCATAGTATTTAGTGCAATCTGTATTATAATTATAAATTATGACAATAGCAGCAATTTCGTCGAACTCAATTATTAAAATGTAAAAACAACAAACATATCTCTAAACCTCTGAAATTTAGAACAGCCAATGGATTCTAATCAGGTACATGATTATATTTTTTCCATCACACAGGTTTTGGCTTGGTTTTGGGGTTTTGGGTTTTTGGTTTTGGTTTTGGCAGGTTTTGGTTGGCAATTTATCACGAGCGTTTTCGCGCTTTGGAGGGCACGTTAAGCTGTCGGTCCCGGCTGTTGTCGATTGACTGCAGTCGTTAAAAACCAAGTCAGAGGCCATTGTGCGGTTTGAAAACTCTGACACCAGGGTTAGCCAAGTTCGCCACACACTTGACTATACCTACACGATAAGAAGAAGACAGGTTTTTCTAAAAAATATAGAATGGGTTATGCCCCTCTAACCGGCTTTGTTCTTTACCAGAATCTAGATCAGAAGTAAAGATGCGGTCGAGGATGTAGCGAAGTCTGTTCACTCAAACCTTAAGAGACTCGGGTTAAATGATTTATTTACATTAAGAAATGTAAAGTTCTGTTTTTATTTCCTTCGCATCAAAACAAGATATTTTGTGACCAGAAATAGTTGAGGCTGGAGAGTTACAATAACTACAGCATGGCACAGCACTGTGATTCTGGTCATCCCTGTTTTTTTTTTAATTTAATTAGGGAAACATACAGCGCAAAATCATATTTTTCTAATATTCATCAGGTGAAATAAAAAAACGTTTTTGAGTTAATAACACTCACAAGGCAAGTAAAAAGTTAAAATTTTGTGGGTTTTACTTGAAATAAAAAAAAGATTGCATTTTAAATATTAATTTCGTCATTTTTTACATTATTTATAAATCCTGCTTATAAGTCAGAAATCCTTTCAAAGAAAGTTTAGTGTGAACGTTTGGGCAGGAGTGATTGGGAATCAAGTGATTGGACCGCATTACCTGTCGGATAACCTCAATGGTGACAATTTGGACTATTTGGACTTCCTGAAAAATGCCATCTTCATCAAATTCGGGCATAACCTCGGCCAATAATTCAGGCATAAAAAAAACTTTTGTATTACTCGTACGTGACTGGTTTTGAAAAAGTGAACCTATGAAACTAGTAACCGGATTTCAGCAGAAAGGAAAATGATTAGTACTTATTTACCTAAATTATTCTTATTATTCTAAATTTGATGCAACTGAGTGTATGTGAACATTGAATTGAACAACAAAACTAATACAAACCAATGCGATGTTCGTTTTATTGGCATTGAGTATTTAATCGATATACAAGATGGCCCAGCGGGTGACGTCTCCAGAAGAAAAATTTGGATGCTCCGTATCAGGGGACATTCAAATCACCCCCATGCATGCTCCGCGATTTTTTTGTAGTTTAGAAGTTATTATATATTTAATGAAGTTTTCGAAATTTTTCACCCTGTATCGTTTTTTATTGTTTCTTATCTTTATGTTTAAGATTATTCAAAAAAAGTCTTTAATGTCCCTCATTATTATGGAACATAGTTTAAATTTAAATTAAAAGTTAAAATTGGCACTTCAGCGAAATCTTTTCAAAACTTCAAGAGATGGACCTGCAGGTTTCAAACAGTTGTAAAACTTTGGAAGATATTCAGCTTTACGAAACAAAAACAAAAAATTGCATTTAATGTGGCTTTTTTATGAGTAATTCGCGTTTAACGTTAAGCGGGGAGTCATCGTCGTGGGCAGTTTCCTAGTAGTAATTAAATAGAACGTTTTGTTTCTGAAAATACCACAGACATGCCCAAAAACTTGTTAACACGCTTTTAAATGAACCTTAGTCAAGTTATAGCCATTACTCCATCTTCACGCTATATCCCTTGTGGCGTTAGAAACGATCGATGACTGAAAGAAAAAGCAAGAGTTGTGCCCCCAACCCCATCAGGAGATATAGCGTGAAAATTGAGTAATCGTTATAACTTTTCTAAGGTTCATTTACAAGCGTGTTAGCAGCTTTTTGGGTATGGTATTTTCAATAACAATATGTTCTAGTAATTACTACTAGGAAACCGCCTACGATGGTTCCTGCCTAACGTTAAACGCGAATTACTCGTAAAAAAGCCTCATCAATAGCTATTTTTTTTGTATGTTTCGTAAAGCTGAATATCTTCCAAAGTTATTAAAATCTGTTTGGAACCTGCAGGTCTATCTCAATTATTCTTTTACCAACTTGAAGTTGGTACTTTCGCACCCTCTCATTTAAACAGGACCACACGAGTGGCAGGGGCAGCGGCAGAATGGGCAGCCTGTCAGAAACAAGTTAACTACACGGCGATGGGACAATCGTATATCTTTGTTCCCATCGCATTTGAAACGGCGGGTCCCTGGGGTAGTGAAGGAAGGGAGTTGATTCGGGAGATTGGCCGGAGACTGTCAGCTCGTGGTGGTGACTCCCGCTCTGGCTCCTACCTGGTCCAGCATCTGTCCATTGCCGTCCAGCGCGGCAATGCGGCCAGCTTGATGGGGACGTTTGGCCCGGGTCAGATTTAGGGCGGGTTTTTTTTTTAATATTTAATTTTAATATTTAATTTTAGAACTAATTATTTATCTGGCAATAAATTAGAAATATACATATTTATCTAACTTAAAGTTTAGAAAAGATTTCGCTGAAGTGCCAATTTTAACTTTTAGATTAAATTTAAACCATGTTCCATAATTACGAAGGACATCCAGTTTTTTTTTTAAATGATAGCTGGTCGGTAGTCGCTAGTCATCAAGTAAAGACGTGTATTTTGTGCGCTCTAGCAATATTTTATCATTACTATTTGAAATTATTAAAAATAAAGTGAAATCATAACAATAAAAAATTAATACAAAAATTATATTTAAAACAAAATTCGATAATATTAGTGTGTGCGATTACTAGTTTATTAAAAAAAGAAATTAAAATAATTTTAAATTAAATTTATTAAATTAGTGTAACTGTGTAATGTAAATTGCAATTCCGTAGTTTCTGTGACCTCCTTTTAACATCAATTTGCTGATATTTGAAACATCGCATCGGCGTAAAAGTGCAGAATAATCAAGTGGTCGTCAACGTAACACACCTACCATTACTCACTACTGTACTATCTTATCACTAACAAAATGAGTTGCATGGTCTGCAAAACAACTGTTTCCATAAATCCGATGATTTGTGTAACATGTAAGGCGAAATTCCATCTGGAATGTCTAAATATGTCGGTCGCTTACTTCAAAGAGAACGTACAACATTTAACACAAAATTGGAGTTGCTCTGGGTGTAAGACCAAAAAGATTTAGATAAAAGACCTACAGACGAAAGTACCATGATTATGACTTTGCTAAACGCTCGTCTTTCGACACACGAAAAGCAAATACAATTTAACTTTGAAGATGTAAAACTTGAGTTCAATAAAGTGACCAAGTTACTAACAAATCAAATTGTACAGTTAAGTAACAAATTATTTGATATGGCAGAGAAAGTTAAAGTGCTGGAAGAGGCAAATATTAAAATGCAAACTGAAATTTCATTATTGAAATCTTCAAAATCAAATGGTGACGTAAATGACACGATAGCTCGGCTTCAAATGGAACTAAATGACAGAGATCAACAACTGTTGCACAATGAGTTAGAAATATCCGGTGTACCAGAGACAGAAGGAGAGACTCCTGTTCAAGTGGCGATGGCTGTAGCTGACAAACTTGGAGTCCATCTGGAAGAACACGACGTGGCTCACGCTCGGCGGCGGGGAAGGGAGTGTGGCGCCGTGCCCCCGCTTCTGGTGCTGCAGCTGGTGCGCCGCGCACAGAGGGACCAGCTACTAAAGAGCGCTAAGGCTCGCCGGGGTACTATCACTTCTGAACTTGGATATAGAAGCGACGCAAAACCAATACATGTTAATGAGCGACTAACAAAGCGTAATCGGGATCTGTTCTGGAGAGCACGAGATGTAGCCCGTTCCTGTAACTGGAAATATGTATGGACGAAAGAGGGTCAGGTTTATGTCAGAAGAAATGATGCCCCAGATGCTAGAATCCTCCTAATCCGCTCAGACCTGGACTTATCTAACATTATATAATCTGACTGACTTTCAAAATGATCGTGTTTTCCAAATTGAAAATTGTAGTTAATGCCGTAGTTTCATATTTTGTATTATGCTTCGGTTTCATTAAGTTGTATTTTAATTAATTTTGTTAAACTATTTCCTATTATATTTCGCACTACTTATGAAAACCGTTCTAAGTGTGTGTATTGCTCCTTTTCTTGTTCATTTTCCTTTTCTTGGTATTTTGATAATTGTGGACGTTGTTACGAGCGATGCCTATATTTTTTTGCAATTAAAACATCTTCTTATTTTTTTTTATGATGTAGTATTATAAAATAACTTAGATTTCTACTATATATGAACATATAACTTTTAATTTATAATAATTACACACTAAGGTTTTCTTTTAATAGTGAATCCCTTGGGATACACATAAGTATCATCATGTATTCTTACTTTAGTACACATTTATAAATTTTTAAATGTTAATTTGATTATTTGTTAACTTGTTTATGTTTAAGAAATGCTTTTGTTATGTAGTGATGAGAATTTAAGAACATTTTTTATGTAATGTGTTATGCGAGGGCCGACTCCAAGGTCCTTACAGAATACCAGCGTCACACTTGAGCTGTGACATATGCTGAGTCAGGACCGTTTTGCTAGCACAGTACATATCAAACTAATGAAAGAGAATTATTGTAACTATAATTTATAGCATTGTGTACCTATCTGTAAGAATTCTTTTGTAAATTTGTTATGTTCTGTTTTAGCAAATAAATGAGTAAATAAATAAAATAAATAAATAAATAAATAAAATTTTCCCCCATTATCTACTATATTTTTTTTAATAATCTTAATCATAAAGAGAAAAAAAAAATCAATACTGGGCGAAAAAAAAAAAATATATATAATAACTTCTAAACTACAAAAATCGCCGAACATACATGGGGGTGATCTGGATGCCCCCCAGCACGGGGCATCCAAATTTTTCTTTTGAATGTTGCCTGCTGGGCCACCCTGTATAATGACACATAAAAACCATTTAGTTACTAATATTTTTTCGCTTTAAATACGGTTTTTAGTTTCATAGGCGGCTGAAATAACATAAACATAGTACTTTTTCGAAACCAGTCACTACGAGTATTATAAAGTGTTGAAAACCAGTTACGTACAAGTATAAAAAAAACCTTTTAGGGAACCAGTTACCAAACCACAGTTTTCGACCAAGATGAGAGCCTTGAGGCACTCCGGACTTATCTATATCCTGCTTCAAAGCATTTTGATACGTAAAATTTTGCAAAAAAGATGCAAAAACTCAGAAACTTGAATAAAACCCACTTAACAAAATTACAAACAAGAAGTCATAGGGAACTCTATACAAATTTAATAAACTGGTATATCTTAAGCATCACAGTAAATCCCACACATTTTACCACTACCTAGTTTTGTTTTACAAACGAAGACTTGTTTGTATCCGTTGTATGTAGATCAGAAACGAAATACAAAAATATAACCCTCATATGTTCGTCACCTTTGTAACTGTTTCATTCACCTATGCATTTTCTTCAATGATACCCGTAACATAGACTTACTATAAGTAGTCAGTTTCTAAACTGCTCTCATACAGCTTATTTTAAAGGTGACATTTCTGCCATTCGCAATCTAATTTTAAAAATTGATTCTGTTATTTCAGGTTCAAATATAATTAGCTACATATCTACAAATTAAAAACAAACAGAAAAAGAGTTAATCTATTAAAGAAAATTGCCTTGAAAATAACACAAATTAAGTATATTGATCATCCTGGTGGGTCAGAACAAAAATGGACATGAATATAGTTAAAAATTAATGTAATAAATAAAAACACATTTTTCAAGAAAACTAGCAATAACTCTAAAGTTCAAAATGCAGCATACATTTCCTAAAATGAAAAAGAAACTTTTACCGTTATATCTCGAGTACGATACTATTGTTTCCGATTCATGGAGAAATGATGTTCCGAAAGTTTCCATTCGTCTACGTTTTAACAAAGTAAAAAGTAAAAGTAAAGCTAAAAAAAAACCTAAGAAAGATCCAAATGATCTAAATGTCGGGATATTTCGAGGAGATGGTAAAAGTATGGATAAGGAAGATCTCGCTAAAGCTTCTGAAAAACTTCAATTTATGATTGATGAGGCAGTATGTCAGGGAGTAACTAGCCGCAAGCTGGAATTTCTCGCATCCGAAGAGATGCCGGAAGGATTTCTCCTGGTGAAAGCAATGACGCCTGAAGCTAGAGATTGGCTGCTTGGCTGCGATTTTGGAGAACATGTGGATACTAGATTGGTGACGGAAAGCTTAAACAAAACCTGGGTGTCAGTGATGTTACCGAAGTCAGAAACTGAACCGACTGTAGATCCGATGTTCTACATCAGAGGACAAAATCGACACAAAGAGAAACTACAGGTTCATGAATGGACACTTATGCATATAGAACCTACTCCTAAAGGAGACAAACTTATCATTGGGGTCCCACGAGAAATAGAAAAAAAGTTTCCAGCTGCTCTCAATTTCAAAACTACGCAGTTAGAAGCTAAAATTTTCGATGTAAAATGTACTGAAGATGAAAATGATGGAAATGGTAAAGAAAAAGATAAAATTTGTGAAAAATGTCAAAAACCAATGAGTAAATGTTCCAAAAAAAATCCATGTCTGACAGGTCCAAGGTTATCTTTAGATAGATCTAAATCTGCAGCAGATTTGGAATTAATGCGATTGCCAACTTTTTCTAATAATTTTCTTAACATTTGTTGTATTAATAAAAAGCAATTCGAGGAATGTTGCGCAGAACTAGATGAAAAACAGAAGAAGAAACAAGAAAAAAAAAGAGCAAAAAAGGAGAAAAAGGAGAAAAAGAAACAAAAGAAGAAAGGTTATGATGATGATTTGAATGTTTGCTGCGAAAACGAAATGGAATATAGAACATGTTGTATGGACCAACCACAATATGGTATGGATTATGCAAATCAAGTACCAATGGAACAATATTATGCAGGAGTACCAATGCAAGAAAATTATGCAGGAGTACCAATGCAACAAAGTTACGCAGGAGTACCAATGCAAGAAAATTATGCAGGAGTGCCAATGCAACAAAGTTACGCAGGAGTACCAAGGCAACAAAGTTACGCAGGAGTACCAATGCAACAAAGTTACGCAGGAGTACCCATGCAACAAAGTCACGCAGGAGTACCCATGCAACAAAGTTACGCAGGTCATCCAAGCCAAGTGCCAATGCAACGCCATAGCGTAACTTACGTTGACCAAGTGCCAATGCAAGAACCCGAAGTAGGTATGGAATTTGTAAACCAAGTAAAAATGCAAAAATCTACAATGAACGCTGAATTCAGCGGAGAACTTCAAAAGACATCGAAAGCTAACGTAGGTGGAGAATATGCGGACCCAGTACCACAAAGGACGAGATCTAATGTAAATGCAAATTATCACGTCCATTTGACACATTCCAGTCCATGCTGTTTTGACCACAGATATTTGCAGAAAGCTTTAGATCCATATGGAAATGAACGATGTTGTGCGAACAGTGAGCAACATCAACAGTTCTGTATGGAACAAATGATAATACCAGACGGTAACATTGATTACATGAACCAGACGCAAATTCGAACGGATGATCCATGTTGTTTTCATCAAAGGCAGATGTCTAATCTTAATGATCAGTTTTATGTAGACAGTATGCAATGTCAACAATGTGGTTTTGACCAAGGACAGATGCATAATATGAATGTGGATTATATTAATCAAATGCCAATACAAACAGAGGATTCTTGCTGTTTTGATCAATCAATGCGAAGAAATTCAAAACGTCACTTAAGTGTTTGCTTTATAGATGAGAAAGATGACTGCGAAAAGCAATAAATGCATCTAGACTTTAGAAAATACGGTGCAATGTATGTTCCTAAGTCTATGCTTTCTTGTCACCGGCTTGAAATGATTAAAAGTTTTTTATCATTTCCTTAAACACTCTTTAAACCGATGCTCTTCGAAAATAGTTTCAAAATCTATATATATAAAAGAAAGTCGTGTTTGTTACAACACTTATAACTCGAGAACGGCTGGACCGATTGCCATGGTTTTTGATTTGTTGTATTTCTCTCCGTCCCGAATAGCAGAATAACTATTAAAAAAATTGGAAAATTGACGGGAAAATTCCCACGGGAACGAAGTCCCGGGCGAAAAGCTAGTTAGAAATGAATAAAAGAAGCACAATCAAAAGAAACACCTGAAGCACTTGTCTATGAAACTACGTTGTATCCAGTAAATTTAATTATTAATTTAATTAAATTTAATTTAATTATTTAATTATGAAACTATAAAGTGAAGTTTAAATTATTCGTTTCTAATTTAGTTGATTTTAACTCAAACAAACAAAAAAATCTCTCTATGTGTAAAAGGGAGCGAAAAAATTTTCTATGTTTCATGGGAGACCCACTCTCTCCAAAACTTTTTACCAGCACTCTTGAGGAGATCCTTAAGAAACTGGCAACGATTTGGGTGGGGAAAGAATATTGGACTCGGCCTAAAAAAATTAACAAATCTCGGATTCGTTGATGACATAGTCCTTTTCGCTCACTCGGCCGAAGAACTACAGGAAATGCTGAAAGATCTGAGCACTGCAAGCCGCGAAGTTGGAATAGAAATGAATCGGTCAAAGACGAAGCTGATGACTAACAGCATCCCACGTAAGGTCAAGGTAGACGGGCAAGAACTACATTATGTCGACGAGTATATCTACTTGGGACAGGAAGTCTCTTTCCAAAACCAGCAAGATAAAGAAATCGAGCGCTGTGTCGAAAATACCTGGAAGAGCTACTGCTCCATGAAGGAATACATGAAGAGCAACCTTCCCATGACACTGAAACGCCAACTCGTCGACATTTGTATCTTGCCTGTCCTAACTTACGGTGCTCATAGGTCATAGACCGATTCACAAAAGTCCAAACTCGTAGTCTGTCAAAGAGCGATGGAGCGCAGCATATTGGGCGTCAAGAGAATAGACAGAGTCCGCAACTCTACGCTGCGCTCAAAAACTGGCATCGCGGACGTTGGTAAAAGCGCAGCCAAACTCAAATGGGGATGGGCGGGTCACGTGAGTAGAATGCATCCAGCCCGATAGGCGTATCTCGCGACACAGTGGACACCCGAAGGGCGTCGTCGTGGCCGGGGTCGACCAAGAAAACGGTGGAAAGATGAGTTAGAAGCTATTGATGACGCTTGGAGGGAAAATGCATTGGACCGCAATCGGTGGTCCAAACGAGGGGAGGCCTTTGCCCAGCAGGGGGACAGAACAGACTAGCAAAAATAAAAAAATGAGAGTTAAGTGCATAATAATGGTGCCCATTGTGGTTGTCGGTACATGTATAAATAACTCCTTTTTCATTAACCAAACTTGAATCCTATTTATTTGGTTGATTTTAGATTTAAAAATTATTGGAACTGTCAAGGGCGTCCCCCGACCTTATTGCTCGCTTTGTACATTTTCTACCTCTACTGTAACAGCTACAGGATTAAGCCGGCTTTACAATAATTTTGATAAGATTATTCTGTCCTGTACTGACGCTATGCCTTAGAATGGGAGGTCAAATAGAGAATCATACCAACAACAGTCGTCTAGTCAACAAGTTTAAAATCGTGTTAATTCTTGATAAAGGTCCTAATATATGTGCGATAGCTCATTGGATTCGAAATGACGTCTAGAAAAATGATTCAAAGGATTTTACTGCATGATAAAAATTGCAAAAATTATGAACAAATTAAGATGAAAAAAAAAGGTATTTCTTTTTTTGGCAATTATTTTTTATTTTATTTTTTTTATTAAAAATGGGTTCTCTCTTGACCATAATCTAGCTTAGGGCATATGTATAGATTAGTCGTTTACTCAAAAACTACTAATCTATACATATTATAAATAGGAAAGATTTGATTATTTGTTTGTATTGAATAGGCTCCGAAACTACTAGACCGATTCGAAAAATTCTTTCACCATTAGAATCCTACATTATTCGGGATGCACAATGCACATAGGGTACATTATTTTCCCGAATTCCTATGGCAACGAAGTTCCGAGCGGAATGCTAGTATTTAATAAATTTAAAAAAAAGAAAATCTTTCCAAAAAGAAAGTCAGAACTCTACCTCCATTATTTATAATTTTAGTGCTGTACATAGGGCTCGTGCGGCCTATACAGCAAGGCCGCGCTACCGCTCAACAGAGTCTATTACATTTAATAAAAAAATATAGAATTAAATATCAATAGAACAATTTTAAAAAAATGTGGTGTCATCAGAGCACTTTAAAGAATAAAGTCACGTTGGAAAAATATTATTTTTAATAAAATGTTGAGTTACGGCTATTTTTGCATTTCATAGAGGCACTGTCCAACATTGAAAAAAAGTTTTTACAGTAAGTATTTATTAATAAATTATTTATAAACAAATATACTAGCTTTATTTTTTTTTTAAATATACATATACAATTTTGTTTTCATGGGAAATAACCGTTTTTTACATATTTCAATGTTTAAATAATTAATAAAGACATTATTTCTTCTTTAAAAATATTTTCAACCAAAACAATTTTTTTATGAATAACTAGCTATCCACTCGCGACTTTGTTCCCGTGGAAATCGTCTCGGTACATTTTCTTTTTTTTTCAATATAAACCTGGTCGTTACAATAAGGAACACAACAAAAAGAGAATCATCTAAATCAGTCGAGCTGTTCTCGAGTTTTGCGCTAACAACATTAATTTTTATTTATATAGATTTAATTGTTTATTAACTTGACAATTGTCTATAAATAATTCAAATTGAGAAATGGTAATTATAATTTTTAAAGAAGAAATCATTTCTTAATTATTTATTTAAAGAATAAAAACATGTGAAAACGGTTTAAACTATTAAAAAAAATTGAAAATTTTTTTTTTTAAAACGTCATTATTTTGCCATGACAACAAAATTTTTTTTTTTATAAACAATTTATCAACAAATGCCTTAAAAATGTTTTGTTCAATGTTGGACAATGCCTCTATGAAATGCAAAAATAGAAATAACTCATAATTTTTTTTAACTTAAAAAAATATAATAAACAAAATACACAAATTTAAGATGCTTTTATAACGTGTTCTTGTTTAAGAAGAGCTCCAAGAAGCCAAAAGTTTATAGGCTAATTAATTCAAACTTTTACACTGTCTTTTGTAAAAATGAAAGCCCACGAAAAATTACTTAGTTAACAATAGTATAACTTTTTGAAAAATCGACAAAAATAATTTTTCCAGCCGAAGTTTATTCTTTAAATTGTTCTGATGGCACCATAATTAGGGTTCTGTAGTAATCTACGAACCCTTATAGTTTCGCCATATCCGTCTGTCCGTCTGTCCGTCTGTCCGACTGTCCGTCTATCCGTCTGTCCGTCTGTCCGTCTGTCCGTCTGTCCGTCTGTCCGCGGGTTTCCTAAGAAACCCTTGGTACTACAGAGCTGAAATTTGGCATGGTCATACATATAAACTACGCCGCCAGAACTGTAGAGTAAATTCTTAGAAAAAAAATTCTTTTCGGGTGTCTCCCATAGACGTGAAAAGGTGATTATTATTATTTTCTCGCCTATATCATCAAATGGGGTATCATAGGACAGCTTTTTAAAAGAAAAAAGGGGTTTACTACGAACGTTTTTCGATTCAGCACTCCGTTTGCGAAAAATTAATTTTTAAAGTGAAAATGTTTGTCAAACACAAGTGCCCCCCCCCCCCTCTACCAGCTAAATGGTTGTTTATAAAAAATTCACCGTGGTGGTATATGCAACGAAATTTAAAGAAAAACTATCACACATAAGATGGCTCTTCAAGTTTGCGAGTAATAGTCGACCAAGTTCAAAACTTAGTTGGGATTAATAAGAATATTTTACTAATATTAGATCCTTGGTACTACAAAGCTGAAATTTGGCATGGTCATACATATTGATCGCGCCAACAGATTGAAAAAATAAAATAGTGAAAAAAAATTTTTTTTCGGATGTTTCCCATACACGTGAAAGGGCAATGGATTTTTTTTGTTCTCGCCGATATCATCGAATGAGATGTCATAGGATATCTTTTTAAAAGACTAGCATCCCGCTCGGGACTTCGTTCCCGTGAGAATTCGGAAAAATTATGTAGCCTATGTTACTTAGGGATAATGTAGCATCCTAATGGTGAAAGAATTTTTTAAATCGGCCCAGTACTTTTTGAGCCTATTCATTACAAACATACAAACATACAAAAATAGGTACAAATCTTTCCTCTTTATAATATTAGTGTAGATAGATGGGGTTTACTAAGAACGTTTTTCGATTCAGCACTCCGTTTGCGAAAAATTAATTTTTAAAGTGAAATTTTTTGTTTAAAACAAGTGTCCCCCTCTACCAGCAAAACGATTATTTTTAAAAATGTGGAAAAATTAACGGTGATAGAATATACAAAGAAATTAAAAGGAAAACTATCACACATAAGTTGGCCCTTCAAGCTTGTGAGTAATAGTCGACCAAGTGCTAAACGTTGTTGGGATTAATAAGAATATATTCACTAATATCAGATCCTTGGTACTACAGAGCTAAAATTTGGCATGGTCATACATATTGATTGCCCTGACAGATCTAAAAAATAAAATGGTGAAAAAATTATGTTTTTCGGGTGTTTTACCATACACGAGAAAGGGAGATGGATTTTTTTCCTCGCTTATATCATCGGATCGGTTATCTAGGATAGCTTTTTAAAAAATAGAAAGGGTTCAGCAATTCAACAATTCAGCAATCCGTTTGGGAAACATTATTTTTTATAATGAAAAAAAAACATGTGGAATAATTCACGAGGGTAGCATTTACGACGAAGTGTACCCTAATCCAAAATGGCTGCCATACAAGGTTCCACGCTAAAAGTGAGGCGAGCCGAAAGCCAAGCTGATATAGATTTTTGGGGGTGCTAATTACGAAAATGACATCAAAATTGTACACAATCATCACGCAACCTGCTTTAGCAGCAGCTCAATATTATTATATTATTCCTAACAATAATACTATCGCAAAAAAAAAATACAGAAAAAAATCTAAAAACAATAAAAAAATCGAATACTTCCATTCTGTTATATTTAGGTCAAAACCAGCAATTCACTAATTCAGCAATCCGTTTGGGAAACATTAATTTTTATAATGAAAAAAATGTGGAATAATTCACGAGGGTAGCATTTACGACGAAGTGTACCCTTATCCAAAATGGCTGCCATAAAATGTTCCACGCTAAAAGTGAGGCGAGCCAAAAGCCATTCTGTAACATGTTGATATTTCAGGTGTCGTTTAGTAGGTTTTTGGGGGTGCTAATTACGAAAATGACATCAAAATTATACACGATACCCACGCGACCTGCTATAGCAGCAGCTCGATATTACTATATTATTCCTAACAATAATATTATCGCAAAAAAATAAATACAAAAAAAAAAACATTAAAAAAACTTAAAAAAAAAAATCGTTAAATACCTCCATTCTGTTATGTTTAGGCCAAAACTACACTTATTTCTGAAATTACCAACTTTTTAATACATTTGTTTTTTATACAATAGTATTTGGGGATTTTAACACCGACTATGACAATATGCTCGTAGAATTAAGAAGCCAGCTGCATATTTGAACCATGTTGCTACGGAACCCTACAATACGCGTGGCCCGACACGCTCTTGGCCGGTTTTTTTGTTATATCTTCGTTCCTGTTGATCTTACCACTATGAGGTGTACTATTTAAAAAAATGCAAAATTTTCTACAAAAAAGGTTATGAAAGTTCATCGATAAATTCAGTCATTTCCACGGAAAAAGGTGGGAAACATCGAATTGAGTTTCAATACGTCACGGTATAGAATCATGCCCCTGATTACTTATTTTTGACCTTAATCCTTACTAATATTATAAATGCGAAAGTAACTCTGTCTGTCTGTCTGTCTGTCTTTCACGCCTAAACTACTGAACCGATTTTGTTGAAATTTGGTACAGAGATAGATTAGAGCCTGGGAAAGGACATAGGCTACATTTTATCCTACAGTTGGGCACGATATAACCTGTAGTTCACGTGGGCGAAGCCGCGGGCGGAAAGCTAGTGAAGAATAATTAAACTTACCTTCATTATTTTGATTCTCAAATGTATTCATTTTCTTGAAATGTGACGGTTCAAGTAAATTCCGCCATTAATAACGTAACTTGATAATAGTGTCAAGTTACGTTGCATACTGTGACTGTTAGTGAACACTTGTGAAACAAAACTACGTTTTTATACATCGTAATGCGATTAAACCTTTGCGTGTTTTTTGAACACATGGTGTACGAGATTTGTATCGCACGTCGCGACGGGTTAACTGTGTTTGAAAAGGCCAAAATAATTGTCATTTGGGAACAGGGTCAAAACTAGTATTTATGGATATTAGCCGGAAAATAAGAGTAGCCGTAAGTAGCAATGACATTTGAAGCTTTGTATAGTGCAAAGAGAATATAAACACTAGGTATAGTGTTGTGTTTGACAATTAGGAATTAAATGTGAAAATATCTTGTAATTAGCTTAAAATGTGTTTAACAATATTATTAATTTGGAAGATATGAGTTTTTTTAATAATAAATCAATCTTTTCAGAGGAATCTCGCTTTTCAACCACTCGTTCAACAGCCAAAAGATATGGAATATCGCTGAGCATAGTTCGCAAACATTTACATGCCGCAGGTATCCACAATAATAGACAGGCCAAAAAAATAAAGATTCATGAAAGCCATCGCCATGAATTATCTAGGTGCAATAATTTGTTATTACAAAGCTCATAATGAAAACCATTGATTTCCCGGAATATGATAATAAAAAACATCCTACAAACTAATAAATAGAACATTACATAAGTAAATAGACCATTTCATTTTCAAGTTACTGGGGATGGATATCTAATATGGGTCCAGAAGATCTTGTGGAGATAGGCGGTCGCTTGAACAAAAATATATGAAGATTTTGCAAGAAGTTATGGTGCCATCAGTTCAAATAGCCCTTAGGGTCAAATTAATTGTATTCAGGATAAATGTTCTGCTCATCGCTCACATCTCGTTACTCAATGGTTAAATTCACAGTCCGATATAACCGTAATAGAATGGCGAAGGTCACCTTCTCCGCTATTAATCTTTTCAACCGACTTCAAAAAGGAGGAGGTTCTCAATTCGACTGTTTTTTTTTTTTGTATATTTGTTACGCGATTACTCCGGCAATTATAAACCGATTTGAATAATTCTTTATTTGTTCGAAAGAGTATACTCCTGAAGAGGTCCCATATACATTTTATCAAAAATGATTCAGCGCTTTAAAAAAAAAACAACAAAAACAAAAAATACTACAAACTAGAACATCATCTAAATAAATGAATGACATTTCTGCTTGTAGTTATCTGCTAATAAGCATTGTAGTCCACAAAAAATACTAGATATCTACTTTGTGCGAACTTTTAGGATTGAAGTCGGTGACTCATACGTTTTTAACGTGGAAAATTATTATATTTTGCCCTTATATTGCGTGAGATGTAATTTTTTTGGGATAACATGGTGGTTCTCTTTCCAATTTTTTGTTTTTTTTGTTGGTTTAGAAGTCATTTAGGAATTGACCTTAAAACATTATTATTAATCTGATAACATTGATCTGTAATGTGCATTTTTAAGTTTTATGAAAAGCGGCAAATAAAGTGACCAGTGTCTATTCACTATTTTTTTGTTTTTAGATTTTAATTTGCAAGAAATATACTTATTTCAAGCTATAAGACCAACTAACTCCTAAAATATTAATAAGAAGTTGATCAAGTTTGTATTTTTGTATGAAATAAAGAATAGTATCTGCATTGTTTATTTTTGTCTATTAATAAAACCAATATATAATATTAAACAAATTGTTTAATTTTATTCCTATCATCTACTCTAATATTATAAAGAGGAAAGATTTGATTGTTTGTTTGCATTAAATAGGCTCCGAAACTACTGGACCGATTTGAAAAAAATTTTCACCAGTGAACGCAGTCCCGGGCGGAATGCTTGTAACAAATATTAATCGTTATTAATAAAAAGATCTCCCTTGCTGAGTTTCGAACCGGGTCCTCTCTGTTTAAGAGTCAGCCACTCACATGACTGGGCTAAGGAACCGATATTTACAATACCGAATTTTAGAATCTCTTTACCTTAGATTGCTTCTAGTTAATGTGATGGTCAGATATCTCTGGAGCGGTGTGTACTACAGAGCTGGTTTTCGCAATTTCGGTCTACTTTAAAAACGTATAATATGTTACTATAAAGGCCCGAAATACGGTAAATTTTAAGATTTACTAGTAAAACCTAAGATTTACCAACATGAGTTGCTAAAAGTCCAAACTTTCGTTTGTAATCTTTGTTAATTTCAAACTTTTAGCATCATAGTAACAAGTTAGGGGACGCTCGCCGCTTTATCGGAAATGCGACAACCGCTCAACGCAACTACAGATGTTTCTGGCAATTCGCGGCCGCTGCCGCAGCACATTCGCTTCGCTCGCTCGGATCGTGCGTTAGGGGTCGCAGTTCTAACCTAACAAATCTATGTACTTGTCGCAGTTCCGTCTGTGGTAGTCGAACAAAGGTTTGTGGCACATTGGTTATAAAATCCATACATTTACTAACTCATTTACCAACTCATGTTGGTAAATCTTCGGTTTTACTGGTAAATCTCAAGATTTACCGTAGCCCGGACTTCTATTACATTGAAAGGAGAATACTCTAGGAAGAATACAAAGAATGAAAAAAAAACAATAATTCTGTGTCATTTGATTACTCTATGACACCACTATGACAGGTAAATCATATTTGGCATACAAAACACGAACAAAACTAAGTAAAAACCACAAAATATCGTCCCAAAATGTGAAGTTAAATGAAATCTTAAATATTAGTAATCTTTAACTTACAATAGCTATGTAGTTATGATAAGACTGATGGCAGAATTTTCATCAGGCTTTTATTTAAATATGTAGAAGACTTTTTGATTTGGCAGCAGCCAACAATACACAATGCTTCTAATATCAGAATAGCAAAAATGGATTCAAACAAGGTTCACTATTTTATTCCTATTCATGCTTTTTTTCTTCTTCTTACCTATCTCTTTCTTTGTAAACTTGTGTACGAAGCATAATATATTCTTAAAATCTTTCGAGCCCACTATGTGGACCAATAGTTTTTTTAAGAAAACCAAACCATACGTGAAAAACTGAGCATTTTTACTTTTTTCGAATTTAAAGCAAACACATGGACGTCCAGCAGTGGACGTCTTGCGGCTGACATGATGATGATGATGTCATTGTTATAAATAGAATTCCTATAGCGATGACTCTTAAAATATCATTCAATGTGTAATTTTATATAGATTATTCTTTAATGTCAGAGTTTGAACCTTACTCATATTTTTAAGTAATACAGCAAAAACTGAAAAAGATATACTTGAATAACCCTTTAAGATACTTTTTCATAGCCCTATATTGCGGTACCGAAAGAGACTAAAAAAAGTTGTAGAAGTGAAAAATTCTTCTACACATTATTAACTAAACGTTTTCGGAAAAATTTAAAACCTATGAAAAAAAGTTCAAAAATTGCGGTTTTCCGACCGCCACCAAGTTTCCACAGACTTAATTTGTTCCGAAAATTGGGTGTGGCACTACTGTATAACTAGAAATAACATACAAAATTTTTGTTGTTATTTTGTTGTTACCGACTGAAATCTATGACAACTGAACCATAGGCGCAGCGAGCTGAACAGAATTGTATGATCTACTAAAATGATCCCAAAAAAAGGAAGGAAATTTTGTGTTTTTTCCAACAGCAACCATCAAACTAAATAATAATTCTGTATTTACGATCAATATATTTGTGATTTATTCATGACTTAATTAATAAATCTTATTTACCAACAAAAAATATCAAATATTTACAGTTAAAATTTTATTTGTATCCAAATTTTTTTTACAGGTTAGCGAAAAGTAACAATCAAACTACTACTTCATAGGCTTGTCTTGAGGCATTTGTGTTTGTAAGTAAGCACTTTATTCTACATGAAATATACTAGTTTAAAATAGTACTTTAAAGAATTAACACAAATATTAATTACTAGACAAGATATAAATAAAACGAACACACTGTGAAATTTGAGAATTGCATCAATTTTGTGTAAAAATGCAGCATTCGTTTTATAAGGCGATAAAAACCAATTTTTCACCTAGTCCAGAGGAGGTTTACATAGCTTCAGATTCATGGTGAAACAATATTCGGAAAATTTCGGTTAGGCTTCGTTATAACAAAATGAATACAAGAAAGATCGGCCAAAAAAAGAACGAAAAACCTGTAAAAGAGGAACAAGTAACTTATAAAGTTGGAATATTTCGAGCAGATGGTGGAAAGATGGATGACAAGTTATTTTTCGAAACTAATGATAGACTTAACGTAATGATCAACGAGGCATTGCGTACGGGTACCGATAGCCGCAAGCTTGAATTTTTAAGAATTGTAAAGAAGCCGGAAGGATACCTTCTCGTTGAAGCATTGACACTCGAGTCCAGAGATTGGCTGCTGAAACGAAATTTTGGAAAACATTTGACTACTAAATTAATGTCAGACAAATGTAAAATAACAATTGAAATACCCAAACAGCCCACAGATCCCATGTTCTACCTCACAAAGCAAAATAAACACAAGCAAAATCTACGGCTCAATGAATGGCTCCTTGTGAATACGGAACATCTTCCTGATGGCAAACGTCTTACTATAGAAGCTCCTTGTGCTATAGCAAGCGAATTTCCAGTTTCTCTTAACTATAACACAATGCAAGTTCAAGCTAAGTCCATGGAAGTGACATGTAAAAATTATTTAGAAGTGATTTGTCGTGCATGTCAAAAACCATTTAGATCATGTTCCAAAGAAGTTTGTAAAGTTACTCAAGTAGAAGAATCTCAGACAGCAGAAGAAATGCCACTTATAAATCCTATAAGGGAGTGCTCTGATATCGATGAAAGATTGGAAAAAATGTCTGACTTCAAATTGAGAGACACGCCAATACTAAAACCACGACTTCCATTCCTTCCTGAAACTGATTCGAGTTCTGAAGAATTAGAACAAGCACCTGAAATAAAGAAGAGCGAAAAAATGGCAGAAGCATCTGCTACACGACTAAACGCTGCCAGCTCAAAACCAATGCAACAAGCATCTGACACTAAACAAAACACGGCAAGCTCGCAACAAATGAAACAAGCATCTGGCGTGAAACAAAGTACAGCAAGCTCTGGACAGATGCAACAAGCATCTGGGATAAAACAAACCACTCAGAGCTCCGGACAAAATATCCCCCAAACTCCTGTCTCAAAACAGAACTTAAGTGGCTCTAAAACAATATTGAAACGTGATTCTGGTTCAAAATCGAGTTCTGAAAAAAAGCTGAGTTTTGACGAGACACAGAGTCCTGCAAGTGCTGTAAAATTGGCACAAGTTTCTAAAACAAAACAAAACCCTACGGGTTCCAATACTTCAGTCAATCGCCAACGACCGCCACAGTAATCAACACGTAACTCAACAGATACAAAAAATCGTTTGAAGTTTTCTACTCAGTTTTTTAAATCTGTGACAGGTAAGTACTATGTCACACTTGCTCAAAATGGTCTACTTCAGAGACAATTAATTTAGCTGTACGTTTTGTTTTCATAAAACTTTAAGAAGAAACGACCAGTAAAATACAAGTAATTGCGATTGTGAATATAAAAAAATAACTTGCGATAGATATTTGCCATGTGAGTCCCCGGCAGAGTAGAATAAGACCACCCTCTTTCTCACCGAGGTGTCGTACAAGGCGACTAAGGCAAATATGCAAGCAAGTTCATCTGCACACAGAGAAGGAAAACTCTGCAATTATATCAAAACCCTCGCCAACCCGTCTGCCAAGCGTGGTGAGTATGGCATTTACCCCTCATGTTATTGAGGGAGGCCCGTGCCCCAGCAGTGGGGACGTATATGGGCTGATGAAGATGAAGAAGATATTTGTCTTTCAAACCATGTTACAGCCTCTGGAAATACATCATATTGAGTAACTGAATTGAAAATATTATTCACTAATTACATTTTTAAAGTCCTTCTACGATTTTTTTGCTGTCACCCAAAAAGCAATGGTATAAAACTTAAATCAACAATGTACAGTTGTAGATGTACACACACAGCTGCTCATCAGACTGTTATATTAGGATTAATTTCTCCTTTATAGTTTGGGATAGTCACTGTTTTCATGTCCTACTGTTTAAAATTATCTGATACGTGTTTGTTAAAAACTAAGAATGGAGTAAGTAGATGTCATGTTTTTACCCGACTGCGCAACGCAAAGGAACGTAATGTGTTTATCAGCTTATGTATGTATGTATGTATGTTTGTACCTTTGTGGCACTATTTGTGGCACGATTTTGATAAATGATACGTCTTTGGATTCGTCATGACGGCGCAAATGTCATAGAAAATATAAAATTTGGTAAAATCAAAATTACTGATTTTGGATCATAATGTGAAAAAGAAAAAAATGAAAATCGACGAACTATGTTAAAGGGGTACCGTTGAATAGGTATTTGAAAATCATTGTTAGGTTTCTCATACCGTTTTTCAATCAGAATTAACATTAAGGGTCTATAACGATTTAAAGTTGGTTAGTAACGATTTTTACTTAAATTTAGGCTTTTGATTCGGAAATGTTAAATTTTTATGCAAGTGAGATATAGATACAGCTAATGAGAAAATCAATAACAAATATAAAAAGTGTAAAATAAAATAAATTAATTTAAAAAATAAAAAACCCGACTGCGTAGTAAAAACTGAAAAAAAATTCGGGACCCATAAAAAATCCAGCTTCCTAATAATAGGTCCCGATTTTAACAATCGTTATGTTATTCAATAACAAAATTCACGACTACTGGACTTACTTGTTAGGGTTCCGTAGTAATCTACGAACCCTTATAGTTTCGCCATGTCCGTCTGTCCGTCTGCCCGCGGGTTTCCTAAGAAACCCTTGGCACTACAGAGCTGAAATTTGGCATGGTCATACATATAAATTACGCCGACAGAACTGAAAAGTAAAATCTCAGAAATAAATTTTTTTCGGGTGTCTCCTATGGACGTGAAAGGGAGAATTTTTTTTTCTCGCCAATATCATCGAATGGGATGTCATAGGACAGCTTTTTAAAAGACAGAAGGATATACAACGAAATTAAAAGGAAAACTATCATACATAAGTTAGCCCTTCAAGTTTGCGAGTAACAGTCGACCGAGTGCCAAACATAGTTGGGATTAAGAAGAATATATTTACTAATATTAGATCCTTGATACTACAGAGTTGAAATTTGGCATGTTCAGGTTATACATATTGATTGCGCCGACAGATCGAAAAATAAATATTTAAAAAAAAATCGGGTGTTTCCCATACACCTAAAAGGGCAATGGATTTTTTTTTCTCGCCGATATCATCGAGTGGGATGTCATAGGATAGCTTTTTAAAAGATAGAAGGTGTTTACTATGAAACTCCTTTCGCGAAAGATTAATTTTAAAAGTGAAAAACTTTCGTTAAAAACAAATGTCCCCTCCTCTACCAGCAAAACGGTTGTTTCTAAAAATGTGAAAAAATTCACGGTGATAGAATATGCAACGAAATCAAAAGGAAAACTATTACACATAAGTTGGCCCTTCAAGCTTGCGAGTAATAGTCGACCAAGTGCAATCCTTGGTAAACCACCACTGAAACGTGGTTGCTTACATTGGGCCTTATAAGAAGGCTCAAGGTCACTCAAATATAAGTGCAAAAATATAATTGTTGATTAAAGTAACTTCAGCAGGCTAAGTATATCTTTTTTCTCCTGGGTTAAATTTTTTTCACTCCATATAAAAAATTTCGTGGCAGTGTAGATCTACATGCTGGCATATGTTTCATTTCTGGGCGATGTTTTATTTAGGCCAAAACTACAGCTATTTCTGAAACTACAAACTCTTTAATACATTTCTTTTTGATACTATAGTATTTGGGGATTTTAACATCAACAATGACAATATGCTTGAAGAATTAAGAAGCCAGCTGCATATTTGAACCATGCTGCTACGGAACCCTACAATGCGCGGGCCCGACACGCTCTTGGCCGGTTTTTTTATTTTCAGTTTTTACCAATTGCAGCTTCTTTACCTTATAAGAAGCTGTTTTTCTTATAATATGTATCTGTCAACGACCATAGGGCTGTCAGCCATCCGGGTTTCCACCCATACTTAAAAGTGCACAACGTTGCTAAAGAAGTTTTCACTGCAAAAAAGGTGGCAACCCTATCCTTCACATTTTCGATCACATCTGACGATCACGGTCACGTGACATCTGACGATCTGACGCGAGTTCATCGCGAGTTTAACAGATTTCCCCATACTAAAAGTGCTCAACGCCGCTAAAGAAGTTTTCACTTCAAAAATGGCCGAAACCAAAAATTTTCGGTTTGCGATGAACGGATAAATTTCAAAAATCTCTAAATGGCTGTTTTTTATAGGTTCAAACTCATTTTAAAAACTAAATTGATTTTTCTCAGCTTACCAAATCATTAGTAAATTATATTTAACAAAAAACTTGACCCACCTTCAAAAAGGATGAAATAATTTTTTAAAGCTATATTCACCGTGCGGTGATCGATTGAGAATAACACCACCCCATCCCTTTCCGTGGGTGTCGTAAGAGGCGACTAAGGAAACACAAATGAGACCTGCCTCCTAGTTATCCATCCCAGGCAACGACACTTAATTTTTTTCTGAATCTGATGTGTCGTCCTATGGTCTCATGCGGTGTGATAAGCTCTGTAAAGGGCCGTCTGGTTCGCGACCACCCTCCAACCGAAGTCCGATGCCAAACAGCTTGCTGTGTTCCGTCGGTGCGTGGTAGTACCAGTGTCTTTATAGGCATTTTCTGGGTTAACTCGCTCCATCGTCGACCTCAACTTTGACCTTATGGCCAAGATTGAGGTCAAGAGTTAACCCATCTTATAATAAAAAAAACAACGGGTTGCACTCCGGGAGTGCCGGCAGAAGTGAAAACTCAACTCATCTTGGACATTAACGTTTTGCATTAATATAGAAATAAAACAAAATACACAAAAAGAGTCCGTTATTCTCTCAGGATTCGAACCTTCTACCTGTTGCTTACAATCTGGCCACTTTTCCACTCGACCAAACTGTCTACTTTCAATTCAGTAAAATAGTCTATCGGTATTTGCACACTATGTGCGAATAATCTTGGACATCGTTGACATCTGTCACAGAGATAATTTTACCATAGGGCTGCCATCCGTCCGGGTTTCCACCACCCATAGTTCACAGTACACAACGCTGCTAAAGAAGTTTTCACTTCAAAAAAGGTGGCAACCCTATCCTACGCATTTTCGATCACGGTCACTTGACATCTGACGCATTTTCGATCACGGTCACATGACATCTGACGATCTGACGCGTGTTCATCGCGAGTTTAACATTTTTTCCCCATACTAAAAGTGCTCAATGCCGCTAAAGAAGTTTTCACTTAGAAAAAATCACGAGTAAGTAGTGGTTACGGGTAAAGCAGTAAATAGGTGAATCATAGCGGAATATGGTAAATAGACAGGAATATTTTTATTTTCGTTGGCGCAGAACAATTACTCGCATGACTATTAAAACTATTTGCCCTAACCTGCCAAAAAAAGCTTGTAAGAATACTTATTTCACTAAACGAGGTCATGTTTATACAGGTGGCGCCGACGTCAAAAAAAATATTTACCATATTCCGCTATGAATATACCTATTTACTGCTTTACCCGTAATCACTACTAACTCGTGAACCTAGCTTTAAAAAATTATTTCACCCTTTTTGAAGATGGTTCAACTTTTTTGTTACAAATATTTTCAACCGACTTTAAAAAAGGAGTAGGTTCTCAATTCGACTGTATGTTTTTTTAATGTTTGTTACGCGATAACTCTGCAAAATCTTGCCCAATTTTCAAAATTCTTATTTTATTCGAAAGAGTATACTCCTGAAGTGGTCCCATATAAATTTTATCAAAAACTAGCATTCCGCTAGCATACCCCTTCTCTTTCCGTGGGTGTCGTAAGAGGCGACTAAGGAAACACAAATGAGACCTGGCTCCTATTAATCCATCTTAGACAACGACACCTCAGTTTGTTTTGAATCTGAGGTGACGTCATATGGTCTCATGCGGTGTGGTAGGCTCTGTAAAGGGCCTTCTAGTTCGCGACCACCCTCCTACCGAAGTCCGACGCCAAACATCTTACTGTGTTCCATTGGTGTGTGGGAGTACCAGTGCAATGCCTTAATTGGCATTTTCTGAGTTAACTCGCTCCATCGTCGACCTCATTTATGACCTTGGTCAAGATGGAGGTCAAGAGTTAACCCATCTCATAATAAAAAAAGAGGTTGTCAGCCAATCGCCCATAATAAAGCAAAACCCTCATGCCTGGGAATAGTTGGCAACTGGTGCATTCTAAGTTTTTTTTAACTCTCAATTAAGGTGCGGTTGATTTTGATCAATTTAATTATCAAATTTTTAAACCGTAGGCCGAATGGCTTCGAAGTGCACTTTAAGATCATTCGGCAACTGCACAAAGGAACAATAACAAAAGAAAAATTGCTTTAAATCGCCTCTCCTCGCTCCTAGGTCCTTTCAGCCTTTTGTCTTATCCAATCCACCACATCCTCAGTCATTCACTGCTGACGCGTTTGTTACTACTTACTACGTTATTTCCCTTATTTCAAACTTACTTCCGTATTCTCACTGGACTCCGATTTGCCTCACAACTAACTTGCTTGTGTTACTGGACTCCGAATTACCTTACGACTGACTTGTTCTAGACTCCGATTTGCCTAACGACTGACTTGTGTTTATGTTATGGACCTTGGTTGCTTTGTAAATTTGGATTACAAGGTGACCATGCTGTAAACTAAAAAAATTGATTACTATTAAACAAGTTTTTTTTTAAATATTTAAATTATGAATCATCTTGACAAAATCTAGTGATTGTTTAATTTCCAAAATATAAAATTCTTGACAGTCCCCGTAATTTAATTGAAAATCTCTTTTCTTTCAGATAACACTCAAACCACCTCTTCAGTAAATTTTACATCGAGCATTTGTGTTCGTGAGTAAACGCTTAACTTTGCGGTAAATATTTTCGTCGGAGAATTTGAATAGTTACGAATAAATAATATACATGAAACAAATTTAAAACAAAAAACACGATAAATTATTTTAAAAGCAAGCAAAAAGTCACGTTTTTCATACTCAAGATGAAGCGTTCTTATTGTAAGTTCAAAAAAGTGCATTCGTTATTGAATCATGAAAATGACTCCATGGCGTCAGATTCATGGAAAAATAAAATTCAGAATAATTATGTTAGGGTACGTTTCAACAAAGTAAATTCAAAACGTTCAGCATCGAGGGTACGTGTCGATACAGATACGAATGAATTAAATGACCTCCATGTTTGTATATTAAGAGTTGATGGCAAACCTATGGATGACCAGATGTTTCACGAAACTTATGATCAACTCTTTATTATGATCGACGAGGCTTTACGCGAAGGTATCAAAAGTCGTAAACTTGAATTCTTAAAAACCGAACGGATGCCGGACGGATACCTGCTTGTTAAGGCACTGACTCCACAGGCAAGAGATTGGCTGCTTAGCCGTGATTTTGGAGAAAATATTCACGCAAAATTGTTGACAAACAAAACCATGGTTTATGTAGTGGTACCTGGGCATTCTGTAGATCCCATGTTTTACATCCAAGGACAAAATAAACACAAGCAAAATTTGCGAATCAATCAATGGAATCTTCTTCGATCCGAAACTGTCCCTGATGGTGAAAAACTTACAATATCTGTCCCTCAAAATATATTACAAGAGTTCCCAGTTTCTCTTAATTACCAAGCTACGCAAGTCAGAGTACAAGCCACAGACATAACATGTAAAAGTTATCATGAAGCTATTTGTAGTATATGTAAAAAACCATTCAAAACATGTTCACAAAAAACAACGTGCCCCCAAACTGACACACCAAAACCAGCTCATATAAAACCAGATCATATACAAAGGAAAAGAATAAAAATTTCTACTGATCCTGGACAGAGTTCAACGATTCCAAAAAAAATTACAGATGGATCATCTGAAAAATCAGAATTATCTGAAATGAAACAAAGCACTGTTCCAAATGAAGAAGCAGAAGCTTCTAACGTAGAAAAGGATTCTATTAATCCAGATCAATATTTTCAACCGACTTCAAAAAAGGAGTAGGTTCTCAATTCGACTGTATGTTTTTTTAATGTTTGTTACGCGATAACTCTGCCAAATCTTGGCCGATTTTCAAAATTTTTATTTTGTTCGAAAGAGTATACTCCTGAAGTAGTCCCATATTAATTTTATCAAAAACTAGCATTCCGCTAGCATACCCCTTCTCTTTCCGTGGGCGTCGTAAGAGGCGACTAAGGAAACACAAATGAGACCTGGCTCCTATTAATCCATCTCAGACAACGACACTTCAGTTAGTTTTGAATCTGAGGTGACGTCATATGGTCTCATGCGGTGTGGTAGGCTCTGTAAAGGGCCTTCTAGTTCGCGACCACCCTCCTACCGAAGTCTGACGCCAAGCATCTTGCTGTGTTCCATTGGTGTGTGGGAGTACCAGTGCAGTGCCTTAATTGGCATTTTCAGAGTTAACTCGCTCCATCGTCGACCTCATTTATAACCTTGGTCGAGATGGAGGTCAAGAGTTAACCCATCTCATAATAAAAAAAGAGGTTGTCAGCCAATCGCCCATAATAAAGCAAAACCCTCATGCCTGGGAAGATTTGGCAGCTGGTGCATTCTAAGTTTTTCTTTCACTCTCAATTAAGGTGTGGTTGATTTTGATCAATTTAATTATCAAATTTTTAAACCGTAGGCCGAATGGCTTCAAAGTGCACTTTAAGATCCTTCGGCAACTGCACAAAGGAACAATAACAAAAGAAAAATTGCTTTAAATCGCCTCTCCTCGCTCCTAGGTCCTTTCAGCCTTTTGTCTTATCCAATCCACCACATCCTCAGTCATTCACTGCTGACGCGTTTGTTACTACTTACTACGTTATTTCAAACTTACTTCCGTATTCTCACTGGACTCCGATTTGCCTCACAACTAACTTGCTTGTGTTACTGGACTCCGAATTACCTTACGACTGACTTGTTCTTGTGTTACTAGACTCCGATTTGCCTAACGACTGACTTGTGTTTATGTTATGGATCTTGGTTGCTTTGTAAAGGATTACAAGGTGACCATGCTGTAAACTAAAAAAAATTATTAGTATTAAACAAGTTTTTTTTTTAAAATATTTAAATTATGAATCATCTTGACAAAATCTAGTGATTGTTTAATTTCCAAAATATAAAATTCTTGACAGTCCCGTAATTTAATTGAAAATCTCTTTTCTTTCAGATAACACTCAAACCACCTCTTCAGTAAATTTTACATCAAGCATTTGTGTTCGTGAGTAAACGCTTAACTTTGCGGTAAATATTTTCGTCGGGGAATTTGAATAGTTACGAATAAATAATATACATGAAACAAATTTAAAACAAAAAACACGATAAATTATTTTAAAAGCAAGCAAAAAGTCACGTTTTTCATACTCAAGATGAAGCGTTCTTATTGTAAGTTCAAAAAAGTGCATTCGTTATTGAATCATGAAAATGACTCCATGGCGTCAGATTCATGGAAAAATAAAATTCAGAATAATTATGTTAGGGTACGTTTCAACAAAGTAAATTCAAAACGTTCAGCATCGAGGGTACGTGTCGATACAGATACGAATGAATTAAATGACCTCCATGTTTGTATATTAAGAGTTGATGGCAAACCTATGGATGACCAGATGTTTCACGAAACTTATGATCAACTCTTTATTATGATCGACGAGGCTTTACGCGAAGGTATCAAAAGTCGTAAACTTGAATTCTTAAAAACCGAACGGATGCCGGACGGATACCTGCTTGTTAAGGCACTGACTCCACAGGCAAGAGATTGGCTGCTTAGCCGTGATTTTGGAGAAAATATTCACGCAAAATTGTTGACAAACAAAACCATGGTTTATGTAGTGGTACCTGAGCATTCTGTAGATCCCATGTTTTACATCCAAGGACAAAATAAACACAAGCAAAATTTGCGAATCAATCAATGGAATCTTCTTCGATCCGAAACTGTCCCTGATGGTGAAAAACTTACAATATCTGTCCCTCAAAATATATTACAAGAGTTCCCAGTTTCTCTTAATTACCAAGCTACGCAAGTCAGAGTACAAGCCACAGACTTAACATGTAAAAGTTATAATGAAGCTATTTGTCGTATATGTAAAAAACCATTCAAAACATGTTCACAAAAAACAACGTGCCCCCAAACTGACACACCAAAACCAGCTCATATAAAACCAGATCATATACCAAGGAAAAGAATAAAAATTTCTACTGATCCTGGACAGAGTTCAACGATTCCAAAAAAAATTACTGATGGATCATCTGAAAAATCAGAATTATCTGAAATGAAACAAAGCACTGATCCAAATGAAGAAGCAGAAGCTTCTTACGTAGAAAAGGGTTCTATTAATCCAGATCAAGTATCACAATCGTCGGACAAAAAACAAGGTTCAATAAATCTCAAGCATGAAACAAAAACTTCTGACGTAGAAAAAATTTCTAAGAGCCCAGATCAAAAAAGTGAAAAAAAGTCTAAGGATCAATATAAAATTTCTGAAAGCCGGCAGATTCTCATAACTCCAAAACCAATACCGCATAAGTCAAATATGAGATTGAGTTCTATAGACAAAGAGTCAATGTTACAGAATTCTGGGATTCGAAAGGTTTCTATGACCCCAAAACCAGAAAAACCAGTTTCAAGACCGTCCTTCACCCAACGGAACTCCGTGGACTTAAAAAATATATCGCAAACTTCGAAATCAGTTATATTTGGGTTCAAAAGTTATGAATCTAATGTCGATGTTACATCAGGAAAAATCAAACAAACTCTACAAACAACAGACATAGAAAAGAGCTCTTCAGCTTTGAAACAAGTGAGACACTCAAAAGATATAAACCAGAGCTCAATCTCCCAAGAAGTATTGAAAATAACTGAAGCGCCACAAAGTTCTGAAACAGAGAGTTTTACAAAAGACATAAACCAGAGCTCAATCTCCCAAGAAATATTGAAAATAACTGAAGCGCCACAAAGTTCTGAAACAGAGGGTTTTACAAAAGACATTAACCAGAGCTCAATATCCCAAGAAGTAGTGCAAATAACTGAGGCGCCACAAAGTTCTAAAACAGAGAATTATATGACTTCAGAAGAGGTACCTCAAAAAACTGATATACCAGAGAGCTCTATGGACCTAGAACAAGTGCAGGAAATTAATGATATTACAGAGAGCTATGTAGGCCCAGAACAAGAGCAACAAATAAGTAATGTTACAGAGAGCTTTATGGGCCCAGATGTAATGCAACAAACGAGTAAATTCTCACAGAGCCAAGCTTCATTAGCATCAAAATCCTATCGATCTAACATTAGTATTACGCCTAGAGCTTCACGAATTGATAACTCATCATGTACTTGCCACAGAGATCATTTCTGGGCCGATAAAGCTTTGAATAAAATCAAACGTTGGTGGTCTGATTTAAACACATCTCTAAGCACAGAAAATCAAGAGCCACGACAAACGTCAAGATCAAAACAAAGATGTAAATGTAATCCTTCTGAAATAATTCGGGAAAATGAAAGTATGACATCAGAATGAACATAAATTAAAAATTCTCTCCAATCAATGGTTAAATAATAAATGAAGTTAAGTATGTCTATGGCTAAAAAATAAATTTAAGTCAACGAAAAACGTACTAGGAATACTGTAAGAAAATAAATGAAGTCGCAAAGACTTGAAAAACCTTGTGGAAGTTTCGACTAAAATGATAGTAGGATATAAATATTTTTGGGTGATATTAGTTTAAATTATCAATTAACGCCATGATTTTGAATATTCAAATCACATAGCAATAAAATTCGTTCATTTATAAATATCAATCCAAATCTTAATTGGTTCACGGATATTGGTTGAAAAATAACGTTTAATGCAGTTCGTTAAAAATGCTATTGGTGTCTCGATAGGTATTGTGTTGGAGCCAATACTGGTTCTTCTCGTTCATCGTTACATCCTCTAGAAATTCATTGTTGAACGTAGGCACCTCCCTGAAGGGAATGTGTATATATTTACCTCGCTCTGGAAACATCGGTTGGTAAAAATTAAACCACCTACACTCCAATAATGCGGCTGACCGAACGGCGGCCGGAGAATTTGAATTTGTATTATATATAACTAACTTACCTATGGATTGAGGAATTGACTTTTTCTCCCCTGTGTTCATTCTAACCTACTAATATTATTAATGTTAAAGATTAACTTAAATAGCTTATTTCTTTCGAATGTTAAATTGAGTGTTACCTATCTAGAAAAATGATTTTTATTAAATTAAGGAATAAATTAAGAATACAGAATAATTACAGATATAATTTTTTTTTAATCCGAATTTGAATTTCATTTCTTTGGAGGAGGCATGTATCCCAGTGTGATGACTGTGAGCTGAATTGGTACGTTTTTAATTCATAAAGATCAAAATCATGAGTCATTAAAAAATTGCGTAAAATCGGTTCTTTCATAAATAAATTTAAAAAAATGGAAATAAGCTGAGAAATAATAGCTCTTCATTTGAAAAGTACCAGCTGCACAGTAGTCGGAAGGTGACTTGCGGGGAATTGTTTAGTACAGTGTTGCACTAAACATTTAAGACCTTGTAAGTAGTTACGACCTATCTTTCAAATCTGCAGCTCAAGAAAAACGTGTTACGCCCGTCAAATACGCCCGTCAAATGTCAAAAGAAACTTTTCCGCGCGCAAAGTTTCACCTTCATCTAAGTAGCACGACGCGCGAGTTTGACGCGGGCCGTACTGTAAACATGAAACAGTGTTTTGGTTTTTATTTACAATATCTTGCTGACTACAAAAAAATACCTATGTTATAATTTTGATTACAGTTTACGCTGTAATATAATAATCTTGATATTAATCTACAAGGATTTGAAAGCACTACACATATTTTATCTGCTGAATTACCTACATTTTACTTTAAATTGATTAAGATCTGACGATGTTTCATTCAATTCCCAAAACCTAAAGAGTATTCTTCAAAGTTCCTTAATCAAATAAGATTTTTTTTTCTTTTCAGATAACCCTCAATCTATCACTGCAATAAATTGATATAAAACGATTGGCTTTCTAAGTCAACGTTTAAATTTACATGAAACAAAAGGGTTCAGTACAACTGTCAAGTGAAAATTATACCAAAAAGTTTGAATAAGTAACTTTTGCAAGAAAACCATTAGTCTATGTACTCAAAATGCTGTATAAAACATATAAGACAAAAAGAAATAGTTTAGAACCTAACAATCTAGACAATGACCATATTGCTTCAGATTCATGGAAACGTAGTTTTCAGAAAAGTTCAGTTGGATTACGTTTCAATAAAGCAAAGAGAAAATGCAGTGCCATAAAATCAAACGTCCCTTTTAAAGAATCAAGTGATCTAGATGTTGGGATATTTAGAGCGGATGGAAAAATCATGGATGATAATACATTTTATGAAGCAAATAATAGGTTATTTTTTGTTATTGACAAAGCGTTGCGCCAGGGAATAGATAGCCGCAAGCTCCAATTTTTAAACGCCGAAAGGATGCCGGAAGGTTTTCTACTCGTCAGGCCACTGACAGCTGAGTCTAGAGATTGGCTTCTCAGCTGTAATTTTGGAGCAAATATAGACATTAAATTACTGAAAAATAAAATCAGGATATCAGTGCTTGTGCCTGATCACTCAGTAAATCCTATGTTTTACATCAAAGGGCAAAACCAACACAGAGAAAATCTGCGTATCAATGAATGGAATCTAATTTATTCAGAACTTGTCCAAAATGGAGAGCGCTTGTTAATAGAAGCTCCTCGAAGCATAGCAAATGCACTTCCAGCATACATTAACTACCTAGCGATACAAGTCAAAGTCACGATAATAGCTCGTTATGTTATTGATAAAAAGTTTTGTAGCATATGTCGACGTATACCGTTCGGTACATTTCCTGAAAACAAAGTATTTAAAATTTTTCCAAAATCAGAAAACCCAAAACCTGGCACGAGTTCTTACTTCAGGGTCCCAAAGCAATTACCACAACTGAATGATATCAAACCGAGCTCTTTCTGCCCAGAACAAATTCTACAAAAGTCTGGTGTGAGACAAATTGATGTTTCCCCAAAAAACATACCACAAACGTGTGAAATGACACAGATTTACATGGAGCCAGAACAGTCAGCACACAGAATAGATAGTTTTGTGAACCCAATACAAACTCGAATATTAAGTAGCAACCAACCCTCTTTGGGCCCAGAACTAATGGAAACAATTACTGATATAGAACAGGACTCGGTCCCAGAGAAAGTGCTTCAAACGTACGAAAGGAAAGAGAGATCTATGAGCTCAGAAAAAATATTACAATCTTCTGATATACGAAAGAGCTTTACAGGCTCCGAACAATTTGTAAATACATCTAAAAGCCCCAGAAATAATCAAAACATAATGGCAGGAGGGGTGGACATAAGACAAACCTCTTCTGACTCAAAACAAGTCGTACAGACATCTAACATAGGGCCAAGCTCTATGGAACCTGAAATAAAATCAAGTGCATCTGACGAAGCACAGATTTGCAAGGATTCAGAACAATCACTACAAACACCTGAAACAAAACTAAGCTATACATGCATAGAAAAATTGCCACAAACTTCTGACGTCACGCAAAATTCTGAGTGCCCAGAACAAGTGTTACAAACGTGTTTTGAATACCCACAACAAGTGTTACAAACGTGTTCTGAATGCCCAGATCAAGTGTCACAAACGTGTGAGCTGAAAGAGGTCCCTTTAGGATCAGAAAACATTTCACAATCTTCTGATATAAAACAGAGCTCTACGGAATCAGAACAAATTCCATGTCAGTCTAACACAAGACAACGTACCATGGATTCAGAAAAATTGCCACAAACGATGGCCATAAAACAGAACTTTAATAGTTCTGAACAAATTCCACAAACACCTGACACACATAGTTATACGGACTTAAAAAATATTTCACAAACTTTTGAAATAACAGAGAGTTCTATGAGCCAAGAAAAAGAGCCACAAAAGTGTCACGTAAAAGAGAGCTCTCAAAACTTTGAGAAAAAATTACAATCTTTTGATTCAAAACAGAGCTCTGAAGCCCCCGATTCCGAAAAATCGCTACATACCTGTGATTCTATACAGAGCAATTTAGACTCAAAAAACCGTGAAACATTGGACAAAGACAAAACTCTAAAAACTTCTGACATAACACAGAGTTCCATGGACTCTGACCAAATGCTAAAAAATTCTGAAATAACACAGAGTTTGATGAGCCTAGAAACAACACAAACACCTGACTCAACCCAGAGCTCTGTGGGCTTTGAACAAATGCTATCGTGTGACAGAAGGCAGAACATTTTGAACCCAGGGCAAATGAAACCGTTACTATCTCACATGATACAGAGCTCTTTGGGCCCAGAAATTATTACACAAACATGTGACATAAAACAGAATTCTATGGGAATAAGAACAATTCCATTGACATCTGAAATAAGACCGAGCTGTAGGAGCCTAGGAGAAATGATCCAAACGTCTGAAATAAAGCAGAATACAATAGGCATAGGACAAACGCCATTAAAATTTGACAAGAGTACGAGTTTAAAGATTCTAGAAAAAAATACACAAACACCACAAATAAAACAGAATACGACAAGCGTAGAAGTAGTTCCATTGTCTTATGACGCAAGGCGGATCCACACCGGCTCAGTTCATTCGTTACTAAGATACGAAAGGATACATAACAATATTAATCCAGTTTTCGCGATTGCCGTGTTCATTCTAGTATATGTTGCTTTCACAGTTGTTAGACTATAGTACTGATTTATTCTACTTGTTTAAAAATATCAAAAAAAAAACTAAATTGAAATAAACGTTTACTGAATAAATATCTAATTTAAGTGCAATAAAAACCTTTTAATAAATGTCTAACTGAAAACAGTATAAAAAGTAACCATTGTCTAGCAAAGTGTGCAGTGTACAGGCATTCTTACAATGAACCAAATAGACGTGCATTACACACATAAAAAGTCTGTTTTGAGTTTTCATAGAACAAGATCTTTTTGAGCAGCAATAATAATTACTTGATATTTTTAATTAGAGGTTACCATTTTCAGCATGAGCAGATGCTGAACAATACACTTTCAGAGCTGGCAAAAAATATTTTCCAGCTTTAAATAAGCAAAATGGTACTCTTTCTCGTCGTTTTTGGGTGAAAATGGAGCAAGTGCAAGTTTGCAAGTTTGGCACTCACTCATTCTGTGGAAACCCAGAAACAATATGTCGACATCATTTACCATTTTATAGTACATTGTTACTTTAGGGATGAAAGCAACTTATTTACGTCCCGAGACGGGGTTTGGCGACCGAGCGTAGCGAAGGAGCTAATAGTTCAAGGACTAAATAAGTCTTTCACCCGAGGTAAACACTGTGCTTTTCATTACGAATATAAAGAAAGTAAAAATAAAAACATGAATAAGCTGAACTCATTGCTGCTATGCGAAAATTCCAAACTCTACAACTCGAAAAAACAAATGAAGATCGGAATGCCACTTTCCCGCCTATTATGTTTTTTTTCTGTGACTGGTCAGCTATTAAGCCATTATTTTTCATTTTCATCATTAAAACGAATGGTAAATGTTTTGCTAAAATCTATGTTATTTTAAAGAAATAGCTTAAAGCAAATTATTATAAAGTCATTAAAAAAGTGTTCTTTAATGAATACTTAACTTTTGTTATTTTCAATTTCATATCGCGCTGTAATAGAGTGGATGTATAGGAAGTTGGAATATATTTTTTCAATACTTAATTTGACAGCTGTCAGTTGAAAGCGATTCTCCCTAGGCTTGAAAAGTATTACTTTCAAGCCGCTCCGTAGGCAACTTAAGACCTACTTTCTGAGTATGAGTAATGAAAAGTATTTTTTTACAGCTTAAAAAATAAATGCAGTAGGGTAAAAAACCGTTCATGATCCCTCCCAAGTTTTCGAGCAGCAGTGTTTACAAAAATTCATTTAGTTTTGAAAAGTCACTTTAATTCTATGTTGACACAGCTTTTTACTCCTTCAGTATTTTTACATATGCTACAATTAAGGCAAACTAGCGGTGTTTAGTTTTTGTAAATTTTAAGAAGATTAATTTGTTTATAATACTGTTTTACAATTGTGAAAAAGCCTTAAAAATCAATAATTAAGTAAGCTGGCTGGAGTTTGGCGCCAGCTGTCGAAAGGGTACTTTCCCCTATATTTCAGTAAGTATTTAACTTATTTTTCGATGTCTATGACAGGGTGATCTTTGGCGGGAACTCGGCGTGGGCAGTTGCTTTGTCAATTGGATTTTCGTTTTCTACGTGAAATAGAGTACATTGTTACTATAAGGGCATAGACATAGAAAAAATAAGTTAAATACAACTAGACTGGCTGTTGTCAAATCAAAAACGAGACCAATTGATTTTCGTCATTTTGGCGCTGTAGGTGGCAGCGGCAGAAAACCGAACTCGATGTAGTGAGGACCAAAAGTCAATTAGTTGACAAACTATATGTATTCCCCAGCGGGGTAGGCAGGCAATCAGCTCAAGTTGTACTTTGCCTTAGTGCTTAGTACTTTGCCTTGGCAATCAGCTCAAGTTGTTCTTTTAATTAGTGAGGACCAAAAGTCGATAAGTCGACTATTTATGTTCTCTGGCGGAATAGGTAGAGCTTAATTTTTTTCTTTTTCCCCAAAAGTATTTAAGTATAAGATGATTTGTTTTTCTTACAGCAGAGCGTCAATTTTTCGTAAACAGTAAAACCATTTTCCCACATTAGAGTCTTATTTTCTAACATTTACCATTTGATAACGGTCAAAATAATAAGAAAACAAAAATGCCCATAGGCGGCCTTACGGTTTTTTTTGGCATGCGTTTGGTACTAAATTACCAGTAAAAGTACTAGCAGTAAAAGTAAAGAAAAAAATTTCGAAGTAGCTGAGAGACCGTTTTCTAGATTACTATTTGGCTGCAGCCTACAACTGGCGCTTGTAATGTATAGTTAAATAAAATATAGAAAGTAGCCCAAAACTACAAAGCATTTATAAAAGTTTATACAAAGGGTTAACCCGAAGCAAATGTTAAAAATTGTATGTACATACAAGTCGATGTCTTAGAAAGTTTGAACCTAGAGTCGCGTCTGTTGACGCGACTCTAGGTTCAAACTTTCTAAGACATCCTAAAAATACTTATAACCGTTTCCAATCTAAAAATCGATGTGGTTCTTAAAATTAAAAAATAAATTACAATTTTTATCTTAAGTGGGACTACTGACTCTAAACTTTAAAGCCCTGTATATGAGGTAACTTATTAATAGCAGTGATAGCCCAGTTGGTAATGAGCTAGACTTGTGATCGGAAAGTCGCGGGTTCAAATCCTGGTGCGGGCCTGTACCACTAAATTTGTCTTTTCGGATTTGTGTACAGATTTCTAATTATCACTTGCTTAACGGTGAAGGAAAACATCGTGATGAAACCCGCCTGTCCAAGAAAATTCATTTTCGAAAGACAAGCGGTCCACCAACCCGCATTGGGCCAGCGTGGTGGACTATGGTTTAAAACCCCTTCGAGTTTCCGAGGAGAGGCCCGAGCCCATCGGTGGGAACGTATATGGGCTGATGACGAGAGGGAGTAAGTTAACTACAATCATGAAAAATAAAACAAATAAATGCGTTAGTTTCAAAAAAAATAATATTTAAAGCTGTGTTACTTTATAAAAAGTTAAAGTATGTAATTTTTCAAAACTGGTACTTTTTTTAGTTTTGAAATATTATTCAATAGTTCATAAAGCCTACTACCACCCCTTAGCGGGATCGTGACATGTTTCTAGTAACCTTTATGTATAACTTTTACCTTGAACTATTTCTTCAAATATTGTAGGAACACTACCAAATTTCAACAATTTCCTAATTCCTATAAAACATTTAGGGTCAAAATGTTTCGAACATATTTCTTGGCTTTTCTTTGGTGTCCAGTTCAATGAAACATTCATACTTTGAAGCCATTTTTTTTCAAAACATCGTCGGTTGGAAATCTGTTATAAGAAATTTGGTTGGTTAGGTATTCTGTCATACTGTTTTTATGAAGATTAGTAAACTCTTAAATATTATCTAAAATCAGTCAAGAGCGTGTCGAGCGACGCGAAAGTTAATCAAACATTACTTGTTATCTTGAAAAGCTTAGGTACTAAGGTGTGATTTCAGTTTTGTAGTATCAAGGGTCTCTTAGAAAATTGCGAGTAGACGGATATGGCGAAACTATAACTTTATAGTCTACTACATAACCCTAAAAAAGTTATCACGGGTACTCAACAAAATAAAAACGGTTTTGTTTGCCACTGTACGTAACATTAAGTAATATTTTACACTAATATACCTATAACGTGTTCCTATCGACATTGATTTTATCTTTGGAAGCACTAGCGTAATAAAGCAGGTGTCGCGTCGTACGCGAAACGCCACAGTAAACATGAGTGGCGGGACACGCGACCGACATCCCCGCGTAAAAACGTAAGTGCACGAAAGTGGTGAGGAAACTCGTATTAAGTTCCAACCCCGTGGAGAAACCAGCAAGATCTGGTAAGTGCTTTATGTATAAATGCTTGTCGAACCGTTGATAGTGAAATGATTAACTGACCATGCATAATTATAACTTTCACTACCCTCTTTGCAATAGTACAAAAAACGCCAACTGATTGTATGAAGCAAAGACAGCCAGTGGACTGCCCGTGCAACCTATACGCATACCAGTCTGCTGCCCTGCTGTAAAGCTACTGCAGGCAGGCACCTTGCGCGACTCAATATGTCCAAGCTTGCGACCATGCAGAAGCATACCAGTTAGGCGGAAGGGGCGGTCGACTTACGAAGGAGTCAATGGGCAGGGCTATTGGGGAAGGTGGAGGCCCTCGCGGGGGATTTAGTCCCTCGTGTCCGGCAGGTGTCTCGCTATAAAAACCAGGCCTAAGGGAAAATAATATGCCATGCGTCCCTAGGTAACTGCAAAGCAGTAAGGCGCCCTGGGGTTGGTTAACAAGGCCCACATTCCAGTGAGACGCCGGGGTATGAATATCAAGGTCCATGCCCCACCGTGAAACACCTGGGTGTGGATATAAAGGTCCACACTCTGACCGGAGCTAGTCGATCGTAGGGGAAATACACACCCCCATGACCTTTCATGCAATGCCAGTGACACAGTCACATTTTACCTAAATAAGTAGCTAAATAACGTTTATAAGTAGATAAAGGTCAAAACATCATTACACGATCAATGATTCATCATCTTAGAAATGATTTCACTTTTACATCATATTTGTCGTTCTATAACCTGTTAGATAATTTATCCAGGCATAAACAATATTCTCACAGGTAAAGGGGCGACAAAATTGGTGGAGGTTTGCTGGGGAATTGGTATTAGAAGCCAGATTCGTTCTGGTTATCTTATCTCAGATCAAAATCCCCTCTAATCGGTCATTGACCTGTATTTTTTTGCAATAAAGGTCAATGCTTCTAAAGGCGCATCCACACATTTCCTATTGTTGGGTGTTACCGGTTTTCTAACCGGATCGTGAGTTCAATTTTCGTTTCAGTTGGCAGCATTGAACTTTTAATTATTAAAAGTATTGTCTATGATTTACGTCAAAAGTGCTTTCAGCAGCCTTATCGATAAACATCGATATGATTGATTTTTACGTTTCATATTTAAACTGTGTCAATTTACATTATGATTAATATATCTATGTTACTATAAACATACTTCTGTTATGCTTTTATGAGTTATTGACTTTATTACTAAAAAAAAAACTTTATTAAATTTCGAAAGTATCGATACCGGTAAGTTGAAGAAAGGAGATTTTTTTCACTGAAGGCATGGCTGTGTGGACATGGTTTCCTTTGCCTTTCCCGAATGGGATAAATTAAAAGTATCGTTACCGGATGTCGTCGAACACTATCGTTGGAAAAAAAAAAAGGGCGAAGCGTGCTTTGACTATGGTTTTCGGTCGGAGTTAATGGCGACTTTTCGATCTCACGCGCAGACAAATAATATTGGAAAGTGTAATTACCTTGTAATATCATCGCGATTCGTACAATTAACGTGCTATTTACAAACCAAAAGTGTGTGTCTATTGAAAAGTGAAGTTTAATCATAGTGAAGTGTAATTGTGGTGTCTCTGCAACTTTGGGGTAAGTTTCTAATTGTAAGTTTGTAATAACTTAGACCCTTGAGAAAACTATTCGCAAATGAACAAAACGTGAAAATATTGCTCCCGTTGCATTACAGACAACGATCCGCAAGTCCCCGAGAGGCCATGGCTTCACACGAAGAATCTTTACTTCAGCGATTGCGGGCACGCCGTGATCGACTTGCGGCCCAAGTGAAAGGCGTCAGTGATGAATATGGGTCCGGGATGGATGAAACTCGAACCAAAATCTGTATCCATGTACTCAAAAGCCTCCTTAATAAGCTAGACGAAGAATTAAAATATTTCATCGCTCATTCTGAGCAGCCCACTGAAATCGTAAATGACGCGTTAAACGAGCAAATGAAAGCGGAAGATCTGGTGCTAGAGCTAGAATCAGCCCTAGTCACCCTAAATTCAAGTAAAGTTTCAACCAATTCGTCAAATCAAACCACCAAACTCCCAAAACTAGATTTACCAAAATTCCACGGAGATCATTTACACTGGAGCGAATTTTGGGATCGCTTTGAAGCGAGTGTGGACAGCAAAGAAATCTCTAATTCCGATAAAATGGCATACCTTATGGGATGTATGGAAGGAACTGCTCGGGCAGCAATAGCCGGATTAGCCACTACTAACGAGAATTATGCAATAGCATTGCAAACGTTAAGGAATCGATTCGGGTCACAGCAGTTAGCGATTGATGCCCATTACAGTGCCCTAACTAAATTAGAAAAGGCGCAATATACAAGTCAGAGCTGTCGAACTACATTGGATTCCATTGAGCAGCACCTCAGAATCCTGGAAAAATTAGGAGAGCAGCCTAATGGAAACCATTTGAGGGCCATGATCTTGAGCAAATTCCCAGAAAAATTAATTCATGAAATTCACATAATGTGTAAGGATGGTAACGTTACTATGGCTCTCATTAGAGAAAATTTAAATGTGATAATCACTGCAATGGAGCGGTCTATGTTGCTGGAGGGAAGCGCTAAGGCTGAAGGAGACAATTCGAATACCTCTACCACTGAGGCACTTTTAGCCGCTGTACCAAAAATTGAAAAAACAAGCCGAAAAAATGAAAATAAACCAAGGACAAGGAAAAGGAAGAATGGAAATAAAACAGAAGAGCCGGCAGCAAAGAAACCAAAAAGGCCATGTCTCTTTTGCAAACTGACTAATCACTTTAGCACAGATTGCAAAAAATTTACTACCGTGGAAGCCAGGAAACAAAAACTGACTGGCAGGTGCCTCAATTGCTTGGGACGCAACCATGAGACTGAGAAGTGCAATCGAAAACGACCCTGCTTCCGGTGCAAAGGCAATCACATACAAGTATTGTGTCCCCAGGTGCTGTCAGATGGTGAGAATATTACTATAGATATCAGTAATGACGTGTCAATAGTTAGAACAAATTGTATAAGAGGGAATACATTCTTACAGACGGCGGTAGCAGAAATAAGCAATCCAACTAACAAAAAAATAAAACGCAGTAGAATTCTTCTGGACAGCGGCAGCCAACGCAGTTACATCACAACGAAGGCTGCACAATCTTTAGACTTGTCCGCTGAACGTGAAGATATGCTGCTTATTTATACATTCGGAGCTACAAACCCACAGGAAATATCAAGTCCTTCTGTTAATATCATCATAAAAACAAAGCGTGGCATAACAAAACAAGTCCATGTAAATATTGTGCCTCGTATAACTGACAAAGTCCCTATTGCCACCATTGACCAAGACGTTGATATAAAAGCAGATGATGATTCAGTCGGTGAAGGCATAGACTTACTCCTCGGAAATGACTACATCTGCTCATTTACTAGAGAAAATAAAATCAATGTTTCTCCGAACCTGTATCTCATAGATACTGACTTTGGTTGGATTTTATCCGGTAGCATTGTTGAAAAACAATGTAACACGTTGTCAGTCACTACATACTGTCGCTGTCATGAGTCAAGCTGCCCCTATTTTACACAGCCAGACCTTCCCTTAAGAAATATTGACATACAATTCCTTTGGTCACTTGAAAGTATTGGGATTACCGACTCTCCCAAAGCAACAAGACAGGAAGAAGCAATGTGTCATTTCAATGAAACTGTTAAATCACAGGATGGCCGATATGAAGTCAAATGGCCTTGGATAGAGAAAAATCCGGACCTTCCCTCTAACTTCGGTTTGGCCTATGGAAGACTGAAGAGCCTAGTTAAAAGGCTGGATGAGGTGACTTTGGGTGAATATAATGACATCCTACGAGATCAGAAAATTTCTGGCATAATTGAAGAATGTGACTCATCATCCACAGCAGATCAAAGCCACCCCATTCATTACCTTCCCCATCATATGGTGAAACAGCAAGGAAAAAAGGGCAGAATTGTATATGACGCATCAGCTAAACTGTCAGGAAGGAAAAGCCTTAATGAATGTCTGTACAGCGGACCATCCATGCTTGAGGACTTAACCGGATTAATCCTGAAATGTCGAACGAAGCGAATCGGTATCATGGCAGATATAGAAAAGGCCTTTCTGCAAGTCGGACTTCAGACTGAAGACAGAGATGTCACTAGGTTCCTGTGGCTGAAGGATCCTAAAAAAGAACCCACAGAAGATAACTTACTGCATCTACGCTTTTGCAGAGTTCCATTTGGCATAATTTCAAGCCCTTTTCTACTAACCGCCACGATTAGACACCACCTAACGCAATCAAATAAGGAGCTACTAAACATCATAGCAGACAGATGCTATGTGGACAACTTAGTTACCGGTGCTGATTCAACATTAGAAGCAAAACAGATCTATGATCAAACTAGAACAACCTTTGATCAAATATCAATGAATATAAGAGACTGGGTCACCAATGACAAACATTTCTTGGACAGTATTCCTGAACAACACAGAGCGAAAACACTGAACCAGGAAGTAAAGATGCTTGGCCTTATGTGGAATCTTGAAAAAGATACTTTAAAATTAAATCTTACAGACAGCCACTTCACTCTAACGACTCCAGAAGCCTCAAGAAGAGAAGTTCTTCGAATTCTTGCCCGTATTTACGATCCATGTGGATTTGTGTGTCCCATGGTATTGCCCATGAAGTTACTTTTTCAAAACATCTGCGCAAGAAAGTTAAAATGGGACGAGAGGCTTCCTGAAGACCTAAAAGGTAACCTAGAGTCTATTCTTACTCAATTGAGCTCAGTCACAGAGGTAGAACTGCCAAGATTTATTGGGCCCGTGGACTCAAATGTAGACACCAGCTATGAACTGCATTGTTTCTCAGATGCATCAAAGGAATCATATGCAGCTGTTGTCTATCTGGCGACTCAAAACAAAGACGGACGTACAGTGTCATTTGTAATGGGAAAATCCCGCGTGACTCGCATGGAAGACAAGACTGAATTGAGGGCGCCCCGCTTAGAACTGCTTGGTTTCTTAATAGGAAGTCGGCTTATCACATATGTGAAGACAAACCTGGAACTACCGATCCAGAAACAGTACCTGTGGACAGACAGTCAGGTCGTCTTGTGTTGGATGAAGACGGACAAGCTGTTGCCTCCGTTTGAAGCCAACAGAGTCAACGAGATAAAGCGAAAACATCCAGACACGAAAATGCTGTATGTTAATACAAAAACTAACCCAGCAGATGTGGCCACCAGACAAGAAAGGCAGCATGAAATTGACCTATGGCAGCGTGGCCCCGACTTTCTTAAACTAGAAGAGTCATCGTGGCCCGGCAACCGCCACATTCTTTTTTCTGTTGGGGAGCCCCTGGAAGTTGCCCATCCAGGAACTTCTGTTGATGAACCAATGGAAGAGGACACTTTAACCTTAGAAGACGCCCATCCATACGATGTTGAGATGGAACCCCTGGATGAAAACATATTGAGAATAAAAAGACTCCAAAGGCAGCATTTTCCTGAGGAAGTAAGAGGCAAAGTAACTCATTTATCAAGAAACCTAGATCTGTATCTAGATGTTGACGGAGTACTAAGATGCGGCGGTCTCATGGCAAACACAACATGGGAATACGATACGAAGCATCCAATATTGCTCCCTAAGGATAGCGAGTTCACAAGTGAGCTAATAAAGAAAACCCATGAAGAAAACCTTCACGTCGGCGCCGCTCATACACTTAGTCTCATTCGCAAACTTTATTGGATACCTCAAGGCAAGGTTCAAGTGCAAAAAATTATCAAAAGGTGTCCACAATGCGCGAGACATGCTGGTGGTCCATACCGGTTGCCACAAACACCGGCCCTGCCGCCTGAAAGGGTAAACTACGAAGCGCCGTTCACTTATATGGGTGTAGACTACTTTGGGCCATTATACGTCGACACAAGAAATGGAAAGGAGAAGAGATGGGTAGCTTTATTTACGTGCCTTACAGTCAGAGCTATTCACCTAGAAATGGTCAAAGACCTCACAGCTGAAGAATGCCTTCTAGCACTCCGAAGATGTATGTCCACTCATGGAGTTCCAAAACGGATCTACTCAGATAATGCGACCTACTTCAAACTAACTTCTGAAGTGATGTCAAAATCATATTGTGTGGAGAAGAATATTCAGTGGAAATTTATGCCTCAATTGGCTCCTTGGCATGGAGGCTTCTACGAGCGCCTTGTCGCGCTCGTAAAGCACTGCCTAAAAAGAACACTGGAGAAGCAACTCCTCAAAGACAGTGCACTTCACACAATATTAAAAGAAGTACAAACAGTCGTGAACACAAGACCACTGACCAGCGTTGGGACAGAGATAACACATACACTACGTCCCTCTGACTTTCTCAGCCTGGGTAAATGTTTAACTCTAGATTCAGCTTCAGAAGAAAACCCATGTGATGGTAGCGTGCCTAAGCGCGATTTGATAGCGAGTTGGAAACGAGGCCTCCAGATCCTAGACGAGTTTAAAAGAATGTTCGTGGGGCAGTATCTCTTCAGCCTCAGAGAGAGATACCAACATTCTCCTAAACAACCTAGAGTCAAATCAGATCGCACGCCTAAAATCGGTGACATAGTTCAAATACAGTCAGATTCGAAGAACCGCCTGAACTGGAAGGTTGGGAAGATAGTGGAGTTATTGAAGGGTGCTGATGGTGAGTGCAGAGTTGCGAAAGTGAAAACTGAAAATCACATACTTACACGCTCAATAGGCCATCTGTACCCCTTGGAAATAAACGATGACCAGATCCTTTCAGCTCAGCCGCAGCAGGACAAAGAATCTGTGGAACAACATGACATGGTCACAATAGACCCAGAACCATGCTCTGACTCTATCAGCAATAACAATACCACATCAACGGAGAGCACAAACGATAAAAACCAAGAATTCGAAGTCGTTTCTCCAGGTGGTGAATATCAAAACGACGACGACGTGGTAATGAGTCCAATCCAAGAGATGGCCGCCGAACCTCTAGAAAACGTCCAGCCAAATGAAGAAAACTCCTGTCTTGAGCAACCAGAGACAGAGAGTTCTGCAATCGCTGATGAAGAGAACAGTGAAGTAGGGGTGAAGAGAGACGCAGCCATTCGAGCCAGGGAAAAAATCCGCGAGTGGACTCGTCATCTACTCGTACAGCTTACCTAATCCACTTCATTCCTCGTTGGGAGTGTCGCGTCGTACGCGAAACGCCACAGTAAACATGAGTGGCGGGACACGCGACCGACATCCCCGCGTAAAAACGTAAGTGCACGAAAGTGGTGAGGAAACTCGTATTAAGTTCCAACCCCGTGGAGAAACCAGCAAGATCTGGTAAGTGCTTTATGTATAAATGCTTGTCGAACCGTTGATAGTGAAATGATTAACTGACCATGCATAATTATAACTTTCACTACCCTCTTTGCAATAGTACAAAAAACGCCAACTGATTGTATGAAGCAAAGACAGCCAGTGGACTGCCCGTGCAACCTATACGCATACCAGTCTGCTGCCCTGCTGTAAAGCTACTGCAGGCAGGCACCTTGCGCGACTCAATATGTCCAAGCTTGCGACCATGCAGAAGCATACCAGTTAGGCGGAAGGGGCGGTCGACTTACGAAGGAGTCAATGGGCAGGGCTATTGGGGAAGGTGGAGGCCCTCGCGGGGGATTTAGTCCCTCGTGTCCGGCAGGTGTCTCGCTATAAAAACCAGGCCTAAGGGAAAATAATATGCCATGCGTCCCTAGGTAACTGCAAAGCAGTAAGGCGCCCTGGGGTTGGTTAACAAGGCCCACATTCCAGTGAGACGCCGGGGTATGAATATCAAGGTCCATGCCCCACCGTGAAACACCTGGGTGTGGATATAAAGGTCCACACTCTGACCGGAGCTAGTCGATCGTAGGGGAAATACACACCCCCATGACCTTTCATGCAATGCCAGTGACACAGTCACATTTTACCTAAATAAGTAGCTAAATAACGTTTATAAGTAGATAAAGGTCAAAACATCATTACACGATCAATGATTCATCATCTTAGAAATGATTTCACTTTTACATCATATTTGTCGTTCTATAACCTGTTAGATAATTTATCCAGGCATAAACAATATTCTCACAGGTAAAGGGGCGACAGCAGGCGAATCAAGCGAAATTGAAAATGCGAAAATTTAATCTTTTATAGTCATTTTAACATTACTATATTTATACTTAGAAAAAGAGGAACATCTTCTCGACAATTTCTAATCATTTAAAGTAGAATTAAGACGTTTTAAAACAACATTTTTCAATAAAACAGTTAGTAAAAAAACATACTTGTGCATTGACCGATTATCTCCTTTTTTCTGTTTATATTTACAAACCACGCATATTCTCATGGTCACAAAATAGAATACTTATAAAACTTTATACAAAAATACACTTTGTCTTTAAAATTTTAACAAAATTTTCAAATTGTTTACATTTCACTGCGTCAAGTTCCGTTCAATTTGTCAAAATACCGGCGAATTAATCACTTTAATGAACCCTAGAGACAAATGCTGTAATTTATAGAGGACTGCCAGTCCATACACTTTATGTCAGTGTCTAAGGGTGAAAGCAACTTATTTAAGTCCCGAGGCGGGGTTTGACGACCGAGCCTAGCGAGGGAGCTAATAGTTCGAGGGACTACATAAGTCTTTCACCCGAGGTAAACTTTGTGCTTTTCATTACGAATACAAAGAAAGTAAAAATAAACACAAATACTTAAGCTGAACTCATTGCTGGTATGCGAGAGTTACAGAAATCTAAAACTCGAAAAAACGAATGAAGATCGGAATGCCACTTTCCCGCCTATTGTGTTTTTTTTTCTGTGGCTGTCTTTTTTTTCTGAGCCATTATTTTTCATTTTCATCATTGAAAAAAATGGTTAACATTTTGCCAAAATCTATGTTATTACTACAATAACTTTTTTCATGTAGAAAACGCAACCACTCACGCCAGGAAATCGGCCAAAGACCACCTGAGACATTGATCAGACCTTCTCAAATCTTTACATATTAATTATTATAGAGGTCAGTGCTTCGAAGAATGAAGGAGATTGAATCCTTTTTTGAAACAAATTTTTTGGTCACTTAGAATTCCATATTTTTTATTTGACATTTCATTTCTAGATTTGTCACATCATTAATTTTGTAAAATATAATATTCACAATCCAATCCGCAAAAATTAAATCAAATACAATGGAATAAACAGGTTTGATTAGAATTAGTTTTGAATTACCTAAACGAAACTAGACACTACAATGATAAAACTCCTACGCCCTATTCCTGTCTGTCTCGTTTGCGCGTTGAACATTTTGAATAATTTTTATAATTATCTTCTTTGCAAGAAAAAATAATAGGATTTTTTTTTCAACTTTTAGTTAGTTCATAATTTATTTGATTGACCAGCTGTTACTAAAATAGTTTTTTTTTAATATAAAGGCTTGGTCATATAACGGAGATTTTGAGTAAAATAATCCATATTTACTTTAGATTTATTTACTGAAAGCGACGCACAAATATAGCTCGTTTCATCTGTTACTCGTTTTATGACTTAATTTTGCTGTACCTTTGTTAAAATTACAACTTTCAATAAACTAAGTAAAACCTAGTTGACTCTATGAGAAACAGAATATTTTGTAAACTATGACATCAAATTTTAATATGCACACCTACCGCGAATTATAGCGATTTAAATATAAAATAACCGGAGTGCATATTTGCATATTATCCAAAAATGTATATTATCCAAAAATGGAGCATATTATCCAAAAATGTAGCAAGCTGAAGTGGCAGTGGGCTGGCCATGTCCATCGCAGAACCGACGAGCGTTGGACTAGACAGGTTCTTGAATGGAGACCACGTCTTGGAAAACGTAGTGTAGGACGCCCCCCAGCCAGATGGTCAGATGACCTAAAAAAGATAGCGGGTAGTAGCTGGATGCAAAAAGCGGAGGATCGTGCAAAGTGGCGCACCTTGGAGAAGCCTATGTTCAGCAGTAGACTGCAATTGGCTGATATGAAATATAAAATTAAATCATTAGAATCTCTCCAGTCTCTCCAACGTTCAATTATCCTCAGAAACATCGGTAAAAACACTAAGTTCCTTTCAATAAAGTAACTTTTATTATAGATATGCTAAGTCAATTTGCACTCTTATCAGCCCATATACGTCCCCACCGAGGGGCACGGGCCTCCCTTCGAAACACGAAGGGGATTTAGGCCATAGTCCACCACGCTGGCCCAATGCGGGTTGGTGGACCGCTCTCGTCTGCCGAAAATGAATTTTCTTGGACGGGCGGGTTTCATCACGATGTTTTCCTTCACCGTTGAGCAAGTGATCCGTACATCAATCCGAAAAGACGAATTTAGTGGTACAGGCCCGCACCAGGATTTGAACCCGCGACTGTCGGATTACAAGTCTGGCTCATTGCCAACTGGGCTAGCACAACAATGCACAACAATACAGAATGCAGACCTGAGTAGGTAATACAACATATTTATAATTCAATAATTTTACTGTTTTCAGATGAAACAAAACAATTGAATAGGAGTACAAACAATTTAAGATACCTTCACTATCAAATTTAAACACAATTCATCAATATCAATAATTGAGAGAGCAATTAAAAGTAGCATTTCTTAAATCAATGAATTTCTAAAATATTTTCTATTTGGAGATTAATTTTAGAATATTTTTGCTAGTCAAAATGAATGCAAAGGAAAGCGAACTTTCTATAATGATCGAAAGATCCGATGGTGGTAAAATAGACGAAAAATTGGCAGCTGAAATACGGTCAAAGCTTTCAAAACAAATTGAAGACGCGGTTCGTAACTTGACCAGTAGTCGAAAGCTCGAGTTTGAAAGGAATAAACTAGCTTCTGAGGGATTCTTTGTCGTAAAAGCATTGACGAAAGACTCCAGAGACTGGTTGTTGTCTTGTAATTTAGGTTCTGTTCGTGGTATTCCACTATCGGTCAAACTGTTAAACAGAGCAGAAGTCTTAGTGCAGTTACCAAACCAGGGAAAAACAATTCCTGAAGATCCCATGCATTTAATCATTAGGCAAAATGACCACAACAAAGACCTTAGAATGAGTGAATGGAATCTCATCAATAGACAAACTGGACCCAAGGGTGAAAACTTAATAATAGGAGTTCCTAAAGAGGTAACAAATAAATTTCCCGAAAAACTTGATCTGACATTCCTAGGAACACAAGTTGAAGCTAAGGTAGTAAAAAGCACTACTCTAATTGAAAAAACTGAAAACGCCAATGATGACGATGAATCTGAAGAATCAGATAAAAATGAGGAAACAGATCAACCTAAAAAATTAGATAAACTTAAGGATTTAGAAAACCCTCACGAACTAGATACATCTAAGGAATCAGAGAAACTTAAAAAAACAGAAAACGCCAACACAACACAGAAAAAAAATGAACTAGATAACAGTAACGTGTCAAAAAACGCTGAAGAACGAAAAAAAAACCAAGATGAAGGAATGTTAGGGATACTGGACAAAACTGAAGTAACTAAAGAAAGCGCTAATGAATCAGACATAGCTGCAAAACAAGAGAAGGAGAAGTCAACGAAAGCAAATTCTGATTCAGACAAAGAAACAAAAGGTAAAAAAAATACTTCTTGCTTGGGTGCCATACTGAAGAAAGTGCGTAGTAGAAAAAAGAATAATGAAGAAGATATTGTAATAGTTCAAACAGCATCAAACCATGAAAATTTGAAAAAGTGAATTTAAAATTTTTAATGTAAAATTTTATGTAACGGTCAGTTTATATTTGCAGGTGACTAAATCTCGACGCAATGTATGCCATTAGAGCTGTTGTTGGCAACAATGTCACCTAAGTAATTAAGGGTCAATAATAACTAGTTTCCAAGATGCAACTGTAACGATTTTTGACAAAATAAAATCTAAGAATGAACCCGATTGTCTTCTTCTTCTTATCGTGTCTAATTTGTTCCACAGTAATGCAAATTAATACTTTTAAATATAATCGAGGTAATTTTCGTTAGGTAAGTATGTATACGCTTATTAAAAAAGTCTAACCAACATCCACGATTTTCATACAACACAGAGGCCATTTGAGAAGCTACGAAAAGTATTTTAGACATGTATTTTGAATAAAATGTTTAGTCTTTAGTCTATACTTGAATTTTCAATTAAGGTGGTTCGATTTTCATACAAAAAACAAACGTCATTAATTTAGTAAATAAACATTTTTTATATCTAAGTATGTGCGCATTTACCTACTAATGGGTATTCATTTGCGCAAAATGGATAAAAATAAAGTATTTCATACAGAAATCACTCAAAAAACACTCATAAATTTTTAACAATTTTACGTATGTGTGGGTGGTAAATGTTGTGTACAGATTGATATAGTCGCGACGTTGCCATTCCATGCCTTTACAACGTTGCCGCTCTTCTCTTAAGTTGACAGTTTATTCATGAATTATGAGTTGACATGTGATGTGATGATGTATCGGAAAAGAGGCTATCCCAAACATTTTCTAAGTCCCCAAGCAAAAAAAAAATTTTTTTTTGACCCCTTATAATAAGGATGCCGTGTGAGTCCCCGGCAGAGTAGAATAGAACCACCCTCTTTCTTACCGAGGTGTCGTACAAGGCGACTAAGGTAAATATGCGAGCAAGTTCATCTGCACACAGAGAAGGAAAACTCTGCAATTATATCAAAACCCTCGCCAACCCGTCTGCCAAGCGTGGTGAGTATGGCATTTACCCCTCATGTTATTGAGGGAGGCCCGTGCCCCAGCAGTGGGGACGTATATGGGCTGATGAAGATGAAGATAATAAGCGGGGGCCCCAAAGACTTAGAAAAATTTCGAAGAGTTGCGGTGTCAAGATGACCCCCCATTTTCTTGCCGGAAATGGATAGAGGACCCTTCTAGGAACAAAGTTTGTATGGGCCACTTTTTGATTGGGCCGGGCCCCAACTGGGGGGCCCTGGGCCCCCCACCCTGCTGAACACATGGGGCCCCTCCGGTTTTTATTGCGCGAATCGACACAGTTTACGATGCTGATCAACCGCCCCATACATCACTTTGCACTCTGGGGCCTCCTTAGGGCCCCACGGGGCCCTTGCCCCCTTAGAGAAATAACTGCCGTTCGGCGGGACTTGGAAAAATTTCGAGGAGTTGCGGCGTCAAGATGACCCCCCATTTTATTGCCGGAAATGGATAGAGGACCCTTCTAGGAACAACGTTTGTATGGGCCACTTTTTGATTGGGCCCCAACTGGGGGGACCGGGGCCCCTCGGTTTTATTGCGCGACTTTACGATGCTGATAAATCGCCCCTTACAGTAGTATTAGTCTATTTAGTTTAAGGAGTAAAATGTCCGAAGCTCAAAATGCCAAAAGAGCTAAATGACAAAAGCTCAGAATGACTAAATTCATGTGACAAAAGCTCAGAATGACTAAATTCAAAACCACGTTTTGGTATCGAATTCTAAAAGCGCAAAATGTCAAACGCGAAAGACGTCAAAAGAGCAAAATGTCACAATTTTGTATGTTATGTAAAAATGTTCGACAAGTAGTGAAGTGCGCTTCCGTGCTCGCAAGAATTCCGCAATACCGGCTCGGCTAATTTAGTGTTTCAATGTTTCAACTTTGCGATTATATGGAATTTACAGTGTAACGCGCAAATGCCGTGACAAATTTAGTCTTTTTTGCTATTATTTGTGTTTTTTAAAAAATGTCAAGTTAATACCTAAATTTTGTTTCTGTTTCAAATCCAGCTCAAAATTTGCAATGATACGTTTTAAAGTGATTGTAAAGGTAAAAAAATAGAGTACAATTTGCAAAAGTCGGCCTTATTACCTAAATAGGAAATGTTAAGTAGTATCTATTATAGTACAACATGTAAAAATTAAAATTGAGATTCTTACTATTACGCCAGTCAAATATATTTTTTCGCACAAAGTTAAATCATTTATTTATAGTCATTGTTTACAAGTAAAAACTTAAAGTTAAGCATGATTAATTTAGAGCAACAATAACAGGTGCCTGTAATTTTATTTTAAAGTAATTTTAATCTAGCATAAGATTAAAATATATTGTTTATGAGTTACTTTCCAACTTTACCTTCATAATTTTACCGATTTAGGACGCTCAAAAATTAGAAATAATTTCGCATTGCAGATTGAAGTCGTTTTTCTAACTTTTGGCGTATTTAAAAAGTTGGTTGGTAATTAAAGGATAGCTGAAATTTGTGTTCGCTGTAAAGGTTTACACATTTTTTCTGGTATTCGCTACCTCTTCATTTTTTTTATTATAAGATGGGTTAACTCTTGACCTCAATCTTGACCATAAAGGTCAAAGATGAGGTCGATGATGGAGCGAGTTAACCCAGAAAATGCCTATAAAGGCACTGGTACTCCCACGCACCGACGGAACACAGCAGGCTGTTTGGCGTCGGACTTCGTACAAGCAAGCATTATTTTGCAAAATCAACTATACCTATATGTACAAATATTAATAATCAACAACGTGCAAAGATTTATTAACAACGTTAATTTATTGTTTGACGTATGGTCTCTATTCGTCAAACAGATAATTTAACGTTCCATGCAAAAAATATATTTAAAAATTAAAAACGTCAAGAAAAACTACCAATGTATGAACAAAGATTAATGAAAAATATTTAAATTGCTATAAAAATCAACAATGGACAAGGATTAGAAATAATTTTGCATATCAGCTTGAAGTCGTATTTCTAACTGACGCCAAAAGTTAGAAATACTACTTCAAGCTGATATGCAAAATTATTTCTAATATTTGTCCATCCTAAGCCGGTAAAAGTATGAAGGGAAAGTTGGAAAGTAACTCATAAACAATATATTTTAATCTTATGTTAGATTAAAATAACTTTAAAATAAAATTACAGGCACCTGTTATTTTTGCTCTAAATTAACCACGCTTAACCTTAAGTTTTTACTTGTAAACTTATTAAGTATAAATAAATGATTTGACTTTATGCGAAAAAAAATATAAATTGGCGTCATAGTAAGAATGCTAATTTTAATTTTTACATGTGTGTACTATAATAGATACTACTTTACATTTCCTGTTTAGGTAATAAGGCCGACTTTTGCAAATTGTACTCTATTTTTAATCTTTACAATCACTTTAAAACGTATCCTTGCAAATTTTGGGCTTGATCTGAAACAGAAACAAAATTTAGGTAGTTCAGCGATAAATTTACAATGGAGATCGCCGAAACACAAAAAAGAAGACGAGATTTAAAATGAAAGAAAGAATTTAATTTAAAAAAACGGTAACAAAAATTCGACACAGACCAGAATAGTAAAGTATAAAATTAGCATAATTAAATTTTTAGGTGTAAACAGAAACTTCACAAATTGGAAGACCTAACATTTAAAACAGTTTTTAACGTACGGATATTTTTGTTTGGAAATGAAGTGTTGGATAATTTTGAACGGTTACAATACCATACATAAAATTTAAACACGAGGCCTAACTATAATGAATTATTATCTGTAGCAAATAGGAAGATAACAATTCGACGTCGAATAAAATACCCCACCTACTTGACAGATAAAACTATTGCTGATACAATTGGCTTTTTGTCAAAAATAAATTAGGTAAATTTAAGGTAATGGAACTAAAACTTAGCTACTGGTCTTCCTGAGGCCGCTGGTAAAACCGCTACGGAATAGTGGCAGGAACAGGTGGTTCGGGATGCTCGCAAACTGGGTACACGTCTGTCAGTACACTCAGCGGAAAACTGCTGCCCAGCCTTTCTTTATGTCATAGTTTAAAAGCACTGCAACTACAAAAATTCCAAATTGGACTAGGATACCTAAAAGGTCACAATACCCGAAAGAGCACCAAAAGGAAGAAAAATTAAAATATATGAGTATTTTTTAGAATAGTAAGGATGTCTAGCTAGTGTAACCTATACAAGAAGGATATTCTCCTCTTGCAGGTCGTAAAGTAATCCCCCCAGGTCAAATGATAACCAGATTTGATTTAAACCATAAGACCCAGGATTCTCGTAACTGTTGCAAGAACAGCCTGATAGAGTATTTGTCTGAGCGTGAAGAAGATGTTGTAAAAGTATACTGTATAACGTAGGTAAGGTAGAGTAGGCGTGTGAGAACAAAAAAAGGAAAAGGTGAAAAACTTACATTTTGATAATTAAAAAAAGCTCCAATAATAATACGGGTAAATTATTTCCAATATAGCTCCAAATCTAATCCGGGTAATTATTTCGTGTATTTTATATCATTTCATTTAAAAAAACAGACTTTTCACTAAGAAACTCGTATAACTTTAACCAAAATTTTTTGTCGAATTGCCTAACAACTTCAATCCCAAACAAAATGCAAAAATCAAGCAAGTTCTAAAATTTTGAAATATATTGAATTAAAAAGAAAACTAGACCGGAAAGAATAAGAGAACATAAAAAAGATCGCAAGCAGAAATGCTGCAGTAGGTATGAACTTGACATTATTTAAAAAACACAAATAATGGCAAAAAAGACTAAATTCGTGACGGCTTTTGCGCGATATACTGTAAATTCCATATAATCGCAAGGTCAAAACATTAAAACACTAAATTAGCCGAGCCGATATTGCGGAATTCCCGCGAGTATGGAAGCGCAGTCCATACTTATCGAACATTTTTTACAAAACATACAAAATTGTGACATTTTGCTCTTTTGACATTTTTCGCGTTTGTCATTTTACGCTTTTGGAATTCAATACCAAAACGTGGTTTACCACATGAATTTAGTCATTCTGAGTTATTGTCATTTAGCTCTTTTGGCATTTTGAGCTTCGGACATTTGGCTCCTTAACAAACGTTGTTCCTAGAAGGGTCCTCTATCCATTTCTGGCAATAAAATGGGGGGTCATCTTGACACCGCAACCCTCGAAATTTTTATGAGTCTTTGGGGCCACAAAAAAATTTTTTTTTGTTTTTTTTTGCCCCTTTACGATCACTCCAACGCTAACCAGAAAACAGAAAAAAATTCGAAAATTTGCTAAGTCCCGAGGGCTGCTCCTTTTCCGACACGCCGACCCGCTATAATGATGGGGATACGTCGTAAGTTCGTGTTTTATTTCTTGGATGCTTGGTGCTTTTCACGTGTATTCTTCTTTCCTTGTGCAAACACTCTTATCAGGCCCTACTCTAATGTGTTTTTTCAGTCGTGAAGAAGTCTGGCGTAAAAAAAGAAAAATGGAAATACCTGTATACGAAACAAATACAAGTGCAGGATTAGTTTTTATTTCTATTGCATATTAGTTTACAGTTGCCTAGGTACGTGCATAGGTCACTCACATAATATATGTAACTTAAAATGTTTAATTTCCAATTTTTCAGACAAAGTATTACCAAAACATACAGTAGACAAGCACCAATTCTACGCTTGGAGACTACTTTTGATATACAAAAAAAACAGCTATCAACTTGCTCTCAGCCATCAACCAGCACTAGTTCTGTATCTAAAGCTGTGGAAATAAATTGGCCAGTGACTGATCCAACTGTAACATGTCATGAATTGACTGTTGAGAAAAACCTTGATAATAACTTGAACGGCTTGACTGGAAACAGAATTGTTGACATACAACATGTTCTTCGCTGGGCATTTTCTTTGGAAAAGCACACAAAAACTTGTACCAATAGTAGGTACCATTCAGTTTTTCAGAGAGCTGCGGACAGGATTCAACAGTATATTTATTTTTAAATGTAGCATGTGTGACAAAGAATTTAGAGAAAGCAATGAGAGTAGCGATGATGGAAAATTAAATTCAGGCTTTGTGTGGGAAACTGTTACAGGAGGGAGTTATTATACACAGGCTTCTCACGTAACGAATGTGATGGACATCCCCACTATGAGTGCACAAAAATTTTGGAAAATTGAAAAATCATTAAATGATACATGGAAAGATCAACTTACAGAAGAAATAAAGAAAATAGGTGAACAAGAGAGAGCTATAGCTATTGAAAAAGGTCAAATCACTAGTGATGGTGTTTCTTACATTGAAGTTGTGGTGGATGGTGGGTGGGCTAAGAGAAGCTATGGTCATAACTACAACTCAGCGTCTGGGATGGTAAAGAAAATAGCTATTATGCTTATTTTTATTTGATTTTTGAATTTCAGTTTTTATGTGCTTTATTTGTTTTCATATGGTAAAAATACAAAGAAATGCTTGTATATTGGTATAAAAAACAAATGAGTAATTCGTTTTTATGAGTACCTTTTGTCATCCCTGACCTGAGGTTGTAAATGACCAAAACGACACCTTGTATATTGTGGACCCTTATTTTTTGACACTGTTTTGTTATAGATTTCTAAAAGAAGAAAAACTACGCCGTCTCATAACCACGTCAAGGAAGTACTATACAAAAGCAACATTCTGACAAAAGACATGCTTTATGGACAGCAGAACGAACCAGTTGCGAGGACATTCTTTATAGAAAATTATAAAAAGAGAGTACGTCAAGCTGGACTCTTTATTGATGCAGAATTTGGTTTTCTAGGCGCCAGCCCCGATGGTAAGATGAAAATGGCAATATTTACAGTGACAACTTGGTCAACTAGTTGTTTGGTCAACTTGTAACTTTAGAATATTTATTTTAGGTATAGTGCAAAATGAAGATGCAGCTATAGAAATAAAATGTTTTCCTTCATTAGCAAGGAATTACGAAGATATCCTCACTGCCGTAAAAGAAAGGAAGAACTTTCCAATTATTGAAATGAAAAGCACAGTTTCTACTACCAGGTAAATAATAATTTTATAAGTTTTCGATTTTTATTTATCTTTCTTCCTACAACCTACAAAATTAGTTTTCCTATAATCCCAGTACCTGTCCTTATGTATGCTTAGATATTTAAAACTACGCAATGGATTTTGATGCGGTTTTTTAATAGATAGAGTGATTCAAGAGGAAGGTTTATATGTATAATACATGCATAATATAGTAGTGCACGCGGGCATAGCTGCGGGCGGAAAGCTATTTCTAAAATAAAACTGTTTTTGTTTCAGGTACAGGGGCAAATGAGAATAACAAATATGAACAAATGTTATTTTATTTGCTTCGTGAATGCTTCAACTCCAATAACAGTAATTGAAGTCCAAAGAAATGAACAATTTATTGAAACCATGATCCCAAAACTAGTTCAATTTTATAAAAATTCTATTTTACCAGAAGTAGTAGTACTGCGGCGGGTACCAAAGGGAGCTAAATGTATTGATCTTGAATAATGTAATAATCAAATTAAATAATTAGATTTTTTATAAAAGTGAACTAATTTTGAACGAGTTTTTCACGTATAATAAAATAACACTGTAAAAAGTTAATAATAATCCATTATTATAAAGTAGGGAATTTTCGTGAGTAAATGGACATAAAAAATAAAATTTACTGCATTTTATTTTATAAGTATACCAAATTATTATAAAAAAATATTATATTGAATAAATAAACAAAAATAAAAACAGTAAATAGGAGATCACACGAACGGATTTGATCCGTCACCTCCCGCACGCAATCCTAACGTAGTACCGCTAGACCGTTTTACTGTTTTAGAAATAGGTGAAATAGTCTATTATAAGTCTATTACAAGAAACAGGGAAATATCATATATATGTGTGAGTGAAATGTTCAAAATAGCATTAAATTTCACTCCGTCACGATTAGTGGATGATTTTTGTATGAAATGACTGTTCAATTTTTGTTTCAATACATCAATATTTATATAAAGAGTGCGCGAAACACGTTTTAAGCCATACAAATAACAGGACAATTTCACAAAAAAATAAAAACTAGAAATTTGCAAAAGTGGCGCCATCTAGCGAGCTTTGCGCTTTGAGGAACCTCATCGAACCACCTTAAATACTTTTCATAGCTTCTCAAAAAGGCTTCTGTTTTATGAAAAATCTTTTCATACAACAGAGGTGGAGCATATTAAGAGATGCAAGTATCACAGGATCCACCGAGCCAAATGGTAGATCACAGTGAACAGCAGCGTGCTATTCAATCCACTGGGTGATCGAAATAGTGGATCCTGCTGGACAGGACAGAAAAATCGTGGCTGTTGCTTGGACTTTTTTGATGTGTGTATTATACACAATGCTTTTTACATCAGAGATAGAAATAAGGGTAAATAAAAGCTTACAATTTTTTTATCTACAAATTATTAAAATTAGTATCTTATTAAAATTATCTTCTTGGAATAAATTGAAAGTGAATGGTCCGGCTGTGTCGAAACGATGAATCCTTCTTACGTGAAGAGAACCTAGTCCTGCTCAGGCTAGCAGCAACATTGTCTCAATAGTAGAAAGTACTCCGGTCTGGAACCCACCATAGCTGCGGGACATATTCGTGCCCGCAGCTATGGAGACGACGGCTCATGGGCACCGGACGCAAATTTTGCGCCTCATCGAAGCAACGGGTGACCCTATTCTCTTATCAGCACATATACGTCCCCACCGAGGGGCACGGGCCTCCCTTCGAAACACGAAGGGGATTTAGGCCATAGTACACCACGCTGGCCTAATGCGGGTTGGTGGACCGCTCGTCTTTTCGAAAATGAATTTTCTTGGATGGGCGGGTTTCATCACCGTTGAGCAAATGATAATTAGAAATCCGTACATAAATCCGAAAAGACGAATTTAGTGGTACAGGCCCGCACCAGGATTTGAACCCACAACCTTCGGACCCCACAAGTCTGGCTCATTACCAACCGGGCTATCACCGCTTGGGTGACCCTATAGTTGTAAGCTTTTTCTGACAAAAATTTTTTTTAGATATACGGCGCAGAAACGCTGTTAGACTCCTTTGCACCTCGCATCGATTTGACGCACTTTAGAAGCTATTTTATATTTAGATTTTGTTAATTAGTGTCTATTATTAAATTCCTTGTTCTTTATTAAATTAATTTCCTCGTTTTAGTGGTCAATGGTTTAAAAGTAACCTTCAAAAGATGGCCAACTTGGCCAAGACCAAGAATTGTGACCAAGAAGGTCACAGTTGTCTATGACGTGGTAATGACTAACAACATATGAATAATGTGTCAAATTTGTGCGTCATTTTTTTTGTGAATTATTTTGGAAATTTTACATGTGAAAATTGGGCGAGACGTGATATTTTTAACAATGGAGGATGAATCATCTAATTTGGATGTAGAATACAAGAGATATTTGCAAATATTGAGGCCATATTTGGGGCAGTTGTTGGATCACGACGCCATAGACATCTGTGATGCTTGGATTCAAAGGCTTTCCAATTGTAGTGAAAAAGAGAAACCTGTGCGCAACAGGTAAGGCCCCTAACAGACGGCGTATTTCTACGGTGCCGTAGATGCCGATTTTTGCGTTTTCATAGATTTAAACGCGCGTAACACGCGCGTGTGAAGCGCGTTCGAAACTCGTTTGTATCGCTGTATCTGCGTGTGTACGCGCTGTAAACGCGCCGTAAACGCGCGTTTCACGATCGCCCCGTGTGCTAAGGTTACAAGGTTGCGTTCCGATCACGTTTGAATCACGTATACACGCGCTTTTTCAGCACCGTAGAAATACGCCGTATGCTAGGGGTCTAAGTTAACAGGTGCTAGTTATGATGATCATACATAAATACATCCATTAAAGCTTTTTCTTTTAATAATGGGTTTGCTTTTGACCGCAATCTTGTAAGGGCAAAGATGCGGTCGAGTATGTAGCAATCTCACCCAGAGAAGCCTATTTACTCGAACTTTTCAGATATTCGGGACAGAGAGTCATCTTTTGCAGGCTTATAGTCAGGAAACTTCAAGCAGTGCGCAATATGAAACATGGTGAAAAGCGCTCACCCGGTTTGACCCATTTTGGGAGTCCAAAACCATAGATTGTCATTACGATCGACACACCTCTTCTCTTTCGCTTTATCTACATAAACGACACTATCCTAGTGAGGCTAAATGCAGTGAGGCTAATGTTACCCTCTAATGGGGTTAACAGGCCCCTGATACTGAATCTGCCGATGACTTAGTCTCTGCCAATGACTAATAACCATTCCTGTTTCTTTGCCCAAGCATGGCACTTGATTTGCCAGAAGTAACAAGCTTTAATCATCTTAATTACGTACATACATAAACTCACGCCTTTGTCCTATTGGGGCAGGCAACAACCACAAATTGCCACTTGCTGCGATCCTCTTTGACTTAGTTTATTTAATTATTATTGTAACATACGTAACCGCCTAATGAACATTCCTATTTTAAAGGTATATTTTTATTCTCTGTTACCAACTGTCAAAAGGAATACTTGATGAACCATTCCTTAAATTTCCCCCTGTTGAAGAACTGCCATCAATTTCTGAAGGTATTGACAGCGATACCTCTACAGAAATCGATTACGTGATTGTTGATGGTGATGATCCTAAAACAAAAGTTTTGTACAAGAAACCGCATAACTCTGAAACGGAATACCAATCCCAAAGCAATGAATTTGAAAAAAACGACAGTTGTGTAGATTTTGACAAGAAAACCAAAAAAAATGATGAAAAAAATGTATTAACAAAACATGAAACAGTTTGTTACCCCCTCACTGAGCTTATGAGAAATTGTGACAAAGATGTAACAGATAACCAGTATGAATATAGGGCCACTAATTTGATCATGAGACTAAGAGAAATAAAGAAACAAAACTTACTTTTAAACAATGAGCTGATCGCTTTAAAAGAAGAATCTAAAGTGAAACCTGAAGACTTACTCGAACCACAGACAAAAGTAGATCACACCACAAGCACATTTAAAAGCGATACAAGTGCAACTTTAGCATGTTTCAAAACTAAGTTGGAAGAACTTCAAGCCGATCGAAAAAATCTTTTATATGCATTAAATTCTTTACAAGAACAAGTTGAAATTATGAATGAGAAAAAAAAATTGCAAACTGAAGAAATGTATGCTAATCATAAATTAGAAATATTTAAAGCAAAGAATGAAGTTAGAGAAGATAACAAACAGATGTATTCCAAGAAGCTTGAGGAACTAAAATCTTATTACGAAGACCAGATCACTATTACTAAGGAAAGTTTAAAAGAGGAACTGATAAAATGCAAATTAGGCTACGAACAAGATATTAAGAGAAAAGAACAAATCATACAACAACTCGAGAAAGCTCTCAGTGATAAAGAACAAGAACTTAAAACAAAAGATTCAATCATTTTAGAAAAAGATAAAGAACTACAAGATAAAGAAAGAGAAATAAAAGAAAGGGATAATACTTTAAGTAATAAAAATAACGAGATAGCAACCCTAAAGATGCAAGTAGAAGATCAAACTCATAACTTGAATTCAATTATTAGCAAGTTTATAGAAAAACCAAATGAAAATTCAAATTCTGAAGATTTGAAATTAAAAACTCATGAATTAGAAAAGAAGTTACAGAAAATGGAGAAATCTAAAGCTAAATTTTTGAAAGCTTATGAAAATAAAATAGCGCACATGCAAAGAGAAAAACATTTAGCAGAATGTTCATTTCAATTGCAATTGGTAAGACAGCGAGCCCAAATAGCTTCAGAAGTAGCTGAAGAAAACCACGCTGAACTGAATGACACTGTAGAAAATCTCGAAGCCAGATACAAGGAAATAGTAGCTAATGTACAAGCAATGGCTCTCCAAAGAAGAATGCAAGACCAAATGGCCTTAGATGCCATGTTTCAAGCGATTGGATGTATTCGAAATGATATTTCGGCTAATCACAGCCAGTTTTCTGCAAAAAATTTTAGTGGGGTACGGCAGAAAGATGAAACGCAAAATTATGAGCAATATGATGCTGAGATTACTGGTTAGTTATTTTTAAATTATAATTAGCCACACAAAAAGCACCACGGAAGTTCGTAGTTTTTATTTAGACTTAATCAATGTTTTTTAAACTACGACAAGGCACCTGTATGTTTTGTATGAAAAACACATCATCCCTAGACATTTGTTGAGTGTATAATAGCACGGATATAAGAAATAAACCAAAATTTGTTTTTCTCTTCGAAAACTGAACTTGACTCATGAGTATTAGAATAGAATAGAATAAATGTTTATTTTATAGGACATTCAGGATGCCACTTAAAACAAGTCAAGATTACAATAAAATACATACAAACATACATTAAACGATTTAAATATATACATACGCATTCGTTCTTTTGATCCTACTGACTCTACGCCTATTCGCAAAAGTGCAGTCTTCCTCAGAGAAGAACAGGCAAGAAACTCTGAGGTTGCTGTTTTAAATCGCATTACAAACTTTCTTATTTACTCATTTTAGCTAAATCTGAAATAACTCTAGAGCTGAGCAGTTCATTCCCATGGCTGTCTGTCTGATAGATAATCAGAAATTTTGTAATAGCCCTTTTTGCATACAGGCATACAGGTAATAGAAATTTTGTAAAAGCTCTATTAAATGTTTCAATCTTCATTCTTTTAGAGACTTCTTATTTGTTACTTAGAGAGATATAGCTTCAGTAAAACTAGCAAAGTAAATTTCATTGTATGCAGGCTATTCAATATTTAGTGACAGTGGTCCTAAACACTCTCAGATCTTGAGCTTGTTTCTTAATTTATTTTTCAGCAGCATTATAGTCATGAATTAATAAACATTGCCAACAAAGACTTAGAAAGAAGAACTTAGAATATACCAGCCGCCAACTTTACACGGGAATGTTGTAGAAGCCAGTTAGTGGGTGCCGAAAATAAATTTTCTTGGACGGGCGGGTTTCATCACGATGTTTTCCTTCACCGTTGAGCAAGTGATCCGTACATAAATCCGAAAAGACGAATTTAGTGGTACAGGCCCGCTCCAGGGTTTGAACCCGCGACCTTCGGATTACAAGTCCGGCTCATTACCAACTGGGCTATCACCGCGAAGGTTTTGCAGTAGGCAAAAGGCTGATAACCTACCACCACTATACTAATATTCCATCAAGTAACCCTCTGATTGAATGTCAAATGTGACCTTCTGCATAGGATTCTGTATTGTATTGTAGGATTATAGACGTGAATGTATGGATGGATGGAAATACTTTTCAGGATCATTAAACCACAAAAGAGAGTCCAAGATTCTACACGCCACTAACAGTGTGACCATTGGATATTGTCTCGACAGCGAGAGGTTTGGTGAGCTCTTCGAAAAGGTTTACGTACCGCAAAGAGATATCAATGAATTCAAGAAATAATAACAAGTTTAGTGTGATTTAATTCAGTAAAATTTAAAATGTCAGTTTGGGTTTTATTTATAACTATATCTGCCGCTTCTCCCTAATTCACTCTTTAACCCTACAATAACCTGTGCAAAAAATATCGGTATTTCCGTTAGGATGACGACGTAAAATAAGTTGCATTTGGGTTCTTTTCACAAAAAATAAAAAATAAAATTGACAATGTTTAAGTATGTATGTATGTATGTATTTATTCTTTATTGTACATGAGCATAAGTTACACAAGACACAATATAAGAAAAACAGTAAAAAGGTGGACTTATCCCACAAGGGGATTTCTTCCAGTCAACCCATTGAGTGTTTGAGTGGAAGAAGTAGTCGGCAGGTAGCATTAAATGTACAATACACGTAATATATACAATTATACAAATTATGTAATACATAAAATCTATACAAATAAGTATATATTTTATATACATATTTATAAATAAACAACAAAATATTAACTAAGAGCTTCAGCATCGAAACCAAAGTGCTTTTTGAGCCTCAATTTAAAGCTTTCAACTGAAGGGGATTTACTGACAGATACTGGTATGCTATTCCATAGCTTCGCCGCGTGCACTGTAAAAGATCTGTTCTATGTACGTGTAGTGTTTGGCGGGATAGAGGTTTAAAACTGACTGTATGGATAAGATTCCTTTGCCTTTTACAAAAGGGTTAAATTAAACAACAACGAAATGACATAAGTCAGTTCAAGACATTGTTGAAATGTGTTTTGACCACAAAACCAAAAAATACTTATTTTTCTATCTCTATGCAAATACTACATACTCAAAGCGCTACGGGCCCGTGGACCTACCGATTTGCCCTACTGGTAGGACCACGGTACACCACTATGTACCCGTGGTCCTACTGGACTAGGGCTTATTATTAGTATCGATAATTTAGTACTTATCGCTATTTAAATGTTTCGAATAAAAAAAATAGAATTCACACATTATCTTGTGCACTTTAATTTACTTTTTTTTATTTATTAATGAAGGGTTCGCTCTTGACCACAATCTAGCCCAAGGGCAAAGATGCGGTCAAAAAAATCAAATATACAAAAAAATAAACTTAATATAAATTTCTTTCATTATTTATTTTTAAATCCACATATATTTCTTTCTTAATTTACTTTTAAACGTAAACACCACTCGGGTGCACCCCAAGAGAGCTACCCGCACCCCTCGCGTGAATGGTGTAGGAGTAATGTCTACGTTTAGGCAAAAAATGAACTATTCCCATTGAAAAAAATATTAAAAAAAATTTTTTTTCATAAATGTGTTTTTTGAGTGAAACAATTAATCGACTACACTATTTTATATCTACACTAATACACTCACTATTTTATATCTGTAGACTCTGGGTATGTTTTCGTACTAAATGAGATAGTACTATTGCACCTGTGTAGATATTGATCAAGTTGAAATAAACCTCAGTAATATATAAGGTCCTAATTTATTAGTCACTTTCCTTTTAACACGTTATTGTGTAGGTCAAAATATATCATTTGAGTCAAAAAACAAAAGCATAATATTACATTTAAAAGGTCTTTAAAAATTTTGTTATGATATTTTTTCATTACTATGTTGAATAAACCCATCCATTCAAACGTAAATAATAATGGCAGTAGTAAAGCGGGCGAGCGGGGAGTGGACGGCTATAATCGAAAGAGAAAAATTCCTTTAACTTTAAATGGAAATTTTTTTTATATTTTTTTAACAAAATTTAATTTTCAGATAATTAATTTTTATGTTGTTTTTTGGAATACTATCATCCTATACAATAACGCCTTAGAAGGTAAGTGACCAATAAATTAGGACCTTATATATTTTTCTAAGATACAGAATTTCATTTTTTGTCTGATTCCCATTATATACAGTAATGCAACCCACATATTCGTAAACCAGAGATATATGTCTAAACATCACACATTAATTTATTTCTGTAGGCCGTGGGTGAATTTTTCATACTTAAATGCCCAATGATCTTAGTAATAGTAATGGGTTTTAACGTTTTGTGGTACTTAAAGCAGTTATTGCTTATAACTAAAAATGGCTGAAACAATTTTGATCAAATGTGCGAAGAACCATCTGGATTACTTACTTTAGCTTTCAAACAAAAAAAACGCATCGAAATCGGTCCATTAGTTTAAGGCGAGACTACAGCACCTAAATTACGATTTTATGATGCGTAGATAAGCATGACGCACTGCATTAAATCGAAGAAAAAAATACTACGGTAATATTCAGGACATAAACTAGATAAGTTGTTTGCTGAAAACATGATTCAGCACTTTTGGTTCGATAGAAAAAGCTCACAAAGTCACCTCTAAATACCCAATATTGTGTATCTTTTAAGCTGTAAGAAACGATAGTAAAATGCACGCATGAACTTGAATTTGCTATGAAAATGTTCGTGATTGAATACTCTCGATAAGTAGTTAACGCTTTTTTCGATTTAAGCTGTTACCTTTCCATAAATCTCATTTTTCTAACTTTCGAACATGTTTTTACGCACGCGCGCTTTCTTATTCCGTAAACTTCTTGTATCGATACTGTTCGCACTGCTGGCCCAGGCCCGTTGAGAGACGGAGATGGCACTATTCTTATGTGTGCTGCCTTTATCGGGGGCTGTAGTCGCCTTAAGAGCTACGATACCACAGACAGACACAAAGACATACAGATACACACGTCAAACTTGTAACACCCCTCTTTTTTGTAGTCGGGTTAAAAAGGACAAATAAATTACTAATATTATTAACTTTCACGGTAATAATATTAGTAAAAAATAGTTTCTGCTTTCGTAGTACGGACGGCCGCAACTTAAGTTACCACTATGTGCTGTTGTGATAAGAGCGGATTTGCAATGAAAATGGAGTAACCTGATGCGCTGGCCTCTGTACAAATGGGTAACCTGACGTGCTGCCGTCTGTACATCTTCAAATAATAGAGAACAAGCAGAGAACAAACTATGCATGACGTCTTCCAAATTCAGTAACTATTTGCGGACAGACCGCTAGCGACCAAAAGGAAGTTTAGGGTTAAGTACCAACTGACCCCATACCATCCTATACAAAGAAACAATGCGTGTTTTAGAACTCTTAAGGTCGAAATGAAGGATATCTTCGGTATCTGAATTTTCTGACATTTTCGTTCAGTAACCGACTTCAAAAGATAAGGAACTTCTACGTTCAACTGTATATCTGTAAATTTCTCGGCCATTATGGACTGATTTTTAAAATTCTTTTTTTTTTCGAAATAGTATACTTCTTAAATGGTTTCATTGCCACCAAGTTAGGATTATGAAATTCCAAGGCATTATTTATACTAAAAATGGAATAGGTGTTTATTTTTCCATTTTTGAGCAATGTTATTAAAAACATTGCTTATTAAACTCGATTGCCCTGGGATTCCATAAACCTGGCTTGGTGACAATCGAACATTTTCAGAAGTATACTATTTCGAACAAAAGAAGAATTTTGAAAATAAATTATGCGTGGCGCGTTGGTTGCTTATGTGCAGTATCTTGTAGAAGGTAGTCTTTGCTTAGAACCTTGTTACCCCAGGGCGGAAACGTATCTTACAGCGCGGGACGTTGACTGCAAGAGTGCTTCCGCTGTCCAAGATAGGGCCCAAGGATAAGAAAATTTGCCTTAACAATAGGGATGTTGACAGTGTTTGATTTTATGAATTATTGTATGTGTGTAACATTCACTATTTAATCGGACCCCTCAATTCGGGAGAACTTCATTAAAATGGCAACACTTGTTCCGGTTTAAGAAGAGAGGGAGCTCGGGTAGGGAGTATTGTGGTAGAGAGTTCTCTATATAACGGCTAGCGCGTCATTTGGAACGATTCTTGTCGAGTGATCACTAGGCTAGCAAAATCTATGCCCAAATTCTGTGCGAACAAGAATAGAGTAATTATAAAATTTAAACAGTGTTTTACTTGTATATCTCCATCCAATAACGGTTAAACCAAATAGTGAATATCATAAGGATTGTTTCAACATCAGAAGTTGGATCGGAAACTACAAGCCCACAAAAGGTATGTAATTTTTTTTTCTTTTTTTCTTTTTTCCCTTTTTCTCCTTATTCTTTCCCCTTAACATACATTAAAATGACTGCGGAAAACGTGGAAGCGTTTTAGATTGTGAGTTGTGTAATCGTTTTGCCAGAGCTACACTCTGGGAGCGGTTACATAACATGAGATTTAATCGTTTTTATCGGACAATATCCCTTAAACGCGATTTATATTCTCATAATACACACATTTAGGGACATACACTGATACTATTGTGAGTTGTGTAATCGTTTTGCCAGAGCTACACTCTGGGAGCGGTTACATAACATGAGATTTAATCGTTTTTATCGGACAATATCCCTTAAACGCGATTTATATTCTCATAATACACACATTTAGGGACATACACTGATACTATTGTGAGTTGTGTAATCGTCTTGTCAGAGCTACACTCTGGGAGCGGTTACGTAACAAGCGAATGATAGCTTTTAACGGACGATATCCTTTAAACGTGAATCTTACTCTAATAGCTCACACACATTTATGTAGTACACCAAACCGGTTACAGCTGAAAACCAGCGTCATGGCTCAGGCTACGGCATTAGGCTGAGCTGCATCCATTCTGGCAACTTGTAATTTATCATGTCTGTCATGTCATGTCAGGTCAGGTCAGGTTAGGTAAGCCATAACTTTAAAATGCAGTTTTGCCACTATCTTGAAATTTTTATCCTAAAAGTTTTTTTTTTAAACTTTTCGCTTTCTAATCGCTTTCTAAAGTAATTTTACTTTAAAGTCGAGCGTAAGAATGATAGTACTTACTGATGCTACTAGTAATTGGGTCTTAACTATCTGTTACTTAGTACTAATTGATTATATATGTATTACTTAACCTACCTTGATTGATTCCTAGGATAAAAATAGATGAATAAATTATAAACCTTTTCTTTTATCATCGAGTTTCAGGTCATGGAGATGGACGAGGATCCTAGAGAGCCATTCTTACCGAAGAGCCCGGTACTGCAGATAGTGGAGACAGCTTCCAATGCGAGCCAAAGTCGAACCAGGACTGCAAGAAGGGACCAATGCAGCTCTAGAACCGAACAAATCTTAACTACCCCAAAAATATTCTCACGAAGCCGTGAGCGCAGTGTGAGGCGAAGCCGTGAGCGCAGTGTGTGGCGAAGCCGTGAGCGCAGTGTGAGGCGAAGCCGTGAGCGCAGTGTGAGGCGAAGCCGTGAGCGCAGTGTGAGGCGAAGCCGTGAGCGCAGTGTGAGGCGAAACCATAAGCTCAGTATGAGGCGGAGCCGTACGCGTAGTAGAAGTTCCAGACGCAACCGAGAAATGCGAGAAGAATTAGAGTTGGAAAGACAGCGGCTACGAGTGTTAGAAAGCCAACTTAAGAGGGAGCGTGAACGCCAAGAGCTATTGGAGCGTGAACGACTTCGGGAATCGGAGCTCCGTGATCGGAGACGGAGCCCAGGCAGGGACGACAATGACACCAGGAGGACCAGGTATGAGTCAACATCCCATTTTTTTGAAGAATTTGTAAAAATATTGAAAAAGAGTCACCCTAATGAGCGTGATAGCTTTCCCGTCCTGAACAATGTTATTCCAGAATTCGATCCAATGTGTAAGGAACAGCCTGTCACAGTTTGGTTGGCTAAGGTTGATGAGTGTGCTGACATTTATAAGTGGAATGACACACAAACCATTCACTACGCACTACCAAAGCTTACTGGCCACGCCAAGCTTTGGTACCAAGGATTACCATCTTTAAAAAGAACTTGGTCTGAATGGAAGGTGTTAATCACAGAGTCGTTCCCCGCGACTGAGAATTATGCTGAACTACTAACTGAGATGTTGAACAAAAGGGCACGTTTTGGCGAGTCCCTTGAGTTATATTATTATTCAAAAATAAATCTACTGAACCGTTGTAAGATTTCTGGTAGAGACGCAATAGATTGCATAGTACACGGGGTTGATGATAGGAACGTTAGAGTAGGCGCTCAAGCAGCAAATTTCGAAAAACCTGAGCAAGTTTTACAATTTTTCAAAACTCTCAAAGTTCAAGTAAAGGACAATAATAATGCAGACCAAAAAAAAGATAAACGTACTATTAACAACCAAATAACTAGCCGACCAGCTAATAAACCCAACGATTCCACAAATCGACTCAAGCCTAAACAAAATCCAGAAGACATGACATGTTTCAATTGTAATGAGAAGGGTCATCCGTGGTTTAAGTGCACAAAGCCTGTTGTTCAATGCGCATATTGTCGCTTAATTGGTCATGCGATTGCTGACTGTCCAAAGAAAAATGCCAAGCCCGAATCGAAAGACAAAGTGATCTTAAGGATTCTTCTAGATGAAGGTTTAGAGGACACCACTACTCCAATACAAAATAAAGACATCTCAAATGACCAATTTAATGAAGATGCTAGTAGTAAATACAAAATTGTGGTCAAAGTTAATGAAAAACCCATTTCGTGCCAGGTTGACTTAGGTAGTGAAGCAACTCTAATCCGCAAATCGGACGCTATTGATCTTGGTTTGAAATGGTCGACTGTAGACGGCCCCTTATTACGTGGATTAGGAAACGTACCTTACGTACCCTTAGGTAAAGTTGTAGCCTCTGTTGACGTACAGGGTGTGGTCGAGAAGGACGTTGAAGTGTTAGTGGTTGATGACCATCTTATAAACAGCCCAGTTCTTTTGGGACATACCTTCACTGAGCGACCAAGCGTACGCATTATAAAAACCTCAACGGATTTAAAATTTGAGAAGATTGATCAATCCAGCCTTTTGAAAATATCATTAAAATCTGAGGATGATACGACGATTGAGATAGGTACTATGAAAACTATTCGGGTTAATAGTGATGAACAAATTAACGGCAATGTGTATGTTAATGGTTCAGTCAGGGGATGTATGGGAGATGAGTACTGTCTCTTGCCAGGCGAATATGAAATTAATCATGGTACCTGTTTATTGTTGATCCAAAATATAGGTACAAAACCCACAACCTTAAGGAAGGGTTCATTATTAACCCGAGCCCGATTTTTAGGAGCGGCAAAAGATGTCCTGAATGTAACAACTACTTGCAAAACCGTGAGTAAAAAGTCAACTCTCTGCATGAACGAGAACCTAACTCTCTCCGCTCAAGAAAGTCAAAAGTTAAAAGAGCTGCTACTTAAATACCAGGATTGCTTTTCCACAGGCTTGCAAGATTTGGGGTTCACTAATGAAGCTGAAATGATTATTCAGCTGAAGGATTCGGATCCAGTGGTTTATCGACCCTACCGAATGTCCTACTCTGAACGACAGTATGTCCAAAAGGCTATTGACGAAATGATTGAGTGCGGAATAGTTCGTGAATCAAGCTCGCCGTACGCTAGTCCAATTGTCTTGGTAAATAAGAAGTCTGGCGAAAAACGGCTTTGCGTAGACTATCGCGCACTTAACAGTAAAACCAAACGTGACCATTACCCCCTCCCTCGAATAGAGGACTTGCTGGACCAATTATCAGGACAAAGTGTTTTTACAACTCTTGACCTGGCGTCAGGGTATCACCAGATACCTATCGCCGAAGAATCTAGGGAGAAGACTGCATTTGTTACGCCCGACGGGCAATACGAATACACCCGCATACCCTTCGGGTTGGCGAACGCGCCGGCAGTCTTTCAAAGAGTTATGCACAAGGTTTTTGCCAAGGTTAAATATGTTATAATTTACATGGATGACATCTTGATTCCAGCCTCCTCATTTGAGGAAGGACTGACACGATTGGAAGAAGTGCTTACAGTATTACGACAAAGTGACAGTATTAGACATTAAAAATGCAGAAATGTAACTTCTTTCAGAAATGTATCGATTTCCTTGGATTTGAGATAAGTAAAGAAGGCGTCAAACCCGGTATACAAAAAGTTCAGGCTGTGTCCAATTTCCCTACCCCGTCCAGTCAGCATGACGTCCGAAGGTTTTTAGGTTTGGCAAGTTTCTTTAGGAGGTTTGTCAAGGGCTTTGCGTTAATAGCGAGGCCGTTGACGAGTCTCTTGAGGAAAGATGCGGTTTGGAGATGGACCACCGAAGAAGAAACCGCATTTGAAACCCTGAAATGTCATTTAGTCGAAAGGCCAGTACTGGCTCTTTATGATCACTCGGCAGAAACACAATTGCACACAGATGCAAGTAAAATTGGTATCGCAGGTATCTTGCTACAGCGTTCTGGTTTAAACCCTTGGAAACCCGTTGCCTACTATAGTAGGCAAACAACAGTAGATGAACAAAAACTCCACTCCTTTGAGCTTGAGACTTTGGCCGTGGTGAGTTCACTGAGCAAATTTCGTGTTTACTTATTGGGTATCAAATTTACAATCGTGACTGACTGTAACGCTTTGCGATCAACTTTTACAAAACGAGACCTGATACCACGAATTTCAAGATGGTGGATACAATTTTTGGAGTACGATTGCGAAATTGAATATCGGGCAGGGGATAAAATGGCTCATGTAGACGCTTTGAGCAGAGGACCCATACTCGGGGAAGAAGACCAGCCTCACACACTAGATATTTTGACTGTCACTCGAGAGGATTGGATTACAACTGTCCAATCTGGAGATTCAGAAATTAGAATGATAAAAGAAATTTTAGAAGACCCATCGACAGCCGAAATAGCTAACATGTATAAGCAGTATAAAATAAAGAATGGACGGGTTTACCGCGTCATTGATGAGAACACCATACGTTGGGTCGTTCCTAGGGGAGTACGCTGGCAATTACTCAAGGCAAACCACGACGATGTAGGGCATTTTGGTTTTGAAAAAACCCTACAACGTTTGAGCTCATTTTATTGGTTTCCGAAGATGCGACGTTTCACAAAAAAATATGTATCAGCCTGTTTGGAATGCGCCCATCACAAAGTTCCTTCCGGACCGAAAGAAGGAGAGCTGCATCCTATTCAGAAGGTGGAGATTCCGTTCCATACGATTCACGCCGATCATTTAGGGCCATTTGTACGCAGCAAACACAAGAACGCTTACCTTTTAGTAATCGTCGATTCTTTCACAAAGTACGTTAATCTCACACCCGTTCGTAGCACAAAGTCCAAAGCTAGTATCAAAGTATTCAAAAACTTTTTCAGTTACTTTGGGACTCCCAGTCGATTGATAACCGACAGGGGAACAAGTTTCACTAGTAAAAAGTTCAAAACTTACGTACATACATTAGGTATAAAACACGTCTTGAACTCTGTAGCTACACCTCGCGCTAACGGCCAAGTCGAACGATACAATCGTACCATTCTTTCTGCTATCAGTGCCATGTCTCATGGAAAGAGCCCTGATAAGTGGGACGATTGTATTCAAGACGTCCAAATGGGCATTAATTCTGCTATCCACGAAGTTACAAAGAAATCTCCAACAGAATTGTTATTCGGAAAGAAAATCACAAATCCATCTCAGAGCGCATTGAATGATGTTATAGAAGATGTGGGAAGTGGTGTCGTAAGTGGAAACTTAGAGGAGATAAGAAATCAAGCTGGAGAATTAATTAGCAAAGATCAAGAACGTAACAAGGAAAGATTTGATAAGCGTAGGAAAAAGTGTACACAGTACAAAGTAGGAGATCTTATTAGGGTTATGAGGGCTATAGTAGGAGGTTCAGGACAGTCAAAAAAATTGGAGTCGAAACTTCAAGGACCTTACCGAATCAAAAAGATATTGCCAAATGACCGTTTTTTAATAGAGGATACGCCTTTGACAAAAAAAGGTAGGCGATATGAAGGAATAGTTGCCATCGATAAAATATTCCCATGGCTAAGTTTCGATAATGATCCTACTAACCATTCTTCTAGTGACAGCAGTTCGTCGGAAGAGTAGAGTTGTTCAGGCGGGCTAAAGCATTTACGCAACCCAGCATTACTTTATGAGATTTTGACTTAGAACCTATCATTTTGGAGCAGTATTTAATGGAACATGTATCATAACCAAATACATGTCTTGGAGCACAAACTTGTGCCAATGAATGATAAAGACGGAATCCTTATCATCTTATTTATAAATAATAGTTATCGTGTGTACAAATTATTAATTTTAACAGTGTATTGAGTATTCTTATATTACGATTTATATTTCCATTGTTACTTTGAAAAAAAAAACTAAACATTATTAATTAATTGTCTATAAAATGAGTTATTTCTGATTGTTGATGTTATTATATAAATTCAATGATTTACACAAAAAAAACATGATTAGACAAATCTACTTGTACTATTTATAACTTTTTTTTTCCCATTTATGTACTATGTTCCCTAAATTTTTTTTTTTTTTGAAACGAGGAGACTCGTTCCGAGACGGATGGCCGACTGTAACATTCACTATTTAATCGGACCCCTCAATTCGGGAGAACTTCATTAAAATGGCAACACTTGTTCCGGTTTAAGAAGAGAGGGAGCTCGGGTAGGGAGTATTGTGGTAGAGAGTTCTCTATATAACGGCTAGCGCGTCATTTGGAACGATTCTTGTCGAGTGATCACTAGGCTAGCAAAATCTATGCCCAAATTCTGTGCGAACAAGAATAGAGTAATTATAAAATTTAAACAGTGTTTTACTTGTATATCTCCATCCAATAACGGTTAAACCAAATAGTGAATATCATAAGGATTGTTTCATGTGAAACAAAAAATAATGCTAGAATTATATTAATATCCGAAAACAGCATTAAAATTGGTTTATAAATGAACAAGTTATAAGTATGTATATTAACGTAAGGACTAGCTATCTCGTTTTGTGGGGAGAGCTAGCTATCTTGTTTTTACCTACGCAAACAAATGGCGGTGACGTCACGTGCCAGTAAGTGCATCTCTTTTTCGTCGTTTGACAGTTTCCCCCTCTATTGAAATTTAATAGCTTGTAACTTTTTTATTTCTCAATATTTTTCAAAAATGATTTCGGATTTGGGTTTTGGATTCAGTTCCTTTTTAAGATAAACAATAAAAAAATAGTCATCATCCCTATAATTAGTCAACATCCCTATACTTTAACTACACACTCAAAGGCCCACAATGAGCTTTTCCTTGAGTTACATTAAAACAATCTTCAGTTTGTAGAAAGAACCACATCCCTCATTACAATATTTTTATTATCTTGCAATGTATTATAACTCTCGACCGCTGAAATATTCCATAACGTTTAGTTTGGATGACATTGCAATATTAGCTCAGTGACCGCAACATGCAGTTTTACCGTCGGGTCACAAATTTAGATGTGGAGGTTATCGGTTTAGGAGTAGAGTCTATTTTATATATGACTAGCTTTTCGCCCGGGACTTCGTTCCCGTGGGAATTTTCCCGTAAATTTTCCAATGTTTTTAATAGTTATTCTGCTATTCGGGACGGAGAGAAATACAACAAATCAAAAACCATGGCAATCGGTCCAGCCGTTCTCGAGTTATAAGTGTTGTAACAAACACGACTTTCTTTTATATATATAGATTACTAACATTCCGCTCAGGACTTCGTTCCCGTTGGAATTAGGGAAAATTATTTAGCCTATGTTACTCAAGGATAATGCAGCATCCTAATGGTGAAATAATTTTATATCCGTCCAGTAGTTTTTAAGTTTATTCGTTACATACAAAAATACAAATCTTCCTCTTGATAATATTAGTGTAGACTAGCTAATTAGGGACTTCGTTCCCGTAGAAATTCGGGAAAATTATGTAACTTATGTTGATCAGGGATAATATAGCATCCCAATGGTGAAAGAATTTTTGAAATCGGTCCAGACATTTTAAGTTTATTCGTTACATACAAAAATACAAATCTTTTCTCCTTATAATATTCGTGTAGATGTAGATATCAGAACGTAGGTGTGTCCATTTACTCAGTGTCTTTGGGTGCACTAATTAAAAGATTGAAAGTCCGCTCACAATTATTTATTCTTCACTACATGTATAGAGGGTGTCCCACGGCAATGCCACGTGGAGGGAAACTACCTTAGTTAATATCGATAGGACATTTTACTGAAAGAAGACTTCATTTTAATTTTAAAACCAATTTAAACTACATTCATACATTTTTAAAATATTGCCTGGTTGAACTGGGAATCGAACCCGGTACACGAAAAAACAAATCATTCTGTAGTTTTATTATACCGCTCGGAAGGCTTCATCATAAGGATTATTTTTTTCTAAGTAACATAGCATCATAAATAAAAGGAAGACCACGAATTTTAATATTTAATGTAAAATTATGTTCGGAAAAATGAGAAGCTGACTCATTTTGATAAATTAAATTGATTAATTTGAAATGTAAAACGTTAAAATTCATGGTCTTCCTTTTATTTCTGATGCTATGTTACTTAGCAAAAAATAATTCTTATGATGAAACCTTCCGATCGGTATGATAAAACTACAGAATGATTTGTTTTTTCGTGTACCGGGTTCGATTCCCGGTTCAACCAGGCAATATTTTAAAAATGTTTGAATGTAGTTTGAATTGTTTTTAAAATCAAAATGCAGTCTTCTTTCAGTAAAATGTCCCATCTATAATAATTAAGATAGTTTCCCTTCATGTGGCATAGCCGTGGGACACCCTGTATACGGTACAATTAACAAGTTACATGAAAAAGGGTGGACGCGACGGGTGCCCGGGAGCGACTATAGCTAGTTGGCCCGTCGGCCACGCGTCGTGATCCAAAAATGCTTAGTAAGCACCTATCTTCTTCCTCTTATCATGTCGACCTAGGCTTTGTGGACCAGTACTCAGCAACGCGGATTGCGTTATCTGTGGCCTTGTAGAGTTCTTATTAGGCTTTGTACCTATGATGTCAACACAGTCCTGGATTTGTCAATAGGCCGTATAGGCCGCGACCTAGCGGCGGCAGCGTCCTAGGAGCGGCAGATTTCAAAGGGCGCTCACTCGATTTCAGAGGATAAAAGTCGAACAAGTTCACTGGTTTTCTCATGTTTTTTTTTACTAATACGTTAAATCCCTATAGAAACTCATTCCTATCGAAAATTGTCAGTCCTGGGTACTTGCTGTTATTGTACCAATTTTATCTACATTACTTTCTTAATGACTAATTCATTCGTTTATTTAACTTTAGTGCCTTCCTTATTACAAATAAAAAATATTATTTTAGGAAAGTACATGGGTCGGGCGGCGGAAAAAAAGTGGCATACACTCACAAAAAATATAAGTCCGGAACTGCCAATATGCCGACAAAATATTTTATTTAGCACTCCAACATGGGTATCAAATAAAAGGTTTTTTTTTTAAAAGAATACGAACATTTTTCTGTTTAAATAATTACCTTATCTAAAAGCGCGTTGTCTCTTCTCCTTATTAATACCTTTTTTAAAGGTGGTACTTACTCCAAAGGAGTTTCCATTGAAATCGCTTCAATACAAATTTCAAAGCGTAAAATGCCCGGAATCCATCATGAGGAAAATAAGTCGATTTTTTAAATCCATTCCAACTCGATTTGAGCCATTCAATACACTTTACAAATTGAATTTCATTTGGAATTTCTAAGCGACTGGTCTTCAGAGGTACTGTATGGAGGATTTGGTATTTTGGTGGATTTTAAAAATGACATAGTATCTTTACACTGCCACCATTAACAATGACTCGTTTTCTGAGTTATGTATATTAGTTGCACACCAACTGATGCTCTTACGGTGAAGGAAAACATCGAAAGAGGCCATTTGACGATTTGAAAACTCTGGAATTTACAGCTTTTTAAATAAGTCAACTCTAAAAATAACTTTAAAATTTTAAAAAAATTATCACCTCCGAAATTCATTGTTTATATTACAACTTATTAACGGCTGAACCAGTTTTTATCAAATATAGCTCAGAACCATCTCAATTAACAAAATGAAGAAAAAAAAATGAGACCTGCCTCCTATCAATCCATCTTAGGCAACGACACCTGTTTGTTTTCAATCTGAGGTGGCGTCCTATGGTCTCATGCGGTGTGGTAGGCTCTGTAAAGGGCCGTCTGGTTTGCGACCACCCTCCTACCGAAGTCCGACGCCAAAAAGCTTGTTGTATTCCGTCGGTGTGTGGGAGTACCAATGCCTTAATTGGCATTTTCTGGGTTAACTCGCTCCATTGTCAACCTCATCTATGACCTTGGTCAAGATTGGGGTCAAAAGTTAACCCATCTAAAAAAAAATAAAAAAACTACGCACGTCAGCTTTCAAGCAATACGATGCCACAGACAGACAGACAGGCACACAGGCATATGTACCATAGATACACAACCAATAACCTTCTTTTTTTTGAGGGTTAAAAAATAAGCATCTTGAAACCAAATTTCCCCATCTGAGCCTCCAAGGAAAATCACTTGGACGCAAAAGTACATGGTACCCTTTAGTTATAATAAACTGCCTAAAGCACTTAGTAAAAAGAACCATTTAGTTCAACAGAATTTCCAAATTTCCATTTTATACTTCAACATCGATTAATGAATGCTTTACAATCGAATCTTAAAGTCAATTATACTGAGAGTCAATGGATGTCGATCAGGATTCATTGAAAGGAAACCTTCAGGAGTGAGAAATCATGTAAAGGAGAAAGCAAATTAGTTAGTCCAATTTAGCAAAAATGCGTTTAATGTGTACGGAAGTTAAGGTTGCGATTTGGCAGGCTCTTTTTCAGACGTTGAGATCTAAAGGGTATCTACTAAGAACATTTAGTTTTCTACCCTTAATAATTTGGGCACTACTAACAAATTCTAAAGTTTTTATATCATTTTCTAAGTAGGCGTTAACATTCTTACAGCTGTGATAATCTTTAAATTATTTATTTTTCTATGTCAACCAATGTTTACGTAACTAAAGGTCTAGATTGTCGGGTTCTGGGTTTGACTCCAATTTCACTTTGTAATGGGAATATTATTGACATTGATAATATTTCTATTGGCTGTATGGCTCCGTCCTTTGCCTCTTCTAATGGTGGCGTCCTATGATCTCATGCGGTGTGGTAGGCTCTTTAAAGGGCCGTCTGGTTCGCGACCCTCCTATTGAAGTCCGACGCCAAACAGCTTGCTGGGTTCCGTCGGTACGTAGGAGTACTAGTGCCTTAATTTGCCTTTTTTGGGTTAACTCGCTCCATCGTCGACCTCATCTATGACCTTGGTCAAGATTAAGGTCAAGAGTTAATCCATATCATCATCATCATCATGTAATCCTGTTATCCCTCATCAGGGACATAGGGCTCTCAGAAAGGATTCCCACTCTTCTCTGTTTTGGGCGGCAGCTTCGATGTCTTTTCAACCGAGACCAGTTGATGCAGCCTCTTTATCAACTGACCGTCTCCAGGTGGTACGGGGACGGCCCGGCTTTCTTGTACCACAAGCTTGCCATATAAGGCTTTGTTTAGACAGATGGTAAATCCTTATCATAATACAAATAATTTTCCACGTTAAAAACGTATGAGTCACCGACTTCAATTCCAACAACAGTTCGCACAAAGTAGATATCTAGTTTTTTGCGGACTACAATGCCTATTAGCAAATAACTACAAACAGAAATGTCATTCATTTATTTAGATGATGTTCTAGTTTGTAGTATATTTTGTTTTTGTTAATTTTTTTTAAAAGCGCTGAATCATTTTCGATAAAATTTATATGGGACCTCTTCAGGAGTATACTCTTTCGAACAAATAAAGAATTTTGAAAATCAGACAACAGTTGCCGGAGTAATCGCGTAACAAATATACAAAAAAAAAAACCGTCGAATTGAGAACCTCCTCCTTTTTTGAAGTCGGTTGAAAAAAAACAGAAAACAGTCTATTTACTGTCTGTGGTTACAGGAAAAACCAGGGAAAAACTGCCTTCCTTGAAAAGTATAGATTGACGTCTGTAGCAAATAACGTACGAGTACAACGTACAAATAAATGTGTAATGTACAGCAATCCATAGTAAATAATGTACGCCAACTATTCAAACTAGAGTAAAACGATCGTAAATCAAAGCTTGAACAAAGAATTCTGAATAAAATGGTCATCTTTGCTCGCTCGTTTAGCCTTTTCCAAATCTAAAAGGCGTTAAACCTCCGAAAAGTGTTTACGTAATTCTACGCCACTAGCGTCTTTGTCGATTGCTTTGTAACTTAAATTGGAAATGTCAATTTCGACGAGGACCCCCTCAAAGCCGTGATGGAAATCCGTGAATTATGGGTAACCGGGTCACTGTGGTCGGTTTCATGTTCTCTGTGGTCAGATGTTAAAGTTGGTGAATGCGAAATTGGAAGGGATGTTTCGAAACTATTCTGATACATACGTTTGTAATTTTGTTGAAATTAAATTATTTAAATACGTATTTTGGTCAAGTGGTAGTGACGCTGCCTCTTGATCGGCGGGCCCTGGGTTCGGTTCCCAGTCGGGGCAAATATTTGTGTAAAAAGCAGATGTTTGTTCTCGGGTCATGGGTGTTTGTGTCTGTCTTTGTGTGTTCCAAGGGACCCACGACACAAAGGAAAACTTTAACGTGGGCCTTTGAGTGTGAAGCGTTTATTTATTTATTATTTGTACTGGGTGACTTTAAATTAGTTAGAAAAAAGTTACGAAGCTGAAGAACTTTCCCCAAGAAATGTATGAAAAAGTTTTTCGCCTTTTCATACAACTCGCGCTCGGCTGATTAGCCTTTATTATTATATATACTTTATTGCACAAAAAACAGGACATCACAGAAACATAAAAACAAGGAAAAATGTACAATAGGCGGCCTTATTGCTAAACAGCAATTTTTTCAAGGCAACCGCCTTTGTATGAAAAGTCTATTTTTTTTGAGAATTTCATATTGTTTCCTTAGGAAAAGTTGTTCAGCTTCATTGGGAGAGTCCATAGACAGAAAAAATAAGTTAAATACCACTGAGAGTCAACCCCTATAGTTACATTAACTGATTCAAAGGGTTGGGGAATATATACACATCAATACGGTCTAGGGATATTGCACGATTTTTCATACAAAAGAGGTCTATCGAGGCTAACGCTGAAAGCTACAAGAAGCTACAAAACCAATGGAGCGCTACAATTTTCAGACGAGCAAGTGCTAAACCTGAATTTGCAATTCTAATCAATAGATTTTGTTTTACTTGAAATTTGTGAAATCGTGCCCAAAATAAAAAAAAAATGCGTAAATTCGACTATTTTCATACAAAAAGTAGGCAAAAAGTGCATTTTCGTTTTCGTTACCGTCACGTTTTCACAAATTTCAAGTAAAACAAAATTTATTGACTAGAATTGAAAATCCAGGTTTAGCACTGGCTCGTCTGAAAATTATAGCCCTCCTTGTATTTCGAGTATGCTTTTGTAGCTTCTCAAACAGACCTCTTTTTTATGAAAAATCGTACAATATCCCTAGACCGTGTTGATGTGGGTATAACCCAGTAACTTATAGTTAACTAACACGAATAGCATTCTAACTTACATATTACGTACTCTATTGTATAATACGTAAACGTATGTTATTTCTCCATACATATTTTACACTAACATTCCGCTCGGGACTTTGTTCCCGTGGGAATTCGGGAAAATTATGTAGCCTATTATTAATCAGGAATAATGTAGCATCCTAATGGTGAAATAATTTTTAAAAACGGCCCAGTAGTTCTTAAGTTTATTCGTTACATACAAAAATACAAATCTTTCCTCTTTATAATATGAGTGTAGATAATATGTATGGAGAAATAATCTCGATTGTCTTTCTTGTCGTGTGTTTACGTATAATCAAGTTATGGTGTACTTGACTTCGTTTAAGAACTAGTCAATCGACGACAGCCGGGATCGACAGCTTAACGTGCCCTCCGAAGCACGGAAACGCTAGTTATAAAATTTCCACTTTGGTCATTCATCAGGTTCCCTGCCCCTGTGTACGTTGCTTAACCTCACTGATCTGTTCAGATCAGCGAGTACCACTGGGCTACAAGAGTATGTTTACCTATCTATTTACTTATTTACTTCATTTGATCGACGCGTAGATCAACATTGTAGAGTAAATGGTAGCCTTTGTCTAACTTTGATCTTTTGTTCCCTCTAGTTCAGTTGTCCGCTACTAAAAGAATAATTTTATCAAAGTCCACCCTCTCTCTTAAAATTTGATCAAACCAAGTCAGAGGCCATTGTGTGGTTTGAAAACTCTGACACCAGGACACACTTGACTATACCTACACGATAACAAGAAGAAGACTCATCTTGTAATCCATTCGTATACAAATTGTACCTACATAGAATATTAAAATAATTCATAAATAAAATCTGTGCATTCCTGTGCTTGATTGTAGCTATCGCGCTGAAAACACAAGCAGAAATATACAAATAAAAATGCGTTATGATACTGTAGAGGGAAATTTTGAGGGAATTCATAAGGTAAACATCATATATCTACGTCTTCATGGGATGATAAGGGAAACATTGTATTTATCTTGTCAAGTTACGACACGTTTCAAGGGAAGTGAGCTTTGCTTAAGTAGGTACAAGGCAAGAAAGAAAAAACGACGCATTACAGAAATGCCTGATGATTATGCAACATTTATTCAGCCGCCATCATTTTAAGAAGGAATCTTTGCTATTATTTTTTAAACAGGCGTTATATAAAGCTTACTCTATTTATGATGCTATTTATTATTATTATTGCAAGCTCTCTTTCCGCAACTTTGTTCGCGTATAAAAGTAGCCTATGCCACTCTCGGGCCTCACAACTGTCTATGTGCAAATCAAGTCGATTTGATGTTCCGTACGTTTAAAATTGCTTAAATTGATTGCTTGTGAGACGTTAAAAATGGTCAAACCAACAAATACACTTTAACTGTAATCTATACTAATATTATAATGAGGAAAGATTTGATTATTTGTTTGTTTGATTGCATTGAATAGGCTCCAAAGCTATTGGACCGATTTGAAAAATTCTTTCACCGTTAGAATCCTACATTATCCGTGATGAACATAGGGTAAATGATTTTCCCAAATTCCCACGGGAACGAAGTCCCGGCTGGAGAACTAGTGTAAGGATAGTTAGAATTTTGGATACCTATATTATTATTTATTTTTCCTTCCATAAGTAAAACGGACCGGAATTTCAGTGGTCTGCCTTACCGCGGCCTTTTTCAATGAGACAGACGCGTGAGCTTATCCTAACTTATATGTATTATAAACGTGAAAGTTTGTATGTATGGATGTTTGTTACTCTTTCACACAAAAATATTTAATGGATTTTAATGAAACCTTACAATAAAATAGCTTATTTGTACATCAGAATTTCACATACGCTCCATAATTTTCAAAAATTTCTACGGGAACGAATCCCGGGCGAAAACCTAGTATGAATATAAGTATCTAGTATTATCAAACTCTATTTTTAGCTCTTTTCAGACAAAATTGTCCGTTGTCCGCAAATATAATAGTTTCATCTAAAATTTAACTGAGTTTCGGGCAACCCATCCCCAAGCCACTAAATTCGTTGAAAGGACAACAGGGTAATTTGCCCTTTTAGACCCCTGACGTGATGTTTCATTAAATAAATCGAAATGAGTGCCCTTCCGAGAGTGTGGGTATATTGCTTTTCCGCCTGAGCTATTCATTGAGTTGTTATCTATAAAATATTTACTAGAACTTTGAAAAAACTATTTAATTTTATTCTGATGTCTAATCTATATTACCTAACAGTAAAGTTTCATAAAAATCCATCCAGCATAACTTTCTCCGATACAAAATGCGCTATATGCATTTTGTATTGGAGAAAGTCAAAAGTTTTTTTCGTATTTTGACCTATGTTCCTTGGGAAAGTTGTTCAGTTTCATGGACTAATTAACCACCCAAGAGGTTGAAAGAGAGATACCTAAAGCCCTGTATAATTAAATACTACTAAGACTAAATATATATAAATATACATACACTCACACCTATGATCCCTAACGGGGTAGGCAAAGCATAGTGTGTTTATAGTTCTAGAATTCATTCTGAGGGTTATAAGGTAGAACATGAGTACAATTGTTATACGTTGTCAGGAATTCACCCACAATACATCATATCCCATAACTTTCAATATATATATATATATATATATATTTGAAAGTTATATATATATATATATATGTCGCGTGCGGGGACGATTCTCCATTGTTGGTATTATCCGCCATGCCGTAGAGTGAAAATAAACTCGTAGATTATTTTTTAAAGCTTTATTTTAACGTTCGCGACAATCAATTAGAAAGTAACTTCAATAATCAATCAGATTAGAATGGATATCGAAATGCGGTGGACGCGATTCGTGCTATTCGTGCTATAAGTGTCAAAACCGCTTCCATATTCAAAAGACCAAAACAACGATGTTGCCATTTTGCAGAAATCGATTCCACCCAAACTGGACCTGCGATCCAACTTGACATTTCGATAAACACATTCATTGTTTTATTATAGCAACACTAAGCTTTAGTATGTCGCCTTGACAATAGATGGCGTTACTCTCTTACGATAATTATTTTAATATAGCAACACTACGCAGTAGTACGATGTCTTGGTAAAAGGTGGCGTTGCTCTTGCTGCGACACGGCCATTCTGATGAGTCACACGTCCTCGTGTGAGCAATCTAGAAAGAAATAATCTCAGCAGTAAAGGAATTATCGTTTCGGCCAGCCCTGACCAAATAGGGTTAAAATAATTAAACTTGTACTTAGTCTATCTTTTTATTGAAAATTATCCAAACAAACAAAAATCATGCATTTACAATTTTTTTTTTTTACTTAAGAAAGTTAAAAAAATAAGAATTTAAAATATCTGATTTCTTTAAAACTAAAAAAAAAACATAATCATCGTCCCTATCCTGCGGACGCACTCACAAATCATCGCCCCCACCGAGCGGAAACTTTCAAAATCATCGCCCTGTTGGGCGGATACTCAAAACATCATCGCCTCTATCTAGCGGATACTCTCAATATCATCGTACCAATCGAGCGGATACCCTAAAAATCATCGCCTCCATCGAGCGGATACCCTAAAAATCATCGCCTCCATCGAGCGGATACTCTCAAAATCATCGCCTCTATCGAGCGGATACGCTCAAAATCATCTTTTAGAAGATACGCACAGTAGCCACAGCAGAAAAATGACAATTACTATAGCAATATTAGAAAAGTCTAACATTTGACAAACCTAACACTTGTTACTCAACAGTTTCATTAACATCATTATCAATGTCTACAAGAGGAAAACTGTCGGGCATTTTTCTTAAGCGGTCATGAGCGTATTTATACGTGCGGTTACCACTCAAAGCTTTCAGGGTATATCGATCACCTTCAAGTACTTCTAGAACGCGATAAGGTCCTTTATATTTTGGGTCAAGCTTTGTTTGGTTCCGCTCTTCATTTTTAAGTAATACGTAATCGCCTACGGAAAAGTTAGTAAACTTTGCTTTTGTCCTGTCAAATCTCGTTTTATTATAATCAGCGTCCTTGTCCATATTTTCAATAGCATCAGTTCTAACTTGTTCAATGTCAATAGTCTGTTCATTGTCGTCGTATTGTAAAATGTCAAGGGGTCTCGCAACTTTACCTATTAAAAGCTCTAAGGGACTGGACTTCGTTACACGATTCTGTGTACAATTCAGGGCCAGTTGCACGTCGGGGAGTGCATCTTGCCATGACTGATTTGTGGTCTCAACTGCAGTTAGCATATTTTTAAGAGTGCTCATAATGCGCTCCACCTGGCCATTGGCGCGCGAGCTTCCAGTCGCAATCAAGTGAAGCTTGATGTTTGATGTTTCACAAAAATCCCGAAACTCTCGGCTGGCAAAACATCGACCCTGATCAGCAATTAATCGCGTCGGAGCACCAAATAGAGAAACACTATTTTTAACTGCTTTAATGCTGCTTGTTGAGTCAATGTTGTGGGTGTGATATAGGAGCACATATTTTGTAAAAGCGTCAATAAGCACGAAAACGTATTCTTTCCTATCGTTTTTATCGCTCAGTTTGCCTGTTGCGTCAATATGGACGGTGTGCCATGGGATGGCAACTTTTGGGATAGGGTGTAGTTCTGCTTGTACCTTTCCGGAATGACCTTTTGAGACTTTGCATGTCATACAATTTTCAACAAACTTCCTAACATACTTTGACATATTTTCAAACCAGTAAAGCTCATAGACTTTTTCTAAGGTCTTTTCCCATCCCAAATGCAGCAATCCATTGTGCACGTTGTTTATAACCGACCATCTCAATGATCTTGGAATAATAGGCAAACAACGCGTTTTTCCGTTCCTTTGAACTTTGCGGTACAAAACACCAGAGCGTAATTCGTAAGTCTTAGTTACGTCATCTGACAGTTTATTCTCCGACAAGTCCGAATTCAATTGAGAAATTTCAGAGTCTCGCTGTTGTTCTGCGAGCAACCAATTACCACTGAGCTCTGTGATATTTATCTGTTTGGGCTGCACTTTCTCAACAATTTTAGCTCGTGTCTCAGGAAGAGGGTTTCGAGAGAAAAAGTCGGCGTGACACATTTTCTTACCCTCCCTGTGTATAACATCAAAGTTATACGCTTGCAAAAATGCCCACCAGCGGTGAACTCTAGGGGTGAGATCGAGCTTAGTACGGGCTGCTTTAAGCGAGTTGCAATCGGTTACGACGGCAAACTTCTTGCCGTGTAAATAATGACGAAAGTGCTTTACCGCATTGACGACCGCAAGAGTTTCAAGTTCGTAGGAATGATACCTCGACTCTGCGGCAGTCGTGCGTCGGCTATAATAAGCAACAGCATGATTTCTTCCGTCAACCTTTTGTATCAAGACAGCACCATAACCAACGGCACTTGCGTCTGTGTGGAGCTCTGTCTCACGTTCAGGACTAAAAATAGTCAGAACTGGTTCACTTGTCAATGCCTGAATAATTTGCTGCCTGATATCTTCATAAGTAGGTTCCCATTTTATCTTACCGCTACCGGTAGTCAGAGCATATAAACGAGCCATAATTTGGGAGAACTTCGGGACAAACTGTCGAAAATAAGACGCTAATCCAATGAACTGGCGCAATTGAGTGACAGTCTCAGGTGGAGGAAGAGCTGTAAGGGCTTCGATCTTTTTCGGGTTAGGCCTTATTTCACCCTGACTGACCTCGTAGCCCAAGTACTCTACTTTCGTCTTTAAGAAGGCACACTTCTTTAGTTTAAAAGAGAAACCTTTTTCAGTAAGTACCTTTAAAACAGTGTCAAGTCGTTCTAGAGCTTCTTCTGGCGTACGGGCCACAATAAGCAAGTCATCCATGTAGACAACCACATATGAGTTCGCCAAATCACCTAGAGCCTCTATAACTGCACGCTGAAAAACAGCTGGAGCATTTCGGAGGCCAAAGGGCATGGTCAAGTACTCATACTGGCCCTCAGGCGTAATAAAAGCGGTGACCTCTATCGAATCTGGATGTACAGGGATCTGGTGGAACCCAGAGGCCATGTCGAGAATGGTGAAGTAACAACCACCATTTAACCTGGCTATCTGGTCCTCAATCAGTGGGAGAGGGAATCGGTCAGGTATGGTATTATCGTTAATTTCGCGGAAGTCGGTACACATTCTATCATCATCATCTTTCTTCTTAACTAGAAGAATGGGACTTGCATTAGGAGATGAACTTGGTCGAATAATACCAGCCTTAAGTAGCTCATTCACTCGATCACGCACGACTTGACGTTCATCAGGACTTAGTCGGTAAGGACGCCTATAAACAGTTTTACTGGGATCTTTCAGGCGGATTTGCATAGGAGTCACGTCAGCTCGTGTTGTGGGAATACCATTTGTAAAATTTTGCTTATAAGTGTCTAAAATGTCAAGCAACTTGGGTCTATATTCAAGCGGTACGTCAGTGTCAATACAGTCAAAGTCAATAGTTGAAATACTTTCAACGTCGCATGCATTCACAATAGTTTTCTTAACAAACTGTACTTTATCAGCTGTCATGGTAATGGACAAACCTTGTCCTAACAATTCACGCCCTAGCATAATACCAGATCGGAGGTATAAGTCAGGTAACACGTGAAACAATACGTCAACTGTAATATTGTCAATCTCAACAGCAGTAAGAATTTGCTCGGTACTGTTAACTGAAGTTTGTCCAATACCAGTCATAGTCACAATGTTATAAAATCGTTCTCCACTAAACTTACACGCTAAGGATTCTTTAATTAGAGAGCACTCCGCTCCAGAATCGTAAGAAAAATGGTACTGCTCACCAGAATGACGAAGCGATCCAGTAGGTGCACTTATAGTGCATAAATCCACCCGCTTCTCAGCAGGCAGTGAACTAGCGGCACCGCTATTGCTGCTGCTGGCTCCATCCTGGCCACGTCGTTTGGGACAATCCTTCGCGTAGTGGCCTACGACTCCGCAGTGGAAACAGGTCACAGGCGGTTTGGCAGGAGCACTTCGGGCTTGACTGGTTCCTTGTTGTTGTTCCCTCGACGAAGTCGGCACTTGACTATTCTGCTTCGATATATCACGAGGATAACGACATTGAGGTGCTTTATGTCCAAGCTTGCCACATACATAGCACTTAACAGGGTTTTCACGACTTCGTTTTGCCTCAGTAGCGTTGTCACGAGAATCAGACGCTGGAGCTTTACGTTTCAGGAACGACACTGCCTTCAGTTCTTGTTGCAAACGATGTCGGCTTGAAATGTCATGAGTGAACGACATTCTTTGAACTCGGGGCTCAAACTGGGCGATATGTGACATAACTGTAGCCACAGCAATTTGTTCGACAGTCAGGTTCTTCCATTTTGACATTAATGATGTCATCAAGGTGGCAGCATACGCAGCAAGGCATTCATCTTCTTTTGGCTTCGTGCCATGCAAATTAATAAGATGGGCTGCTGGAGTTTCTGGGCAATCCTATCTCGAAATGAAAAGGTCCTTGAAATCCGTCCAGCTCATTCCATGGTAAGACACCTGCGCCAACGAGGCAGATGCTTGGCCTTTCAACGCAGCACTTAAGGCCAGCATAAGCGGAGCACCTTGGAGTTGCTGATCTGATACGCACATATCAGCGGTACTTATCCAAGCACGCGCGTCCACTTGTCCTTTGTCGGGGTCAAACTCCGGGAAACGTAGCTTAGGCGTATTTGTTGTTCCTCTCACAGCTTGCACTAACGCTAAGAAGTTCCGATGTTGTTGTTCCATCAGCAAAAGCCATTTTTCGTCATCAGAATCAGTTTTCTTTTCTTGTGGGTGTCTTGAGTTGCATCCCACTTCTGATGTCGCGTGCGGGGACGATTCTCCATTGTTGGTATTATCCGCCATGCCGTAGAGTGGAAATAAACTCGTAGATTATTTTTTAAAGCTTTATTTTAACGTTCGCGACAATCAATTAGAAAGTAACTTCAATAATCAATCAGATTAGAATGGATATCGAAATGCGGTGGACGCGATTCGTGCTATTCACTCGGCAGCTCGTTCACAAGTGTCAAAACCGCTTCCATATTCAAAAGACCAAAACAACGATGTTGCCATTTTGCAGAAATCGATTCCACCCAAACTGGACCTGCGATCCAACTTGACATTTCGATAAACACATTCATTATTTTATTATAGCAACACTAAGCTTTAGTATGTCGCCTTGACAATAGATGGCGTTACTCTCTTACGATAATTATTTTAATATAGCAACACTACGCAGTAGTACGATGTCTTGGTAAAAGGTGGCGTTGCTCTTGCTGCGACATATATATATATATATATATATATATATATATATATATATATATATATATATATCATATACATACGCTTACGACTATAATCCCTTTTGGGGTAGGCAGAGCATCAGTGGTTTTAAAACCACTAGATGCCACGTTTGACATAAATTCAGAGGATTATAAGATGAAATATGATGTAAATGGTGAGAGGTTGTCAGCCTTTCGCTCACATCCAGCAAAACTCTCGCGTTCCACTTACTGACTTTTACAGTATACCTGGGAAGAGTAAAGAAAGAAAGAAAGAAAAATAAATACAGACACCAAAATAGCATACAAATGAATGATGTGGTGAAAAGTTGCTGCCTCAGCCAGGCCAGGCTCATTCTATGTTTTTCTTTTAATGCCAGTTCAGCATAGAAGGAATTAAGTGATATGTGGAGTCAAATGTGATGCTCTGTCTACCCCTGTTAGTCGTCGTTCGTTAATGTAATTTATCAGCGTCTCTTTCAACTGAAAAGTATTTTTATCCTCAAAAATATTTTAATTTAAAAACCGCTTTTACTTTTTTTAAAGAACCCTAGGGTCGTGATAATTGGAACGATTTGGTAATTTAACTTTCAGGAAAAGGATTTTTCAGTGGTCTAAGTTATTGAAACTTGCTTTTTCAAGATTCAAGATTCAAAACGTTTATTTGAAATATGTACACACTTCAACATAACAACAACGTTACATAAGGAATAACAACACAGAATTAAAAATAAAATAAAACATAAAATTTAAATATATGTCGTAGGATAATTTCCTTGATAATTCGAATCTTCGCGAAAATTCTAGGGGTTTTGCGAAAACGCGGATAATTAGACATAGGCGAAAAATTATCAAATCTTACTGGACAAAGTCAGGATTTTTGCGAAAATACTCGTCGTTCTAGTAAGATTTGATGTGCTCAACACTGATTGGCTACAATTTTGCTGGCTGACTTCTGATTGGTTCCTAGTTTGCCGATGATGAACTTCAAGTATTGTATCATAGAGTTATGAAGGTTTAGAATAGGTGAGAAAGAAAAATCACTAAATTGATTTTTATAAACTTTTTATTGAAAATTTTAGTATGTATGTTGTTTTCTACAGACAATAGGAGATCTCAGTCGTAGAAAAAAAAACTGATCCAATTTTAGGGTGTAATCCATAATCAGTAAATTGGATGAAACTGGTTAGGTAAACAATTAGTTTAATAGTGCAACAATGGAATTGATGGAGGGGAGTGATCGGAGGAGCCGAGCCGGGGTGAGTCTGGGGTAAGTCTCGGGTACGTCTGGACTACGTCTAGGGGATGTCTGGGATACGTCTTGGGTACATCTGGGTTTGTGCTGCCAAACATTTTATACTCGTCTGAGTCGTGGTGTGTCTATCGGCATCATATACGCACTTTGGATCGTTTCCACCTTAAATGCTTACGTTCCATCATGAAGATCCGATGGTCCGATCGAGTGCGTAATACTGAAGTTCTGCGGCGAGCTAATGTCGGTGGCATTGAGGCGTATTTAATGCGTCGGCAGCTTCGGTGATGCGGCCACGTTTCACGCATGGCGGAAGAGAGAGTGGCGAAACGCATCTTTTATTCGGAACTAGAGGAGGGCAAGCGGAAACATGGCGGCCAACTCCTCAGGTATAAGGATGTGCAGAAGCGACACATGAGACGATGCAAGATTGAGCCGTCTCAGTGGGAAGGTTTGGCAGCACAGCGTCCGGAATGGCGCCGGGTGGTACAAAGGCGAGTAAGCGATTTCGAAGAGCAGCGCAAGGCTGACCTCGATGCTAAGCGCGACGAGCTGAAAGCCCGTCCACCCGCTGCCATTCAGTACCATTATGTAAATGGTGTGCTCACGTGCCCCTATTGCGCACGATAGTTCACCCGGAAGATAGGCTACGTTAGCCATCTTCGAGCGCACCAGCGCCGTGCCGAATAGGAGTCGAAGTGGTCGCCATGGCCGAAATCGGTCGGATGGATCACATCTGGGTTAAGTCTGGGGTACATCTTGGGTACGTCTGGGCTTCGTCTATGGTTCTTAATGATTTTCCATTGGAATTTTCCTCCGGAAATTTTTCGATTTTTTTCTTAAATTTTAAAATATTTTCTGCTATAAAATTAATTTATTTATTCGAATACAATCCGTTTTGCATTAAAAAACAGCAATAACAGCGTAAAACACGAAAAACAGCAATGTACATCATATTACGACAGCGGCGCAGCACGGAGGGAGCGCGCGCGGGGCGCGGTTACGCGGTACGTTGCGTAGCGCCAAAGTACATAAATAACGAAAACTTCTTAACTTGACTTTTTCGGAAAAAAATAATTACTTGTACCTTATCACAGCTTTGGATAGATTCCACCGTTTAAGTTTTTGCTAAACTGTCCTTTACACCCTGTATACATACACAGATACATAATATGTCAAACTTAATACTCCTCTTTTTTGTAAGGGTTAATAACACCCTTCTTTATTTGTTGTGGGTTAAAAAGAGTTGACAGGACCGAATTATCTTAATAACGTAGCTTACGTAACGATCTCTTCCATCTACGTTGTAGCACATCAGCAGCTCTAGCACGATAACGACAAACTCGCGCTCGGCTCACGATGAAACTTCGCTTTGATTGCGCGAGGGTCCCGCGCAAAGGCTTGCTCGCTCTATGGCGTTGTCAATGTTGACATTTTGACATACCGCGGTGTTGTCGCGGCGCTGTCACTATCGTACTCGGCCTGCTGGATCACCTTAAAGTACACCCTACCAATATTAGGTCCGGTGGGACCTTTTCCATACAAAGTGCTGTTTTTCATATACAATTTTTGAAAAACTCATATTTTCCTTACAGTTTTAGAAAACTATTTTTTTTGTATTACATTTACAAACATTTTTGGAATATTTTTCGGGGATGTTATATTTAAATGTAAAAAAAATGTGGGATAATGCTAATTGCAAAAAATTTTGATCGAAAATAAATGTTGAATCGGATATCTACTTAAATGCTGTATTTGAGCCTGGTCACCAATTAAAACAAAAAAGCAAAATAGTATAAACTGTAAACAAAATCTCTATAATATAACCAAGTAATAAAATCAAAAATAATTTTAGAAAAAGCTGCTAAATCAAAGAAAGTTAGTATGAAAAAATTGAGAAAAATAAATAAATAAACGCACTCAAAGGCACTCAAAGGCACTCAAAGGCCCACACTAAGGTTTTCCCTTGTGTCGTGGGTCCCTTGGAAAACACATAAAGACAAACACAAACACCCATGACCCGTGAACAAACATCTGCTTTTAACACAAATGTTTGCCCCGACTGGGGATCGAACCCAGGACCCGCCGATCAACCACTCGGCAGCGTCACCTACCACTCGACCAAACCGGCCGTCAAAAAGACAGTAATTTCAAAGGCGAGGGATCCAGTATTATAAATGCAAAGGATGGGTGGGTAGATGTTTGTGACTCTTTCACGCAAAAACTACCCGACGAATTTTGATAAAACTTTGCAATAATATAGCGTAGACATCAGAATACCTATCTACAAGAATATCTGCAACCGCAGCTCTAGCAAGATAACGACAAACTCGCGCTCGGCTCACGCTGAAACTTCGCTTTGATTGCGCGAGGGCCCCGCGCAAAGGCTTGCTCGCTCTATGGCGTTGTCAATGTTGACATTTTGACATACCGCGTTATTGTCGCGGCGCTGTCACTATCGTACTCGGCCTGCTGATGGAGGCAAAGTCGAATAAAGGTAGTTGACATATCTTATGTGAAACTTCGAATACATTCGCATCAAAAAACGCTTCCTCCTTTCACTTAGACCGGCACCTAGACGAGGGTTTTATTGATATTTGCGGGCGTCCCCACTGATAGCGGGGTTGTCACTCCGCCGTCCTCAATTTCCAATATATATCTCTCCACTTTTGTAAAACCTCATTTAATTTAATTAGATTTTTTTCGACGCCACGTCTCATTGGAGGACCCGTTTGTGGGTAGCTTTATTTGATTTCTGGAATGCTAAAAGTCAAGTTAAACGGATTTATAAAAATGGTTGAAAGAGTTTTGTGTAGTTTTTTTGTAAAGTAATGACATGATGGAGTATTTTATTATTAAATGGAAGATTTTTAACAATACAGGGTGTAAATAAATTAATAAACGCTATACACTCAAAGGTCCACACTAAGGTTTTACCTTGTGTCGTGGGTCCCTTGGAACACACATAAAGACAAACACAAACACCCATGACCCGAGAACAAACATTTGCTTTTTACACAAATGTTTGCCCCGACTGGGAATCGAACCTAGGACCCGTCGATCAAGAGGCAGCGCAACTACCACTCGACCAAACCGGCCGTCGAAGTTGGTACTTTCAACCAAGAGTACAATAAATGGTGTTGCTTAGCGAAAACTGAAACCCCGACTCAGATCGTTATTCTGAATATTTGTCCATAAGAAGAAAAAATATATATACATACAGTCGAACATAATACCTCCTCAAAATATACAGGTGACTTTTTAATCAGTACGCAAATTTTTCTTACGGTGTCAGTAACGTTGGTAGAAGGTAAGGAGGAAAAAAACGTATTTTTCCAAAATATTCAGATTTTGATACTCCTTTTTACGGTTTAGAGGATGAATTTTGTAAAATGCAGAAACACGGGTGTCACAAATTGTGTTGAAGAGTACTATTACCAAGTTTCAAGTCAATTGGACAATGTTTTTTTTGGTTTTTTTGCCATTAAAAAATTTTGATTTATTTTCATGCTTCAGACGATCTAGTTTAAAATTTTTATATGGAACGATATAAAACAAAAAAATACGGGTCTGTTAAATTTTCATAAAGTTTACGTACAAAAAATATGTGTACTGATTAAAAAATAACGTGGTATACATACAGTCGATTAAAAATATGGAGTCGCATCGCAAATATGTAGCTACCGTACACTAAAATCGATAACCAAGAGTACCAAAACCTTTCAAATTACAAAGTCACTTCAACTAAGACCTATCCAAATACTTTCTCGTTTCCGAAAGACTATCAAAAGAGCAAACACTAGCGACCTTTCTTGAATCAAGTTTATTAATTACGACTGTACCTACTATTTGACCTTTACCGCGTTCCCATTTATTTTTCACCCGAGTTAAGATCATGTACACACGACAGCACATCAGGCTATAATTGCCCTTATCTCGCTCGTAATAGCGCCGGCTTTCGTAGTGCAAGTGGGTTTCCGATGTGCTTTTGTCTGTACATGTCTTTGACTGTACTTTCTTAAATGATGACGTTGCGCTTTCGGAGAAAATGGTCTCTAAGGTCAATATTACACAAGGGACTGAAGTCTTGATTTATACTTAACTACTGATTGTTTTCTTCGCTCAAAATGACAAAGACCACTAATACTTAAGTATAGATGAAAGTCTGAGTCGCGTTCTTTAATACGGATCTAAAAGATCCCGAAACTTTAGTATGGAGAAAGTGGTTTACGTAAATTTTGATGTAATTTTAATATTATTGATCAGTGTTCCGATAAAGACAAAAATCTTTAAAAAATCTTAATATTATCGAAAAGTAAGGTTCGGAAATTCAGAAGATAAATCTACCCATTAAATTCTCTAAAAAAATGTCAACAATCGATTAGAGAGGAGAGTTTTATACAGGGTTACTTTTTAATCAGTACACAAATTTTTCTTACGGTGTCAGTAACGTTGATAGAACGTAAATAAGACAGAAAATTTTAATTTTTCTAAAATTTACAGATTTTGATACCCCTTTTTAACGTCTTAGAGAATGAATTTTGTAAAACGCAGAAAAACGGGTGTCACAAATTGTGTTGAACAGTAATATTACCAAGTTTCAAGTCAATTGGACGAAGTTATTTTTTTTTCCATACAAAAAAAAAAAAAATATTTTCATGCTTCAGACGATCTAGCTTGAAATTTTTATATGAAACGATATAAAACAAATAAATACAGGTCTGTTAAATTTTCATTAAGTTTGTACAAAAAATTTGTGTACTGATTAAAAAATAACCCGTATTTAAAAATAAGTTCCTTTTTTAACTTCATGTTTTGCCAGACACAAACACGGGACCAAGAACAAACATCTACTTTTTACACGAATATTTGCCTTGACTGGGAATCAAACGCTTGACTCGTCGATCAAGAGCCATCGTCACTTCCACTCGACCAAGCCGGCATTCACACCCTCTCCAACTAATTTAACCACGTCCAAATAAGGTAGGTATGACAAAAAAAAGAGTTTTCTTGAAATTTTCCGGTGAGAGAGACATAATCGCGTCGAAAGCACGTCTTAACATAACGAAGCCCCTCCGATCGTGCTCGACTCGCATTATCTGCACCTTTCTTGACGTCAGAAATGTGCTCCACTAACAGGATCTCCTATAGCCTTGTTAAACGAAATTTTCATGTTAACATGGAAAAGCTTTCAAGATTTTTTTAACCGACTTCAAAAAAAAGGTTTCAGTTTGACCTGTATGTATTTATGTATGTTTGTCCGCGATTATCTCGCGTTTGGCTGAACCGATTTTGATGCGGTTTTCGGAAATGTATTTGTTACATTTAGGAGAAGGTTTTAGTATTTAACCGACTTCAAAAAAAAGGGGGTTCTTAGTTTAAACTGTATGTGTGTGAAATAAAAATCAAAAATTCGCATTAAACTTTCAAAGCTAACACTTCGTTTTATTAACCGACTTCAAAAAATGAAGAGGTTTATAATTTGCACTAAAAATGGAAAAATATAAACTTTTTACAAGTTTTTATGTTCAGACGCATTTTTATGACAATTTTTCATCAAACGTGTATGTGTGATTAAAAAACGTAATTTTCTAACTGCTTCAGGGCCATGAATGTAATTATAGTATGAGTCTTCTATCTTGATAATCTTTATCAAACAATTTCTGAATAAAACCATTCTTGCAATCTTGCTAGACACGAAAACAGAACATAAAAAGTAATATCTCTGCCCATTTAGGACAAAACGTAGTTAGCGACAGATGCTAGCTGCTCTGAATGTTCCGTCTAAATTGACGATAAAAAAAAATATGTCGTCGTTATAACATCGGTAGAATAGTCAGTAGATAAAAAGATGTGGTGATCGGTTGAGAATAACACCACCCCATCTCTTTCCGTGGGTGTCGTAAGAGGCGACTAAGGAAACGCAAATGAGACCTGCCTCCTAGTAATCCATCCCAGGCAACGACACTTCATTTTTTTTCTGAATCTGAGGTGTCGTTCTATGGTCTCATGCGGTGTGGTAAGCTCTGTAAAAGGCCGTCTGATTCGCGACCACCCTCCTACCGAAGTCTGACGCCAAACAGCCTTCTGTGTTCCGTCGGTGCGTGGAAGTACCAGTGCCTTTAAAGGAATTTTCTGGGTAAACTCGCTCCATCGTCGACCTCATCTTTGACCTTTACATCGTGATGAAAATTTCAAGAAATTTCATCTTCGAAAGATGAACGGTCCACCAACCCGCATTGGGCCAGTTTGGTGGACTATGGCATAAATCCCCTTCGAGTTTCGAAGGGAGGCCCGTGCCCCTCGGTGGGGACGTATACGGGCTGGTAACATATAGATTTTCACATTACAATGTCTTAGAACAAAACCGGTATTTTACAATGAATATTTGACAAAAAAATCAAAACCGTAAAACAATAAAAAAACCTACTATAACAAATTAAAAATATAACTTTGAAAGTAAACAATGAAGAGAAGCGCTTAGAGAAATCTCGACAAGTAATCTCGGTACCCTGCGGTGCATCTGGATGTCCGGTAGAAGAAAGAGGCAGGCGGAATGAGCTCGTGCAACTCATGAGCACACTCCCCAAAGTACATCTTGCACCCTTAAATCCAAAAATAAAACGTAATGAATTACGTAACTTTAAGTGAGGCGCCATTACTACAGGTACAGTTAATTGATCTTAGGCGTGAGATTCGATTAGCCGAGGCCATCAAATTCGCGATTTTATATCAATTACACGGTAAAAAAAGATTTCGTAGTTTTCTTACACCAAGAGATTTAGGTGTCTTGAATGTATTTTTTGTAGGGAAAATCATATTTTATACAATGTAGTTTGTGAATTTTATATTTAACAAATGGTATTCTTGTCAGCAGAATTTGATTTTGCCTTCAGGGAAAATATCTATAATTAGATGAAAATTTTAAAACTTTTGATCTAAGAAAACATTAAGATTTTGATTTAAAATACATAATTTATTGTTTAGATAAAATAATAAATTGATTTAAAATAATTTATAATTTTCAATTAAGAAATAAATGTTCTTCTTCAAACATCTGTTAATTTCAAGATAATTAACCCTCCGCATACCAGGTGGGGTCTAATAAACCCCAGGCGGTGAAAAATCGATATATTTTCAAACATTTTCGTGCGCGGAATCTGAAGCTCTCAGTAGCTGGAGTTGCGACGTTCTTACACTGGCAAGTACCATTAGTTTAGTGGTGCGTGCGTTTTTTAGGGCTCTAGATGCGTTTTTGTTTAGAATTGTTGTTATTTGAGCATATACAAAATGCAATTATGGCGAACTAAAGAACTCCTACCTCGAGATTGAAGTAAAAATTTAAAGATGTATCATCGTTGTTAAATTTTTTTAAATTTAGTCAGTTTAATTACAAAAATTGGTAATTATCAATTCTTAGGGTGATTTCAAGTCTAAATTAGTAGTCAGAAGATGGCATTTTCGCTACCCTTTTTCAACAAACCATTTAATCTATTTCATTTTTTTTTTATATAGTGTTACTCAGGTTATGTTCAATTTCAAAAATATGCAATAATAATTCAGTACCCCTATTCCTATCTGATTACAGCGACCATTTTGTTAGGGTATGTTAGACCCCACCTTGTATGGCATGTTACAAATTTTTACCTGGTATGCCGAGGGTTAATAAATTTTAAAGTAATCTGATATAATTTCAGTGTAATAGCTTCAAAAGCTTCAACCAATACTGCCAACTATTTTTATTTAAAACAACAATCTCTAGAAAGAATAAAACAGATCTTTTTCAAACAAATCATTTGTTATTTTTGGTTGGAAAAATACTTCTTTTTATTCAAGAGAATGTTGTTTTAAACGAAATTATCTCTGCTTCCCTTTAAGGAATCAAATAATTTTCTTCTAAAATATTTCAGGGATTTCATCTGAACAAACATTATATTTGTTTAAGAAACAAGAATTTCGGGTGAAATTGATAGATAGATAGATAGATAGAAATTCTTTATTGCACACAGTCACAAAAAAAAAGTTTTACAAACTTAACTAAACAAAAGTGCGCGAAGGCGGCCTTATCGCTAAGAGCAATCTCTTCCAGGCAACCCTTGTTTTAGGGACAACTTTACGAAGTCGAGAGTAGTGCAGAGTAATATTTATAGAAAATAATAGACTAATGGAATATAATAACTATGTGTATAGGTTATAATATATAAATAGACAATGTGTACATAAATAAATAAATAACTACATATACCACATTATATATACATATATGACTACTTATATAAATATAAATATATATACTTATATATATTGATAGAGTTCTCTTTTCATAATATATTTTGATTGGAATAGGCGCACTGCTTAAAATAAGAAATGCGGTCTTCAATGAAATAACTACTGCCTTAACCCAACAAATTATTTGATAATTGGTAACACAATAAAATATTCAGAATTTTGAGTTCAAAATTCATTTTGCTGTTGAAGTCAGAGCTCTACAGTTGATGATTTGTGTAGTGGAGTCAACATTTGATCCTATAAGGAAATTGAGCAGCTAGTTGAGTTATTTCGCCAAGGGGAAGTGCTAGAAGAAACAGTAGAGTCATTCATAAGTAAGTACTACTTTTAAACAAATGATAAACTTGTTGTTTTGTTCTATCTATTTTGTAGTAAGGAATGCCTATCCAAAAACTTCGGTCTTCTGATTTACTTACTAATTTGGCTTTAATTAATTAATTTAAAAAGCCATTCAGTGTGCTTAGTTTTAAAAAAATATATAGAATACCTGACACTTACTTATCTGTCTTTTTTATAGATAATGATACAGAGCTTACCCAACTAAATGAAAATGAGGCACACCTGAAAAGAGCTTTGTCCAGTTTTGGGAACTCGGACCAAACTACAAAAAAAAAGAATGAAACCTATCTAGAGGCTCAGGTAAAAGAAAAAATATTTTTTTCATAGATTTAATAGTACCTGTTTTCTTTAATTCGTATTTAAAATTTTCAGGCTTCTACTGAATCTGTCGCAACAGGCAAGTCTCGAAGTGAAATAGAAGCAGCAGGTGTTGAGGAGAACCTTGTCTTGGTGCCTCATAGTGGAGTGAGTGATATATTTCAATTACAAGAAGTGCCTTCAAACTGACTTTGATGACTTTGACTTCAAAACACTTGGAGACTTCACCCTGCGGAGTAGCTTGCAATACTATAAAACCAATCAAACATTGGACAGCAAGCGCTTACAACAATAATAAAGAAGTTGCTTACAACAATATTTAAGAAGTAAGTTAATAGTCATCGTTATGCATGTAACACAAATTTTCTGATATAATTTATACCTCAAAGTATTTATATTGATATACCTACTGTAAGTAATTAAGCTTTATGAAATCACCGCAGGTGGTTTACTGTTAGAAATAAAATTAAATATTATTGTCAGCAAGGGGCTGAAAACTTAGCACTACTATACCCCAAAAATATAAAATTAACTTCGGGTTCATGGTGGGTTTAGACCACTTGATGCTCTGATCACCCTGATAGTTCTTTGTGTATAAATTTAATCTGATTGTTAGCACTTTGGATTTTAAACTATTTGACAATCTCAATAGTTCCCGAGTTTATTAGTACATTACGAGTATTTTGTTAGCTAAAAATCGACTTATAGGTAACATAATCTAAAAAATAATTAAAAATAAATATGTGCAATTACACTATGAATTTTATATTGTTTATGAATTCTGTTTATAGGCACCTCACCCTTGATGATATATTGATGATAAAAATTATAAGTTCATTTCCGAAAGAAACTGCTGGAACTCATTACATGAAGCCAATAAAAAAGTCCCTATCAGGTACTGGAAAATCAAACCCGGCTAGAAGGAAACTCGTCGATAAAGTCAGAAATATCAATCCTCAGAACAGAAAAAATAAATGTAACAACTTTCATATAAGACGACGGGTTCTTTTTAAAAAATAATAAATTATTTGTCTCGATATTATTGTTCTTTTAATTAAACCAGCACACCATTTCCAACAAATGTACATACTATTTCTTTATCTCAAGAAACAACATCCTCATCTCAATATATTTTTTCTTACCTACAATATGCAAACATTTTCAGTTAAGCTAACGGGTTTGCCCAGGTAAGAATAAAGTATTTCCGAAGTAAGAATCTAATTTCTTGGGCAAACAAAACAAAGCATTATTTAACAACCAATTATTATTATACTAAAACTATAATTTGTTCGTAAAAGCTAGAATAGTTTTCTAACAAAAATGTATTTGTTTGTATGAATCCTTATGTTTTTTAAGGAAACATGTATTTCTTCTTTATGAAACATGGTTTAGTTAATTTAAAATTGAAAATTTTTGTTTGAAAATTTTCGAGTTATCTGAATAAGAAAATATTTTTTTGATTTGAAAATGAAGACTCTTCTAGACAAAAGAAATTTATTTTAGTTAAATATGGCTACTTTTTCTAAGAACATTTTGAACCATTTCGTTGAAGAAAACCATATTCTTGTATGAAATAAACTGCATTTCATAAGTAAATTACGCGTTTTGTCAAATCAAATAAATAATAGTTTATTCGAAATAGATAATTCCTTGTTTCGTCAAGATTATCATAATTTCCATTAGAAATAATATTTCATGGTGCATATATGAAACGATACTTTCTTGTAGCAAAAAAAATTGCTTTGCTTAAAGAAATCTGTTTTTACCGTGTAGAATAAGATTTTGTACACTATACTGAACAGGGTCTACTGTAGGATGCATACTGTGATATGCATTCACTACGTGTTGAGACTGCTTCCACAATCAACACTGGCTGTTCGGCTCTGTGCAAGTGGCTGCCATCAAATACCAATTCGATGTGAATATTGTCTAAAAATTTAAATTGGAGATTCGATAACAATGGACTGAAACACCGCAACTCGAGCCATGAGCCATTCGTATGGAGATCCTCGAAGTGAGTAGGTTCGTTTTTTTTCTCTAATTTTACTCATTTCGAGGTCATACGCGTTCTCGAGTAATGTGTGTTCTTTGCTGTTAAATGTATCAAAATATATGGTGTTTCCCTTGAAAATCTACTGTAGAAACTACTAGCTAATAGCCCTAAAATATGTAATAAGTACAAGCACTACAGTACCCTTACCGGTATTTTATTACACCTTATTAAAGCATGGAAGTTTGAAGTATATAACTACATAATCGTGATTTGAGCGTGATTTTAACATGGGCACTGGATTTCTTTTGGCAATTTTTTAACTTGTATTGGGGCAGCGTGGTGGACTATGGCCTGAATCCTAAATCACCTTCATGTTTCGAAGGGAGGCCCGTGCCCCTCGGTGGGGACGTATGGGGGCTGATATTTTTTTTAACCACGATTTCGATTTTCGTTCACGGAGCATTATCTAACCTTTGTGAACGAAAACTTAAAGCAGTTAGTCGGACTTGAGAGGCTGACAACATTAATTCGCCAGGAAAATGTACCGTAAGATCATACAACTTTGTCCCAAAATTAAGTTTTTTTTTTCTTGGTTCCTATTTCATGAAACGGGCACTATATATTTATTGAAATATATTTGATGTATAGTAAGGGATCCAATGGATGTAATCAAATAAAGTAACATTGATTAAAACAATGTTTTCCATGTTTTTTTATTTTTTGAAGTTTGGGCCAGTTTGACAAAGGGCCCGTATACTTCAACCTGTCAGTTTTGGGCGATAGTATTTCATACTTTTACCTGTACTGGAGCAAAATAACCTAACTACAATTATTCTGTATAAAAAATAAAAATAAAATAAAATTGTTTTTATTTTCTCCCAAACTTAAGCTATGTGTACATTCCTTTTTTATTATACATTTAATTGGGAGACAGGAGCCTAAACTAGGGTATACCTGTGTCATAGGTCTCCTGGATCCCAACCTCAGATAACAATTTTGAAAATATAAATTTACATTAGCTATTTAACAAGTAGCAATTTCTGGAGGATTAAAAAAAAGAAAATACAATAATATACAAAAAAAGAAAAAAAGAGGTTCTCAGTTTGACCTGTATGTATGTTTGTCCGTGGCTTCTGTCCACACGAAAGTTTGCATTTCCAAATTTTAACGAAAAAACAAACTTAACCAATGACTGCCAGTCGTAGCAGCGCTAGAAACCACTTTACCAACAGCTATCTTTTGATCGACGTATGATCTTTTTTGACAACATCCTAGTGAGCAATGTGGTGGAAAGTTAAATTTTTTTTACATTATTGGGCCAAAGTTACCCCCCAGGGTTAAAGTTGTATGATTTTACGGTACTTAATTTTTGCCAGGCCCCCTGGAAATAACCCTAGATTCGCTAACCCTAACAATATTTTAGTTAAAATGATACTTTGTCTACTCCATTACGGATAAATAAGCTCGCGTATATATGAATTGGATGATATTTGGTGAAATTTTGCCCACAAAACCGTCTTTCTCATGGCCCAATATTCAGATAATCGTGTTACGGAGACATTTTCCGCTCGCATCACGCTTCAACGTGTAAAGAGCTCAGCTCAGGGAATATGGAGACGATCCTATTGACTATACTGGTTCCTTTAACACATAGCTCAGCGACTCAAGGGCTACTTTGAAGCCCAGTGCGGCTATAAATAAATGGTTTTCTTTTCTAATTTTCTCTTTTACTTTTTAATTACTTTTCCTCTCTTGTTTTCCGTATTCCTTTTACCTACTTAAATGTTTTTTTTCCTGTTTCCATCTCCTCTTTAACTATGTGTGTGTGTGTGTGTCTTATGTATCGAATAATTACATATTCTCTTTAGTATTATAAAACTGTATTTATATTATATTATATTATATTATATTAATATAATATATATAATATTATATTAATATAATATATATAATATTATATTAATATAATATTATATTTGTGTATATTTTGTTTATATTTTGTTTAATATATATTAGTTAGGTTTATATTGTATTGTATAGCTTTTCGCTGTGTAGATAGATAGATAGATAATACGTTTATTGAATGAGCAGGATCGTCCTATGGTCTCATGCGGTGTGGTAGGCTCTGTAAAGGGCCGTCTGGTTCGCGACCACCCTCCTACCGAAGTCCGACGCCAAACAGCTTGCTGTGTTCCGTCGGTGCGTGGGAGTACCAGTGCCTTTATAGGCATTTTCTGGGTTAACTCGCTCCATCGTCGACCTCATCTTTGACCTTGTGGTCAAGATTGAGGTCAAGAGTTAACCCATCTTATAATAAAAAAAATAACCGTGAGGGAAAACATCGTGATGAAACCTGCACTTTCAGGAGACCGAATGTGTAACCATGATCCAATCCGGCCAGGTCCCCCTGTTAGCAGGGTCACGGAGGTCAGATAGCAGTCGCTCCACTATAGTGACTTGACCTGCCAAACCCTGGATCATGGTCACGCGTTACCCCGAGCGCTAGGAAGAAGAAGAAGACATTGTAATGACACGGTTTTTAAAATTTTCCGGTGACATATCCAATCCAGTGGGCTCTAGAACCATCCAGGTTACTAAAATAGGCACAAGGTTACCGAGTTAGCTCGCCGGATGCAGTCCACTCAGGACCCATTACACGAGGGGATTCAATTGCTCTATTTTTGTACCAAACCTCTATTACTTGAGGTCCCGTGACTTTGTATAGTGTATAGTGCGTAGTTTTTTTGTCAGAAAACTCGGACATACATGAAACAGAGTTGAAATGGGATGTTGTTTGATCTGGAAAAGGTCTGAAAAAGCGATAAAAGCAATACCTTTTAAGTTAATTGGAAATACGCCAACTGTCCAATGAATACAAGGCAATGTTGTGGACATGAAACTAGTTTTATACCATTCCCCCTCTAAAAAGCTTCTTTTTTTCACTGAAAATTGGGGATAAAGAGCTCTTTTAGTCACAGTTTTGATATTTGAATTTAGAAACTTAAAAAAATTCTTTGTCTCCCGCAAAACACGTAAAAAAAGAGCACTTTTTTGTCAATTTTGGTGTTTAAATTTCGAACACTCCAATGTATAGACATACGACCTCCATCGCAAAGAATATTCGAAATTCAAACTCCTTGCGCAGATAACTCTTCAATATTTGAATGGTCAACATTTTCGACAGATTTAAAACTTTAAAATAAAAATGTGTGTTCTTTGCTGTCATTAATTAGTAATACGTCGACAAGAAATAAATATCTCGTATCTCGTCACAGATTGATCACCCTATCGACAACAACAAGAAAATTACTCTAAAATTTAGTAGGTAATTGTTCAAATTTGAATGTACAGAGGGCCGCCCATCAGGTTATCACAAGCGAGCACTCTGTGCCGTTGCGATAAGATGAAAATGGGTAACCTGATGCGCTGGCCTCTGTACATTTTCATTAATGTAACATTCCTTTTTTCTTGATTAAATGTTTATTTTTCCCTTAAATCTTTCTTTTTCTCGAGGTCATGGTATAAAATATAATGTGCAACTCTTGAATAAAACGGATTTTCATCGAGGGCTATGAATCACTCGCGTCATTCAGGATTCTAACACTTGAATCACTCGCTTACGCTCGTGATTCAATAATTTAGAATCCTTCATTTGCTCGTGATCCAACTTTGGCCCTCGCTTAAATTCCGTCTTTTATTCCCGAGTTGCACAATATACTATTACATACATTTTTAAATTTATTTTCATTGACATACATACGGTCACGTCTGTAATCCCATATGGAATAGGCAAAGCCTATAAATTTATCATAAATTTTGCGGATTTGACATAAATCATTACTTTAATATTATAAATATGAAAGTAACTCTGTCCATCTGTCTGTCCGTCTTTCACGCCTAAATTATTTTTGTACCTAACACCTTTTTTTGATATTTCCAATGTAAAGAAAAAATCCTTCTTCTGACGTTTTGCCTTCCTAACCCAACGCGCGGGGTTAGATCTTTCAACAAATGAAATATTTTGGTCCCATTGATATATATATACAAACTGTAAATCTGCAAGGTTGCCATATTCACAGGAGCAAATATACAGCTGATATAGAGTTGAAATCAATAATAATATAAAAACCTAAAATTTTGACAATTTAATTTATTTTAATTTTTTTTATCGACAACTCGCGTGCACATCATTAATTCATCGAAACTATATGCACATCACTTAAATAACATGGCACAGATGCGCTAATGTTGGAGTATTCTCAGTGCAGTACATTTTTTATTTCAGCTTAGGTGGGTTATTCTCTAAAGCTCAAAAAAATCTTGTTTTTTTTCGTTTATAGTTAAATGTTCCGTTTTCGGTATTATCGAATAAAGTTGGTCCCATATCATACTATTCCATCATTGAATATGGCAACCTTGCAGATTTACACCCTGTATAATATAACTTATCTAAAATAAAAGAAACATGCAGCAGGAGTGTTTCGAAAACCACATTTCATTTATTTATTTTTACTTTTTTCTTAGGCCAAGAGTTTCTGTGTTTAATTGAGATATCGTTGGAAATAAGTACTCTAAAATTTGGTTAGGTAATTAATTTTGTTTTAAAATTTATTTACATTGATTAGACTTACATTCAAACTACTTAGATGTGATTTAACAGTGGAGGCCTTTGCTCAGCAGTGGGGAAAGGAATAGTAAAAAAGACTTGTCATAATAAATGACAATCAGATGCTCTGCCTACCCGTATGGTGATTATAAGCTTGAGTGTATGTATGTGTGTAATTAATTAATTTAAAACAAATGCTTAAAGAATTTGAACTAAGAATGTAATTTATTAATATATGAATAGTTTTATTTTATTGAGAACACATAAATATGAGATACCAATCACATTGTTATAATTCCATTCGTTATTTTTTTTATACGTCCCCACCGAGGGGCTTGGGCCTCCCTTCGAAACGCGAAGGGGATTCATTCTATGAATGAATGAATGAGTCTTTATTTGCTTAAATGTGGTTAACAGGGTTGATGTTAATACAATGTTTTGAATCTCACATCTACTATATCTAGCATGCAAATATATGTCCATAGGCAGAGAACGTGAACACAATTTTGATAATGTTAAATGTCAAATTAATTAATTATGTCATATGTACCAATTCATTATATATTATTATTATTACAATTTCTTTGTCAATTATTCATTTACGCTATAAAAACAGTTTTGATGTTACATTGTCCATAATCTATTTTTAAATTTATTTAATGTCAAGTTTTTAATATGGTTAGGTAAGTGATTGTACAATTTCACACACATCGAATAACAATTTTTAGCACATATATCAGTCTTCGGGTTCATCAATAAGAGTCTATTCGGGTATCTTGTATTAAAACTGCAAACATCTTTAAGAGTTTGAAATATCTCTTGGTTAATTTTGACAAAAACACAGATTTCATAAATATACATACATGGTCAACCACGCTGGCCTAATGCGGGTTGGTGGACCGCTCATCTTCCGAAAATGAATTTTCTTGAATGGGCGGGTTCCATGACGATGTTTTCCTTCACCGTTGAGTAAGTGATAATCCGTACATAATCCGGAAACACGAATTTAGTGGTACAGGCCCGCACCAGGATTTGAACCCGCAACCTTCCGATTACAAGTCTGGCTTATTACCAACTGGGTTATCACCGCTCGCTGCCAATAAAGATTACTTTAACAAAGAATAAGTAATGATTGAACGTAACTGATGAGGTTATTATAATTGCTTTTCAAGTAATTTTCGTTGATTTTCCTATGCTTTCTGTAACAAATCAGTTTCCATTGCTTTTCAAAGATAAATCACATCTAAGTAGTTTTAATGTGTAAGCAATGTAAATCACATCAGTCACAATTCGTCTGGCCTTATTGTAAAAAAATATTACGTGTAGCGATTGAAAAATTAAATAGAAAACTTTATTAGGCCTTCCATATTCTGTGGTGGAAGTGAAAAAAAGCTTAGAATGTGCCAGCCGCCAACTCTTCCCAAGTGGGATGCGAGGGTTATGATGTAGCGCGGGCGAAAGGCTGACAATCTATCACCATTGCACTCATGTTCCATCTAATAGCTCCTCAGAATAATTGTCAAATATGGCGCATCAATATGATAGCCCAGTTGGTAATGGGCCAACCTTGTAATCTTAAGGTTGCGGGCTCAAATCCTGGTGCGGGCCTGTACCACTAAATTCGTCTTTTCGGAATTATGTACAAATTAATAATTATCACTTGCTCAAAAAAAAGGAAATCAATCTAGCATCCAGTACAAGCATAGTTTTAGCTTAGTGTGAATGTCTAAGAATATTAATTTATTATTTATTTTATATATCACTGTCCACCGGGCCAACAACGTGGTGAACTTAACCCTAAATCCCCTAAATGTTTCAAAGAAGGACCCGTGCCCCACGGTACTAACTTATACTATTCTTAATATAATCTAAATATATAAAAGGAGAAACTGACTGACTGACTGACTGACTGACTGACTGACATATCAACGCACAGCCTAAACGGCTAAACGTAGGCACTTGAAATTTGGAAGGGACGTAGCTTAGGTACCGTAGAGGTGCACTAAGAAAGGAATTCCCGAAATTCTCACGGGAACGGGAATTAGCGGGAAAATCCTTTTGTATGAAAAATCTAAACCGCTTAAGTTAGACGCTTGAAATTTGGCATGAAGGTACCTTAGTAAACTTAAAGCTTAATTGCAACAGGATATTGCAAAATTTCCACGGGAACGGGAGTTAGCGGGAAAAAACTTTTGTATGTACGAAGCCGCGGGCGGAAAGCTAGTATTTTATATGACAACAATAGTCGGTAGGTATTGCACGAAAAATCGAACTCTAACTAACAAATTCATAGAAAAGACTGACGCACTAACAAAAGAAACACTAAATACAGGCTAACCTAAACATTTTAGCATTTATATGACAATATAAATAAAAAAATCATCAGCTCTTAAACTAAAATCGTGCATGGAGCGAATTCGATCACCCTTCAATATCCGACCCTTACGATTTTCCATGCGAATAAAAAAATCTACGTTGTTGCGGTCAAATGAAATCAGGACTCTTGTTAGGTGGGTTTCGCACCAAATAATTTTTGTAGTCTTCTTCTTTTTATCGTGTAGGTATAATCAAAAGTGTGGCGAACTTGACTAACCTAGTGTCAGAGTTTTCAAACCCCACTTAGCCGGGACCATGCCCTCCGAAGCACGGAAACGCTTGTGACAAATTTCCTTTTTTGTCACCCGTCAGGTTCCCTGCCTCTGACAGACAGACAGACAGACAAATCATTTATTCACCGTTACGTTGTTTAACCTCACTGATCGGTTGAGATCAACGAATGCCACCGGGCTACAAGCGCTGCTATTTTTGTAGTCATTCCTCACGATGTTTTCTCTCAGCGTAAGAGCATCGATTAGTATGTAACAATGTACACAGAAAACGGGGCATTGGTACGCACGATAATTGAACCCGGTACCTCTTGCTTGCGATTCCGACCAGCTAGCTGTTAGACTACTGACCAGGGCTGAAGCTAGAGTCAAATTTGAGATAGGGCTGCATTGGTTACAGGTGTCGTAAGAGGCGACTAAGTACACAAGTGAGACCTGCCTCCTATTAATCCACCCCAGGTAACGACACCTCAATTCGTTCTGAATCTGAGGTAGCGTCTTATGGTCTAATGCGGTGTGGTAGGCTCTGAGAAGGGCCGTCTGGTTCACGACCACCCTCCTACCGAAATCTATTCCGTCGGTGCGTGGGAGTACAAGTACCGTAATTGGCATTTTTTGGGTTAACTCGCTCCATCGTTGACCTCATCTATGACCATGGTCAAGATTGAGGTCAAGAGTTAACTCATCTCATAATAAAAAATAAAAAAAGTTCTAAATTAAAATATGTCGTTATCAACCACATATTTCCGCTTTTTATTTGATTGTTTTTTCACACGGTACCCTAATTCACACGTGAAAGGCACATCCGTACTCAGTTCACGCCAATTTGTTCGTTTGTTGTTTACAAAATGGTCAGAGTTTTCGTTGTTTATTTGATACGTAGCCGAAGGCCACTGGAACGGAAACTTTCTCGGTCGCTTCACGCCTGAAATTATTTGTACATTTTTCTGGAAACGAACAAATGAATGCCTGAATGCCCACTTCAGATAATTGAGTTACGTTCGTCTAGAGGTTCTCTTTTGCCTCTACCTCTCTTATCAGCCCATATACGTCGTCTCCACTGAGGGGCACGGGCTTCCCTTCGAAATTCGAAGGGGATTTAGGCCATAGTCCACCACGCTCGCCTAATGCGGGTCGGTGGACCGCTCGTCTTTCGAAAACGATTTTTTATAGACGTGCGGGTTTCACCACGATGTTTTCCTTCACCGTTGAGCAAGTGATAATTTTGCCTCTACCGAATACTATAAAAATAGAAAGAAAGTTCCATTCATACATCTTTACAGATGGAAAGTTACATTCATACATCTTTACGTCTCTTCCTGGGTATTATAAATCCTTTAGCACATAAGATAGTCAAATCTATAAGCTGCGACCATCAAAGACAGATCCTGGGGAAAGCTGTGTCACACCCGACATTCGATTGCTTATAACTTTTAAATGGCTGAACCAATTTCGATCAAATATAACTAAAAACCATTTCGATTACGTGAGCTTTCAAAAAAAACCGCAACGAAATCACGATACACAGTTTTCTTTGTCAGGGGTTAAACATCCCTACAGAAACAAGATCACAGATGGAGAATCCACTTTACTGAATGAATTAATATTTTTGCACACATAAAACTTAAATCTTCTTACCAGCCCATATACGTCGCTACCGAGGGGCACGGGCCTCCCTTCGAAACACGAAGGGAATTTAGGCCATATTCCACCACGCTGGCCCAATGCGGGTTGGGGGACCCCGCATTTTAGAAATTTAAATTATAAATTAAAGTATTACGGCCGGTTTGGTCGAGTGGTAGTGATGCTGCCTCTTGATCGGTGGGTCCTGGGTTCGATCCCCAGTCGGGGCAAACATTTGTGTAAAAAGCAGATGTTTATTCTCGGGTCATGGGTGTTTGTGTTTGTCTTTATGTGTGTTCCAAGGGACCCACGACACAAGGGAAAACCTTAGTGTGGGCCTTTGAGTGTGTAGCGTTTATTATTTATTTATTTATTAAAAAAACATTAAATTATAATAAAAATAAAACAGAGAGAAAAGTGCTGCAGAAACAGGCCGTAGCTCAGTAAAAATTTTGCCGCTGAATGCGACAAAGCATGATTTTCAGCTACCACTTTCTACTTTCAGCTTTACTCATAAGCGAACTCTCCACACAAACTTATGTATTACTTATTTACATAACCTTTCAAGGAGCCCAATGTCCCCCGACCTCACAAATTCAAGGTCGCATAAATATCAGGTCCCTTTTCACAGCTGGTCGATTTTCTTTGTATTTTCCCATCGCTCACGGATAAGGACCACGCATAGACTTAGGATTATAGTAGTGGCGTACAGTCAATCAAAGTGTGTGAGAGAGAGAAAAATCCTGAACGGAAACACAACAAGATACTCGTAGAAAAGGAAACCGACTCTGAGAAGATTTTCACCAGTTTTGATTAACAGGGAGCCTTCTTTGTTCAACTCTTCGTAGGTATACTAGAGAGACCAATGCGGGAGACGCGAGGGTTTTGGTGTAGTATCTAAAGTGGTTCTTGATGCTCTGCCTATCTCGACAGGGACTTTAGGCGTGGTATGGATGTGAGGCACAAAATGGTACGCGATTTCTAAGCTCCTATAAGATTTTTTGTTGATAATGTGCAAAGATATTTTAGCAACAACAGATTTCAACAAATATTTCAGTACTTGTTATGTTAGTGGATTTTAAGTACATCAATAGTTATTAACGATACTAGTGTCGTAGGTAATGTGTAACGTGAGCCCATTTGAAACACGAGCGAAGCGAGTGTTTAATAGGGCTCCAGTTACACATTACCTAAGGCACGTATATTGTTCAACGTTTTACAATGCAGTAGCCGAGGAAAAAAAACTAAAAAAAAATTGACAAAAACTTACATCGTATAGGTATATCCAAAGTTCTTAAAAGATAGTATTTTCAATCAACATTCACTGAAAACTTGTTACAAATGTTACAATTGAACAATGTGCACTAATATTTTACGATTAAACACAAAACATTAAGGAATTAACATTTTTATAACACAAAAATGATTTTGTTGAACAAATAATTTCAAATGGCGGGCAAAACAATGGCGAGCAAAATATTTTTCCAAAATTATGAGGCAAAGGCTAAGTAAATAAAATGCCAATTGCACCTACATAAATTATTAAATAGTTCGACTAAGTATTTGTTTAAAATCTGATTTGTTTTATTGAAAAAGTAAAATAAATAATTCACTTTTATATTTTATTTCCCTTAAAATCAAGATTTTCGTCAGAAATAATTATTTTGTCAGACATAAAACTCTTTGCTGTCATTCTATACAGCCAGCATGAAGCTTTATAAAAAAGGTAATGCTCTCACTTGTCAAAAGGGTCACTGAATTATCAAATCATCTACTCTTTATTGCGTCATACATTTTTGTCAGTATTTTATTCACTTTTGCTTACTTTTTATTCATAATTTCATAAAAAAAATAACTTTACTGGATCACAGAATAGCCACTGAAGTTGAATTTTGGTATATGAAAAATGGTTTATTTGCTCATTATTTCATTTTTTTTTTCTTTTCAAAATCTTCTCATTTCAAAATTACATAACATGACATGTGTTTTATGGGGTACGTAAACGTACACTCCGTGGCCATGTTATGGGGCCATTTCCGAGCAACTGCATTGTAATAGTTATTAACGAGACAAGTGTCGTAAGTAATGTGTAACGTGAGACCACTTGAAACACTTGCAAAGCTAGCCACATTTCACTGCCCTAAGACTTGCGTAGAGCTGGCCCAAAATAGCATAATCTGTCAAAAAGAAGCGAAGGCTTTTGTCCAGCAGTATAACACCACTACAGGTCACATAAAACAAACAATTTCACGTACCTAATGGTGGTTTCCCTAGTTTTATGCCGTGTGGTGCTCGGTTGAGAATAACACCACCCCATCTCTTTCCGTGGGTGTCGTAAGAGGCAACTAAGGAAACTCAAATGAGACCTGCCTCCTAGTAATCCATCCCAGGCAACGACAATTATTTTTTTTCTGAATCTGAGGTGTGGTCCTATGGTCTCAAGCGGTGTGGTAGGCTCTGTAACGGGCCGTCTGGTTCGCGACCACCCTCCTACCGAAGTCCGACGCCAAACAGCTTGCTGTGTTCCGTCGGTGCGTGGGAGTGCCAGTGTCTTTAAAGGCATTTTCTGGGTTTACTCGCTCCATCGTCAACCTCATCTTTGACCTTTACGGTCAAGATTGAGGTCAAGAGTTAACCCATTTTATAATAATAATAAAAAAACCTACGTCTATAGTCAAGGACGATCCTAACTCTATGAGACCACACGCCAAGTCAATTTTCTCAAATGATGATATATCACTCATACATGCCCACCCATGGCTTTTGGTCTAGTTTGTGGGAACCTTTTTTTGTGGAAATTGCTATGGCAACTTTCGAGGTAAATGAAGAAGTGAAGGTTTGGGCTTGTAAATATTTAATTTTTTCATACAAGTCGTATTTTCTTTTTAAGCCCCCGACAAAAATAAAGATTTGTTAGAGCTTCGTCGTGTGTATCTGTGTGCCCTGTCTGTAGCATCGTAGCTTCTTAACGGATGAACCGATTTTGATTGTGTTTTTTTTTGTTTGAAAGTTGACGTAGGTAATCGATGATTCTTAGCATATTTTATCAAAATTGGTTTAGCCGTTCAAGAGTGTCGAGGGTGACACCATTTTTAGGGTGCCGTTCCCAAAGGGAAAAACGGGACCCTTTTTTTTATTATAAGATGGGTTAACTCTTGACCTCAATCTTGACCAAGGTCATAGATGAGGTCGACGATGGAGCGAGTTAACCCAGAAAACGCCTATAAGGCACCGGTACTCCCAGGAAACAAACGCACGCACCGACGGAACACAGCAAGCTGTTTGGCGTCGGACTTCGGTAGGAGGGTGGTCGCGAACCAGACGGCCCTTTACAGAGCCTACCACACCGCTTGAGACCATAGGACAACACCTCAGATTCATAAAAAAATGAGGTGTTGTTGCCTGAGATGGATTAATAGGAGGCAGGTCTCATTTGTGTTTCCTAAGTCGCCTCTTACGACACCCACGGAAAGAAATGGGGTGGTGTTATTCTAAGCCGATCACCACACGGCACCCTATTACTGTCCCTCCGCTCCGCTGTCCGTCCGTCCGTCTGTCCGTCTGTCACCAGGCTGTATCTCATGAACCGTGATAATTAGACAGTTGAAATTTTCGCAGATGCTGTTTTTTTATTCTCCCTATAACAACAAATATTAAAAACCAGATAAAATAAATATTTAAGGGGGCTCATGGGAGACAAAAAACACACACATGGACAAAAAACGTGATTTTTTTGCTTGTTTTCATAATAAGTCTGTCCGAGGCTGTATCTCATGAACCATAATAGTTAGACAGTTTAAATTTTCACAGATGATGTACTTTGATTGCTGCTATAACAAGAAATACAAAAAAATTGAATAAATTAAATATTTAAGGGGGTTTCCATACAACAAACCTAATTTTTTGCCGCTTTTATCGAGTCCGACTCGCACTTGGCTGGTATATTTTTAATTTTAGAGTTATTGTTGGACGACGATACAAGTTAATCACAAAAATATGTCTTACAAGTTGTATGGAGCGGCGACAATTTTTTTTTACATTTCAACCTATGTTCCTTGGGGATAGTTATATAGTTAAATAGGCATTCATACACATGTTTAATTTTTGCTAATTCATTAAAAGTCACCTGATAGCAGGAAGTAGTATCATCGTCTCCCAGTTTACTTCGACCGAGGCATGATAGCCCAGTTGGTAATGAGCCAGACTTGTAATCGGAAGGTTGCGGGTTCAAATCCTGGTGCGGGCCTGTGCCACTAAATTCGTCTTTTCGGATTTATGTACGAATTTCAGATTATCACCGCCCATCTAAGAAAATTTATTTTTGAAAGACAAGCGGTCCACCAACCCGCATTTGACCAGCGTGTTGGCCTAAATCCCCTTCGTGTTTCGAAGGTATTCCCGTGCCCCTCGGTAGGGACGTATAAGGGCTGGTAAAAAAAAAATATCTCTCGTCGATTAGGAAACGTTATCAGTGTATTTAAACAAAATTTCAGCCTAACATAGACAGACCAACGAAGAATTTATTCATTGCTTTAAAACATACAACACAACATACAAAACAAACACAAGTACGAATACACGCTATAAACAAAAAGGTTAGGTTAGTGTGTGTGTGTGTGTGTGTGTGTGTGTGTGTGTGTGTATCAGAGTGCAACAAAAAAACCAAAGCTCAATAATGGACAAGACACTGATATTTGTCTATAAATTCATTAACGTCATATTGTTTGTTACAAATATTAACCGTGCGGTGATGGGTTGAGAATAACACCACCCTATCTCTTTGCGTGGGTGTCGTAAGAAGCGACTAAGGAAACACAAATGAGACCTGACTCCTAGTATCCACGACACTTCATTTTTTTTCTGAATCTGAGGTGTCGTCCTATGGTCTCATGCGGTGTGGTAGGCTCTGTAAAGGGCCGTCTCTTTCGCGACCACCCTCCTACCGTAGTCCGACGCCAAACAGCTTGCTGTGTTCTGTCGGTGCGTGGGAGTACCAGTGCCTTTATAGGCATTTTCTGGGTTAACTCGCTCCATCATCGACCTCGTCTTTGACCTTATGGTCAAGATTGAGGTCAAGAGTTAAATGGGTTATAATAAAAAAATGGCTAAGTAATAAGTGTTAAGACTTTCATATAATATGTTAATACATAATACAAACAAACTGATCTACCGTCGGTCGACTCATAAGAGAAAGTATGAGAAAGTTGTCAGCTTAAGGAAAATTTAATAAGAACTGGAAACATTGCATCAATTTCTTGGTAAGATGAGATTTTTGAGGAAAACCAGCAGGCCGAGTACGATAGTGACAGCGCCGCGACAACACCGCGGTCCTATGTCAAAATGTCAACATTGACAACGCCATAGGGCGAACAAGCCTTTGCGCGGGACCCTCGCGCAATCAAAGTGAAGTTTCAGCGTGAGCCGAGCGCGAGTTTGTCGTTATCGTTCTAGAGCTGCTGTCAGAAACATAAAGATGATACTTGACTGGACTAATGAATGTTCTCCTCACATTTTATTAATTTTCTTCATTGACTGGTTGGATTGGTGAAGGAAAACACAAACTTTTAATACTTCAAATGAGCACTGAAGGAACACAATTCAACACAAAATCTGTGACATATCTCGACCACATAGCCAAAGAGAACGTTTGGATATACAGGGCTTTAGGTATCTCTCTTTCAACCTCTCGGGTATTTAATCAGTCCATGAAACTGAACAACTTCCCCAAGGAACATAGGTCAAAATACGAAAAAAAAATTTGAGTTCCCATACAAACTTCATCAGCATAATATAGCGTATTTTGTATGGGTTTTTTTTCGTATTTTGACCTATGTATCTTGGGGAAGTTGTTCAGTTTCATAGACTGATTCAAAATTAACCTAAGAAAGAGATTTACCTAAAGCACTATATACGTATATGTTTGGCTCAAACAATGACTCAGTCGCTAAATACCTGCCTTCTGATCTGGAGGTTGCTACTTCGATTTCCAACCAACACAAATATTTGAAAATTGTCTCAAGGAACATACAAAACAAGCGAAACTATAGTATTAACCTTTGCATTACTGAACCAACTTAAAAAATACACACAGCAGCACATTAGGCTATACATTTTGACCTTGACGTCATCCTTATCACGCTCATAATAGCGTCACACACCGCCGGCTTTCGTTGTACAGTAACCTAACGTGCTGCTGTCTGTACAAAATATTGTATATATTGCATTACATAGGTAGAAATATTCGATGATAATAGTTATTTGTTATACAAGAGTGCAAAGTTGCTTTTTAACCGCGTGCTCAATTTTGATGACCGAGCAAGCGAAGGATTCTAAAATTAGAATCCTGAGCGTTAGCGAGGGAATCAAAAGAGCACGAGGTGAAAAATCTTTGCACTCGAGTGCAACACGTAACTTTTCATCCCACTTTAGCGAGGAAATTACTAAATGCAAAAAAAAAATACAAAGGGTTAACAATATGACGTGAAAAGAAAATGGTGCGCGCAAAGTAAATTAAAAAAAAACCCAAGGAGGTTCCGAGTCGGCACCATGGAGGTAGAAGTAAATAGGTATAATGATGTTTTGAATTCACAAACATAGTGCATACGATGTTCTAAATTCAATTTACTTTATCCTCTAGCGGATGAAAACGGCTTTTGCACTCAGATATCGAAGAGATGATATTCTTTCCGAGATGGGGGGATGAAAAATATTTTTTAGGTTATTTTTCTTTTTTTCTGATTTGTCACTGAAAGGAGACTGGTCATCTGAGCCCCAGGCCACGGCGCAAATGAATTTATGTCAGAATTTTCGTAAAATTAGGTAAAGCAAATCTAAAAAGTCCGCATGTCCGAAATCAGTGGCGAACATATTAAAATTGCGCAGTGTTTATGATAAGGCGCAATATTTTATTTTGCATATTTTTAAGTTTTGGTTTATTTTTTATACTTTAAAAAATATATATTATACTCATCTGTAATTATCATTTTGAAAATATAGCACTTTACAACATAAGATTCTTAAATAAATTCAAATTCATTTAAAATCCGTTAAATAAGCAATGTAATGTGTGTATTATTTTTTTGTTTTTACCTTTTTTTTTTAAGTCCAAAAACAACGCTAAACGTGGCGTCCAGGTGCCTATAGGCATGATATTTATACTGGTGAATATTTATATCAAACTTTGTTGCACCTCGCTCGATGCCCTGCCACCCCGTTAGGGATACGGCGTGAAGTTTTGTATGTATATATGTATATTTTACACATTAATTTTGGTATTCAAGTGTATTTTATATAATTATCGATAAAAAAAAAACCTTTTTCTAAATATATGTAAAATGAAAAAAATCGCCTAAACAAGATCTGTGTGCAATTTTTCAAAGTGTTTGCCTCTGATTTCGGAGTTGAGGACTTTTTAGATTTATTTTACCTGATTTAACAAAAATTCTGAGATAACTTTCTTTAGCGCCAGGGCTGGGGTAATTTTCTATGGGTCATGACCAGTCTCCTTTAAAATCAATACCTCAAGATTCAAAAAATACTAGATACCTTTTAAAGTAAGTAGGTATACCATGTCAAAGTCAAAAAAAGCTTTATTTCGTAGAACATACAGAATGTTTTTTGCCGTGTGGTGATCGGTTGAGAATAACAGCACCCCATCTCTTTCCGTGGGTGTCGTAAGAGGCGACTATGGAAACACAAATGAGACCTGCCTCGTAGTAATCCATCACAGGCAACGACACTTCATTTTTTTCTGAATCTGAGGTGTCGTCCTATGGTCTCATGCGGTGTGGTAGGCGCTGTAAAGGGCCGTCTGGTTCGCGACCACCCTCCTACCGAAGTCCGACGTTCGCTCTTTTTAACTCATTCATTTAAAATTCCAATACAACAAGCTAGACATACATACATACAAATTACATACATACAAGATATAAAGACAAACAAACGTGTTCCGTCGAAGCAACAGCATTGTTGTAAGCCAACTGTAAAAACAATAGGTGCTTGGAAACTTGATACTAACACCGATTCTTAAAATGAATTTTCAAAGTTATGTGTTCCGTTTACTGGGTGTCCTATGGCTATGCCACACAAAGGGAAAGTACTTTAGATATTTTAGATAGGAAATTTTACAAGAACATCACTTTGTTAAGGTTTTCAAAATAAATTAAGCTGCGTTCAAATATTTTAGAAAAAAATTATGTCTTAACCGGGCGCATATCTTTTTATTTTTTCCTTGTACATAATCCTTACTTTATAATATTATAAATGCGAAAGTAACTCTGTCTGTCTGTCTGTCTGACCGTCTTCCACGCCTAAACTATTGAACCGATTTTGATGAAATTTGGTACAGAGATAGATTAGAGCCTGGAAAAGGACATAGATTACATTTTATCCCACAGGTGGGCACGATATAACCTGCAGCTCACGCGGGAAGAGCCGCGGGCGGAAAGCTAGTATACAATAAATAAATGGAACAAGTGTAAAAATCAAGTCTTTCATAGGTAATAAGAGTTCCATCAAGAAGCAATAACACAAAGTGTAAACTACAGGTCTAACTGAGTAGCTAAATGTACGACAATCATTCAATTCCCGGACCCCTGTGAGGAGATCTGGGTTAAAGTTACCATGCCAAAATAACAAAAATAATTTTCAAAAATAACCACAGAAACAGGTAATTTATTTTTTTATATCTAATATCGCGTCTAGGCATTCACGGAAATCTAAAGTTATTGGGCCTTTTTTTAATTCCAACGGCACGGAACTTCAAAATTTGAATTACCATTGCCTCCTATGTTCTCAGCTTCTAGTACTACTATTACATAGGAGGCAATGGTAAATCAATTTTGCCGTGCCGTTTTCGAATTATAAAAATGCCCAATGTAACTTTAAAATCAAACATTTTGAATGACCCCCCCGTCGTTCGATTATAACTTGGCTAAACCAATTTTGATCAAATTCAGTTAAGAAAAACTGACGTAATGGTTCATAGCCATATTTAATCAAATTGGTTCAGCCGTCTAAAATTTATAAGCAATCGGAATTAGGGGGTGATATAATATTTTTAATTTTAGAGTTACTTATCGCTAAATAATTTGAAGCCACACCATATTTGAGATTGTCGTTCTTTTAAAAGCCGATTTTTATTTGGTTGATTTTTAATAGTAGATTAAGCAACAAGGGGATAAAACAGTATTGTATTGTATTGTAAAATCCTTTATTGCACATCAAACAAAATAAATACATTTAAAACAAAAGAGATAAATGTTAAATAAATTTAAGGTACAAAGGCGGACTTATCCCACAAGGGGATCTCTTCCAGTCAACCTACGAGAGAGCGAGAGGATTATGTCACGGGCAGCATATTGAATTCTGAGCGAAATGAAGGATTCCGTAGTTTGGTAAGAATCCTGAATGAAGCGAAGGATTCAAGTTAGTTCAAGACTAAGACACTTTTATCCCCGAGGAGCTTACTCTACTTTATACACCTACTGTGAGGTTAAATAAAAAAGAAATTATAAATTCATCCCATCAATAATGTTTTGAGCCTCCGTTTCTATATCAGAGTCGCTGGAATTACTGGACATTTATCTCAGATTTATCTAAAAAACTTACCACAAAACAATTTAATAATAAATTTAATTAGTAAAAATCACAGATCGAAAATCACCGAAGACATTTTCTTATAATATTTAGTTCCGTAGGCAAAGGAAAGTCAATAGCTAAGACATACAGCCAAGTTTTTATGCTAAATATTTTTAATAAGAGTAAAGTCTCTTTGATGTGTCAAATTTCCATATTACCCAAGGGAAGTTCCATTCAACTTTATTTCCCACTAGCATTCCGCTCGGAACTTCGTTCCCGTAGGAATTCAGGAAAATTATGAATCCTATGTCCATTGGGGATAATGTAGCTTTCTAATGGTGAAAGAATTTTTCAAATCGGTCCAGTAGTTTCGGAGCCTATTCAATGCAAACAAAAAAACAATCAAATCTTTCATCTGTCGCGAACCAGACGGCCCTTTACAGAGCCTACCACACCGCATGAGACCATACGACGAAACCTCAGATTCAGAAAAAAATGAAGTGTCGTTGCCTGGGATGGATTACTAGGTGGCAGGTCTATTTGTGTTTCCTTAGAAAAAGATGGTGTGGTGTAATTGTCAACCGATCACCAAAAAATAAATACAAACAACTCCTATACACTCACAGTTAAGATGAGTTAAGTCTTTTGTTTCCTGATTGATAATAAATCGCAGTTTATTATAAAAAAACCTTTTAATTATTTTCATTTTTTCTTTATACAACAGATAAAAACAATTCACGGAAGATGAATGATTAAAAACAAAAACATAAAAATACCATATAATACATTAGAGCATTTATGTAGAATTTGTTTTTGTTATTATTTATTTGTAAAATCTAGTTATACCTACAGATGACTTTTTAACTTCTACTTATTTTTTTCTTACGGTGTTATAGTATTGTCGATACAAGGAACATACTTACATAAAACAAAAAATACGGGTCTGTTAAATTTTCATCAAATTTACGTACAAAAAAATTGAGTACTAATTAAAGAATAACCTAGTATAGTATTTTTTTTAACAGGCCATATACGTCCCCACCGAGGGGCACGGGCCTCCCTTCAAAACACGAAGGGGATTTAGGCCATAGTCCACCACGCTGGCCTAATGCGAATTTTTATACTTAAGTATAAAGTATAGTATACTTAAGTATAAACATTCATGTTAACTACATATTTTCAAATTCGTTACTTCCTATCGATATGGGCAATATTTTCGGGCATATAGAAATTACTTTACAACATGAAATTGATATGATAGAGCAAAAAATCAAAATGCGAGGTAAAACATAAGGTCGTAATGTTTTCCACAACAAAAACTTTTCAAACAAATAAAAAAAAGACAGTAGGCTATACATGTTGACCTTAACATCACTTTTATCTCGCTCGTAATAGAGCCGGCTTTCGTAGTGCAATGGGTAACCTGACGTGCTGCTGTCTGTACAATTTCATTGTATGACATACATTTGTGAAAATACAGTTTCTCTGGTTATTTCTTTGTCAGTTGAGCGACCAAGAAAAAAGCAGAAACTGTTACTCTACAGGGCTTTAGGTAAATCTCTTTCAACCTCTCGGGTGGTTAATCAGTCCATGAAACTGAACAACTTCCCTAAGGGTCATAAGTCAAAATACGAAAAAAAAATTTGATCTCCCATACAAAATGCGCTATATGCTGATGAAGTTTGTATGGGAACTCAAATGTTTTTTTTGTATTTTGATCTATGTTCCTTGGGGAAGTTATTCAGTTTCATGGACTGATTAACCACCCGAGAGGTTGAAAGAGATTAACCAAAAGCCCTGTATAAATAAAAACTTTCGTAAAGTCTTTCGGACGTGTTTAAGATTGTGTTATTCTGAAGGAAACAAATCCCTTACCCATTTTTTTCTGACACCCACGAAAAGGAAGAGTTCCAGACGAATTCCATCAAATTCTTGAACATTCGGACTCTACAAATCGTATTTACATCAACTTGGGAAGTAAATTGAAACATTTAAAATTCAAGTCAGGATGCCTTCTGAACTAGAATTTGGGACGTGACGACCTTGGGGCGAAAGTCGCTTCTATCTATGTAAATGTGTCCTTTTGACTAATGGTTTAGCTGAGTTACAGAAAAAATAAAATATCAGCCTACAAAGCTGAACAATTTTCCCCAAAAAATTGTCGCTAATCAATAAAACTTGTGCGATCATCAGCTGAATAAGATAGCCCAGTTGGTAATGAGCCAGATTTGTAATTCGAAGGTCGCGGGTTCTAATCCTGGTGCGGGTCTGTACCACTAAATTCGTCTTTTCGGATTGATGTACGGATTTCTAATTATCATTTGCTCAACGGTGAAGGAAAACATCGTGATGGAACCCGCCCGTCCAAGAAAATTCATTTTCGAAAGACAAGCGGTCTACCAACCCGCATTGGGCCAGCGTGGCGGACTGTGGCCTAGATCCCCCCCGTGCCTCTCGGTGGGGACGTATATGGGCTGGTAAAAAGAAGATCAGCTGAATTGCCTTTGTATGCGAAGTCATTTGTTTTTTTTATGATGAGATGGGTTAATTCTTGACCCCACTCTTGATTAAGGTCATAGATGAGGTCGACGATGGAGCGAGCTAACCCTGACAATTCCAATTAAGGCACTGGTACTCCCACGCACCGACGGAACACAGCATGTTGTTTGGCGTCTGACTTCGGCAGGAGGGGGGTCGCGGACCAGACGGCCCTTTACATGAGACCATAGGACGACGCCTCAGATTCAAAACAAACTGAGGTGTCGTTGCCTAAGATGGATTAATAGGAGGCAGGTCTCATTTGTGTTTCCTTAGTCGCCTCTTACGACACCCACGGAAAAAGATGGGGTGCTGTTATTCTCAACCGATCACCACTATAGAGAAAGTAGTTCAGTTTCACGTGGAGAATCACCACTTCCAGTTTCACTAACAAATTGAAAGTAATCCCATATTTTTAAGATTTTCTTACAATTAAGGAAAACATTATGATGATAACTTCCATTCCGACCACTTCGAATTCTACAGGAAAATAAAAAAAACCTCATAAAACAATTATTTTACTTTCCCACTCACACCTATCTCATTGTTTCAGGAACTGAATTATTTAGTTTTTGATACTTATTTAATTTTAATGGTAACGTGATTGTCATATTGTTAACTAGTTTTCGCCTAGGACTTTGTTGGGTAGTCTATAATGTGTCTTTATTCTTTATTTATAAATTGCATGTGACATGAGTTACAACAAAGGTAGTACTTAAAATTAAAAGAACATACTCGTACATGTGACGTCCGTAAGGACGTGGCAATTGTAGAGGTCCACTACAGATATAATAGACCAAGATCCCAGGGCCGCCAGACCTTACTTATTTTCTCATAAACCAAATGTGTGGGAAATAGTAGTGCTAGTACGTACTAGTAATGTATGAATACCAGCTAACCTGGGCCGACGGCCAATTTTCAGCTACCAGGTTCTGAAGGTACTTCCAAAAAATGCTCACTTATCTTGATAGCACCCAGCTATAAAAAGTATTGTTCTACTTTTTATAGCTGACGTGCTCTCCGAAGCACGGAAACACTCCTTACAATTATGGTTAGGTTCCCCTGTTATCTGGACAACAATCCTGTTTTTAATGGCTTTTCAATTACAATGAAATTAATATGGTGACAATTTAGTAATTACCTCCTTTAACTAATTTTAAAAATATCCTGAATATTCTACGAAATAACTCTATAAAATCAAATCATTTTGTTTAACCCAAACATTCGATTTCTTTATAGACTAAGATCCCAGGGCCGCCAGACCTTACTTATTTTCTCATAAACCAAATGTGTGGGAAATAAAAGTGCTAGTACGTACAAGTAATGTGTGAATACCAGCTAACTTGGGCCGACGGCCAATTTTCAGCTACCAGGGCTGTTATAGTTCCCTGAACATCATATACAAAAATCACGGCTCAGATTGTAGGTATAATCGCATAATTTACTTGCGAAATGAAAAGCGTGTGGCAGAAATTACAGCCGACGGAGAGTGTCTGGCGGTGTTGAACATTATTTTTTATATTTAATTAATTATATTCTATATATAAGACATCAGCAGCCAGACTTCAAGACAAGTGAGTACTTTAAGGAAGTATCTTCAGAACCTGATAGCTGAAAATTGGCCTGGTATTTATACATTACTAGTACGTACTAGCACTACTATTTCCCACACATTTGGTTTATGAGAAAATAAGTAAGGTCTGGCAGCCCTGGGATCTCCGTCTATAAACTTATATAAAATAACGAAAATTTCTGAAATCAAATTCTGATAGCTTAGCTATATTACTGAAAAGTTCCAACAAAATATGTCCAGTAGTTTTTGCGTGAAGGAGTAACAAACAACCAATTATTAATCCATCCTCACAAAAAAACTGTATTTTCAGAATTTTTTTAAGAAATTATTGTTTGAAGTGTAAACTACTACCTACTACTACTTCTTACCTTACTGCTGTCCTACCCTAAGGTTGCTTATAAGAAATTGCTACCTAGCAATAAGGCTGCCTTGTAGTACATGTTTTATGTTCTGTTAATTGTATTGTATGTCTTTGTGTGCAAATAAAGTATATTGTATTGTATTGTAAAGGAAAGTTGCCTCTACATACAATCTATCGAAGTTTTCTTAGTGTCGAAGTTTTTCATTTAGTTACTTCTGAAAAATTGTCCAGTTACATGAATTACATGCCATTTACTCAACCAAACTTAATTAATGGTCTCATCATTTAATATTCTACATAAAAACCCAAATTAGAAATATTTTCTGGATTAAGAAGTCATTTTACTCACAAAAACGCTGGATTTAAATAGTGTTGCCATTTCATTTTGCTTGCTCCTACAACTAATAATAATAAATAATAAAATTTATTTCAGTGTAAAAACTTAGCCTAATTAGATTATACAGTAAAAACTATAAAGTAAGAATTTATCTAAATACTCATATAAAAAGAACAGTAATCAATTAACGCTAATATAAAATAAAATAGTTTATAAAATATGTGTTAGTAGGGCAAATTAATTCATTAATATAATACCTAAACTAAGTATATTACAATACTTGTCTTAGGTAAAATATCTTAGTCAAGACTAGGTAGAAAATCTCTTAACCACAACATATTACCCGTCTACCCTCATTTCCCCTGCAAATTATAGTCCCCTCTGTCTGCTCTACCTGTTGAGTGTGTTTACGATTTGCCCTCTCCTCGAATTCAGTAGAAAAATCTAGAAAAATAACGTTACTATACAAACAGAACCAATGAAAAAACAACCCTATCCTGATACATTGAAAACCTATTCTAGTTTAAACCGTTACACACATGTAATCTTTTAAAATGCAAACGATTCTAAGGCGTAATTTGAGCGTGGTTTTTGCAGCTCTACTTATTAATTTCAGTTCTAACTCAAGTCGTGTAGAGTCAATTTTCCTTTGAAAAGCAATATGTGCAGTAGGGATCCTATTGCGTTCGATTTAACTGCTGGAAGTATGGTCAGCATGACAGGAACGAAAGTGACAAATTGATGTTATATTTTCTGATACCTCACAATTTTAAAGTGGATAGGAACTTATCTGATATCAAATAAAACATTGCGTCTGTTATTATTCTTATTATCTTTAACAGAAACTTTACGTACATATATATACCCACAACAACAAGCGGTGATAGCCCAGTTGGTAATGAGCCAGACTTGTCGCCGGTTCAAATCCTGGTGCGGGCCTGTACCACTAAATTCGTCTTTTCGGACTTATGTACGGATTTCTAATTATCACTTACTCAATGGTGAAGGAAAACATCGTTATGAAACCCGCCCGTCCAAGAAAATTGATTTTCGAACGACGAGCGGTCCACCAACCCGCATTGGGCCAGCGTCGTGGACTGTGGCCTAAATCCCCTTCGTGTTTTGAAGGGAGGCCCGTGCCCCTCGGTAGGGACATATATGGGCTGGTAAGAAGATATATATACCCAGTTGAATAGGCTGCTTATTTTACAGGCTTCATATTATTATAATAGCAATCTCAGTTAATATTACAATGGCCTCATAATAAAAACACTACAATATTCTAGAACTTGTAATGTTGGCCTTAATATTCCGTAAGATCTATTTATCAAATAGAAACTGGACTTAATTGCCAACTTAGTGCCCAGTGTAACTTAGAATGTGCCAACTGCCAACTTTTTTCAGACATATGGTAGAAACCAGTAAGTGGTACGCGAGAGTTTTGCTGTATCACCGGAAAAAGGCTGACTCGACAATACATTCATATATTTTATTTATTTTTTATTGTATTAAAAATGGGTTCGCTCTTGACTACGATCTAGCTCAGGGCAAAGACGCGGTCGAGGATATAGCGAGCTCACCCAGAAGAAGCCTATTCACTCGTACTTTAAAGATATTCGGGTGGTATGAGCTCGGAAATACAGACGCCGGCAGAGAATTCCGCTCCTTGGCGGTACGCAATACAAAAGATGAAGAAAAGCGCTCAGTAAGTATTCGAGGGATCTCGACAAGATAAGGGTGATACCCTGCAGTGCGTCTGGACGTCCGATGGAAAACAGGGGCAGGCGGAATGAGCTCATGCAATAGAACAATATGCCTAGGAAGACTTACCTGCGTGAAAAGTTTCAGTTCCGATCTGAGATCACTGGTGACCGCCTTCGTTCGGGCTCAAATTTCTCACTGAGCATTCCTACGCACAGCTCTTCCACGTGTGACAGGTCGTTCACGGTCCACGCAGCGCGACTGTGGAATAAACTGCCCGTCTTTGTCCGTAGGGCTCCATCCCCAGCTTGCTTCAAAATCAGATTAAAAAAACACCTTGGTTATACCGCTGATGCTTTGAGTTAAGACTATTCCTCTCTCGTAATATTATATGTATATGTTTATATTATGTGTATATATCTATACTATATTTATGTATTTATTTAAATATTTCTGGATACTACATATCAAATATTTATTTATCTATTTCCATGATAATATTCAATACCTATTTCTGTCTCTACTATTTTCCTGTTGTACGCCTACGTATCATGAATCCTCTCGCTCTCTCGTAGGTTGACTGGAAGAGATCCCCTTGTGGGATAAGTCCGTCTTTGTACCTTAAATTTATTTAATATTTATCTCTTTTGTTTCAAATGTATTTATTTTGTTTGATGTGCAATAAAGGATTTTACAATTACAATTACTTTGCAGTTTCCACACTAAGTTTTTTTCTTTCACTCATAGTCCAGCGTTTAGTGTAAACTTTCAAAAAAAATTTGTCTTTTGGTGGAAATTGGAATTGTACTAAATGTTCCTAAAACAAAAAAGAGAAGAATGTCAATACCTACTATGCCAAGAGCTTATCTCTTTCGTCCCCACCGAAGGGTACGGGCTTCCCCTCGAAATACGGAGGGAATTTAGGCCATAGTTCTCCACGGTAGCCCAATGCGGTTCGGTAGACCACCAAATTGTATTACCCCCGATATTTATCGCTTTTACAGTTAAGAACTAACTCGGTTATGTCAATACTCAATCATTTATTTGCATTCCATGGTGTTTTATAAAGGTGACAGACAATAACATTTATAAGAACTCATATAGGCCAGTCATATCGTACAAATAAAAATTCTGAAGTAGACATGATTGCGGTAAACTTGTTCTTTTGGTATGTTGTTTGGATCCACCTAGATAGTATTCATCCAGATTTGCAGCAGTCTGAAATTCTCGCGCGCTGAGTAGTTGCTGAAAAACCACCTTTTTTTTTCTCTTTTTTTAGTTTTGTGCCAAAAAAAAGAAATTGGAAGGCTCTGACGACAAAAGTCACTCTACTTTTTAAAAGTGTACAAAATTCCTTACAGTTTGAGTCCCAATTCAATTATGTAGGTCTAATAGGTCACACGACACAAGGTTCCCAATGTTCACTATTTTCTCCAAATTGGAGGTCCTGATTCACTGACTCATCAACGCCTAGCCCAAAGCCTTAAACCTAGAAAGCTGAAATTTGGGAAAAAGGTATCTTTTATGACGTAAGCAAGCATTAAGGAAGGATTTTTCAAAATTCAATCCCTGAGGGGGTGAAATGGGGGTTCAAACTTTGTATGGGGAGAACAATTTTTTTTGACATTTTGCCCCGAAACTTCGTCAATATATACCCTGAAGCAAATAAACTGACACGTGTTTCGCGATTTTTCGAAAATCATCCACTAAGGGGTCAAGAATGAAATGGGTGACTGAAAGGGTTCTTTGCACGAGTGAAGCCGCGGGAAAAAGCTAGTCTTTAATAAAGATAATTAAATATGCTTCAACTTCACTTCTCATAATTTACCCTGAGATACCTCAATAACCTGATATTTTGGTTGAAAATTAGACATTTCCAATTTTCCAACATTTTGGGAAAATAGTGAACATTAGGAGCCCTGTATCGTCTGGCCTATTAGGCCTACACAATTGAATTAGGGCTCAAACTGTCAGGAATTTTGTACACTTTAAAAAAGTACTGTGACCTTTGTCGTCAGTGCCTTCCAATTTCGTTTCTTTGGCACAAAACTAAAAAAAGAGAAAAAAAGGGGTTTTTCGCGCGAGAATTTCAGCCTGCTGCAAATCTGGATTAATACTATCTAGGTGGACCCTAACAACATACCAAAAGAACAAGTTTACCGCAATTATGTCAATTTCGAATGTAACATATGGCTGGCCTAATAGGCTGGGCACGCAATGTCAGTTTTCAAACAAATGAAACCGCATCAAAATCGGTCTATCCATTTAGAAGCTAGGATGCCTCAGACAAACCCGCAGAAACATACAGTCGTCAACCTTAATAACACTTATCTTTTTTATCAAGGGTTAAAAGCGAAAAACTTATCAATTAAAAAATGCAACTCAAAAATTCGTTAGCCTTCACAACCTCCTTCCACAATTAACAACCAGTAGTAATGAAAGCAAAACAAACTAAATAAAAACACTGACGAAAAAACTTGATACTGCTGACCCAGTGTGTTGCTAACGGTACACTCACACAGCGGTCGTCGAACCTGCGACCGGCGTCTGCGCATGTATGCTGCAATCACTGGTCAGGGGTCTGAAACATGTATTACGAAGGTATTACAAGAACTGTATTACAAAAGTACTGGAAAATGCTAGATATAAATATTTTCTTCATGTCTCATTGAAGGAATTCCAACTATTGTTTAATTTTCACAGATGTTTTAGTTGAACTGCGCCATGTATACAATGTATTTCATTAAAGACTATAAAACCTATAATGATGTCATCTACGTATGTTGTAAGTTTGAATCTGTAACAAAAACCGGATTATTATGGAATGAAAACAGTTCACATGCTAGTATTTTGTAGAAATACATCTCAGGAAGACAATATCCGTTACTATGAATAACCAATGAAATTAAGTCCTGAATATGGGGTGAACTCAAATTAGTTAGCGAAACTTTAGGGAATGATTCTACCCTTAATAATCTTTAAAAAGTTCCCCAGGAAAGCCATATGAAATTGAAAAAAAAAACAATCTATTGTAGGTTATGTTAGGTTATGTATAAATTTAGGTACTAAACAATAACTAAGCTATTTTTATTACCTTTGTTTTTAATAGTACCTACGTACTTCTGGTTACAATAGTATGAGATTTCGGCAACATTTTTTTAAAGGAATTAAATAATATTAGACAATTTATCAGTCTGTAACTATTTAAGAAATAAAATAAATACTTAGTAAAACTTAATTGAAAATATTAAATTCAATGAAAACATAACACTTGAAAAAATAAGACACGATAATAAAATAAACAATGAGCAATAACTCGACTGAAAAACAACTTAGTCATATCAAAGTCATTTCCAAAATTTATTCAGCTGCAGATGGAAGAAAACTATAGAATTTTCCTTTAAAACCGATCGCTTTTAAACTATTATTCAATGATAATAGCATACATTGCTTGTATAGACTGAGTCATTCATCAAACACAAACAAACGCACACTTTCTTAAACAGTTGACGACGCCTGGTAATGAATGGAGGAGGTTCTCGAACGATCGCTGGCTCGCCGAGCCTATATAAACCAGAGAGCGCGGACGCCGGCAAGTTATACAGTTACGAAAGCGATCACTGAACGAACGACAATGTTCAAAGCGCTTGTGCTCTTCACTATCGTCACCCTCGCGGCTAGCGAGAAGCCGAAGTATACAGATCCCTTCGCCGCACTAGACAAACACTTAAGCCACACATTAACATATCACTACCTATGGCCATGGAGTCAGCTCATCAAAGCGGCATCATTCCTGGATGAAGACGGTTTGGACGAGCCCCAAATCATCTCTGATGACACCAAATTGGAAGTCAAGATGAACGTGAAATCATTCAAGCCAGATGAATTGCGGGTCCGAGTAAAGAACAGGAACATCATCGTCGAGGCAAAGCGTAAAGTAGACAGCAACAACAGATTCATGGCAAACCACTTTGTGCAGCGTTTCATCCTTCCACCTGGCAGCAAACAGGAGGAAGTGACGGCGGTGCTCAACGAGGATGGTGTCCTATCAGTTTCAGTCCCACGACATGAAGTCCCACCACCACCACCAGAACGAGATGTGCCTATTGAAGTCAGAATACCCTTGAAACCTGAACAACCTGAGAAACCAGAAGAGTCTGGAGAGATTTCCGCTGAATCAAATGAGAAAATTCCAGAGAAAAAAACTGAGAAACCAAAGAAACCAACGGAGGCAGTGAAGCCGGTAGATGCAATAAAGTCTCCAGAACCTACAACAGTGAAAACAGAAACGACTCAGAAGAAGATTCAGGATCCCGTTGTGTCAACTCACTTGGAACAGTTGGAAATGGTTGAGTCCACCACCCATTTCGGTAAAACCCGAAAGAAGGAGCTTAAAGAAACAAAAGCAGCTAAAGAAAACGAACGAAATGAGGTTACCAAAGGAGTAGATAACAACGGCCTAGACTACGCATTGATAGATTCTGAGTGAATAACATACTAACAAGTTCTGTGCCAAAAGACTGAATTTAAGTACTCGTAAGCTTTAAGCTGAGAGCCGTTGATTTTCTCAAAGGAAATGACAAAATATTTAAATTCTTTGTGAGATTAATCTGGTCGCAGCGTGTCGTGTTGTGATTTATACAATTATTTGTTTTTATGAATAAAGACGTTATTTAAGTGTAGTTTTGTTGTTTTCTTTCTCAAAAGTAGAAACTAATAAGAATATCACAAATTTCGTTAAATTGTTTCTTGTTTTTTATCGTGTAGGTATAGTCAAGTGTGTGGAAAACTGATAAAATCATTTTTCTAACAAAGCCAATGGAAAAGAAACAACAGTAGATTACAAAAGGCTTGTTCTAAAAGCTTAAACACTTAGAAAAGTCTTAGAACGTATCCATAACATAATACTTTCTTAAAGCCCCGCTAAACTTTCTGCGTTCTAAAGATTTCATTACGATTATCCAAGTGTATCAGTACAAAACGAGTTTTTGCAAATTCGAGCAAAACAACATGAGATCTTTTCAATTTTGCAACTTTCTCTTTAAAAGTCTCCGTATTCTACCTTCACACTTTATATATTTGATTTTTTTTCTGCTTATTTTAACTTTATCAATTTAGAATCATAGAGCCATTTTATTTTAAGCGGCTATTACTTTTTTATCACAGCCAGAATAAAGTCGAATTTTAATTCTGCATTGAATGTGGGAAGTGTTTATTTATCACGATCATTTCCGTGCTTCGGAGGGCATGTTAGGAACTCTTCAAAATTACGGAATAAAATGTAGCCCATTTACATCCTCATTATTTAAACTATTTAGATACAACATTTGGTCAAAATCATTTGAGTAGTTTAGGTGTGAAAGTATGAAACAGACACATAGGCAGAGTTACTTTTGCATTTATAACATTACGATCTTACTAAGCATATCATATCATACATGTATATTGTATATGATATACAGGGCTTTAGGTATCTCTCTTTCAACCTCTCGTGTGGTTAATCAGTAAATGAAACTGAACAACTTTCCCTAGAAACATAGATCAAAATACGAAAAAAAAATGTTGGGTTCCCATACAAACTTCATCAGCATATCCATTTTGTATAGGAGATCAAATTTTTTTTATTTTTTTTGACCTATTTTCCTTGGGGAAAGTTGTTCACTTTCATGGACTGATTAGCCACCCGAGAGGTTGAAAGAGAGATATCTAAAGCCCTGTATATACATATGTAAATATACACTGGGCGTCAAAAATAAGTAGTACACTTTTCAAATTGCAATTACTCCTAAACTATAGTAGTTACACTTATGAAATAAAAAGCAGTTTATAGTAAACTTAACGAAGTTTATTAAAGTTATATTTTATTTGGCATGAATAAAGTTTCAAACTTAAAATTAAGATAAATACTAAAAAGTATCAATTTTTAACGATATGTCAACCACTTAATTTTCACGTTTTGGAACTTTTTCACAATTTAATAACTTGTGTTGCCGCCTCGGGCTCTAATTACAGCTTGGATCCGGTTTGGCATGCTGAACACTAAGTTTCGGAGGCGGTGTTGGGGAATATTTTCCCATTCTTCTATCAGCGCATGTTTTAGAGCCCTGAGTGTGGCAGGAGGTGGACTGCGCCTTCTGACTAGCCTCCCAAGCTCATCCCAGGCGTGTTCAATCGGGTTGAGATCTGGGCTTCTCGATGGCCAAGCCATCAAGTTGATGCCAACCTCCTGAATGTACTCTTGTACGTGGTGAGCAGTGTGTGGCCGGGCGTTATCATGCATTAGGATGGCTCCATCACCCATATTTATTAAATATGGCCCTGCATACTCGTTGAGGATCTCCGAGGCATATCTTTCACCAGTCAAAGTCCCATTTTCTATTACCACAAGCTCTGTGCGACTCTCTGAAAAGATACCAGCCCATACGTGTACAGAGCCCCCGCCATATTGGACTCTTTCCGAGATACAAGCTTGAATGTATCGCTCACCGGGTCGTCTGTAGACTCTCCGCCGTCCATCTGAAGTGTATAAAGAGAATCGAGACTCATCTGTGAATAAAACTCTAGCCCATTCTTCTTCGCCCCATTGTACGTGTTGACGGGCGTAGCGTAGTCTTGCTACGCGATGCTCTGTCTCAAGTTTGGGGCCATTTGCTGGTCTTAGAGGCTTCAGGTTAGCTTCAGCAAGTCTTCTTCTCACTGTACTCTCACTGATGTAGTCTGTTCGGGTCTGAAGAAGCTGTTGCTGAACCTCAACTGCATTAAGGTGTCGATTTCTTAACACAGTGGAAACAATAAAGCGATCTTCTCGGGTACTTGTGCACCTGGGTCTGCCATTACCTCGTCTCCTTAGATGGTTTCCAGTCTCTTCGTACCTTTGCTTTACTCGCTGAACCGTTCTTAAAGTTACACCCACCCTCCTTGCAGTACGACGCATACTGATGCCCACTTCGAGAAAAGCTAAGATTCTTGCACATTCTTCTGGTGAAAGAGGCATGATTAGTCAAATTTACTCTCTGAAGATACCTATGCTTTTCAATTACAATTGCTTTATCAGCAGCGAATGTGTCAAACACAAAAATCCTAAGTAAGACAACACCTTTCAACAGTTTAAAAAAAGTGTTTTTATTTATTCGTTTTTTTTGAAGTTTTTATTGAATAAGATTAAATTTTCTTTTTAACCTTTTTTGTTTCAAAGGTCTAAGTTTTATAGTTTGGGAGAAATCGCAATTTTAAAACTGTACTACTTATTTTTGACGCCCAGTGTACTATATTATAAAAGAAAGTCCCCCGCCGCATCTGTCTGTCTGAACGCGGTAAACTCAAAAACATCTCTACAGATTTTCATAAGATTTTCACCAATGGACGAAGTGATTCAAGAGGAAGGTTTAATTTATTCCCAAAATTCCCACGGGAACGAAGTCCCGGGCGAGAAGCTAGTAACCCTCAGAGTTTCTTGCCTGTTCTTCTCTGGGGAAGACTGCACCTTTGCGAATAGGCGTAGAGTCAGTAGGGTCAATAGCACGAATGCGTATGTATGTATTTAAATCCTTTAATGTTTGTTTGTATGTATTTCATGTAATCTTGACTTGTTTTAAGTGGCATCCTGAATGTCCTATAAAATAAAGATTTTTTTCTATTCTATTCTATTCTATTCTAATAAATAATACACTATGTACACTCAAAATGCATAAACACAGTTTTCCATAGCTTTAGATAGATAGATAAATACTTTATTGCATACTTCACAAGGCAATACAAATACAGGGTTATTTTTTAATCAGTACACAGTCATATTTTTTATACGTAAACTTTACGAAAATTTAACAGACCCGTATTTTTTTGTTTTATATCGTTTCATATAAAAATTTCAAGCTAGATCGTCTGAAGCATGAAAATAAATCAATTTTTTTGTATGGAAAAAAAATAACTTCGTCCAATTGACTTGAAACTTGGTAATAGTACTCTTCAACACATTTGTGACAACCATTTTTCTGCGTTTTACAAAATTCATCCTCTAAGACGTTAAAAAAGGGTATCAAAAACTGAAAATTTTGGAAAAAAAAATTTTTTCTTTATTATTTACGTTCTATCAACGTTACTGGCACCGTAAGAAAAAATTGTGTACTGATTAAAAAGTAACCCTGTACATACAATATAATCTTACAATCAAAAGTGGGCAAGGGCGGCCTTATCGCTATCTCTTCAAAGCAACCCAAAGTGAAAGGACTAGCTTTATGCATCATTTCACAAAGTATTGCAACTGAAAGTTTTAATAAAAAGCAGGTTCTATTTACTATCCTCTTAGTGTTCAAAAGAAAAGTTAGTTCTAGTCTCATTATAATAATAGCTGTTACTAACAAGTATTCAAATGACACAATGTTTTGAATAAGAAACTAATTATTAAAACAAACACGTTTTCAATCGCAATGTTTATCAATTTGTGCGTATGCTCGCCTTTGTTTGTACATTCGCTTGTATCTAAACCTGGGCTGCTATTCTACTAATCAGTGGCGGTATAATAATAAAGATGACCACTTCATCATTTCGGTAACTGTATTAGTATGGAACTTGGTACCGGCACCAATTGAAATAAATGGTACATCGTTAAAAAGGTAATTTTCTGTAGAATAAGAATGATGGTCATGATCATTTTTTTTATAAGCCCTCTGGATCCCACTGCTGGGCAAAGGCCTCCCTTTTCTTTTTCCACACAGTCCGGTCTTGCGCTAACACCTGCCAGTCCCGCGTGAAAGTATCGAGTTCGTCGCACCATCTCTTCCGTGGGCGACTCCGCTTTCTTTTATAATTAATATAATAAATAAAAATACTATGCCAAAATAAAGAATAATGTCGCAGAAAAACTGAATTAATTATGAAAAATAAATAAACAAGGCAGGATCACTCTAATTGGACAGTAGCGCTTCGGTTATACAGAAAATTACCTTTTTGACGATGTATTTATTTCGATTGGTGCCGGTACCAAGTTCCATGCTAATGTGCCCAGCATCCTACAGAAAATTGCCTTTATTCTTATTCTAAAGAAAATTACCTTTTCAACGCTGTATCATTTATTTCGATTGGTGCCGGTACCAAGTTCCATACTAATGTGCCCATGTCCATCAGAACTATCATACATTTATTGACAGCTATCTTGACTGTAGCTGTTATCAAATGTAACTTCCATGCTGGACTGGGACTAAAAGAAAAACATAGAATGTTCCAGCTGCCTACTCTTCCTATGCATACTGTTAAAGTCAGTAAGTGGGACGCGAGGGTTTTGCTGTATTGTGGGCTAAAGGCTGACAACCTCTTACCACTATACATCATATTTTGTCTTATAACCCTCTGAATGTATGACAAACGTGGCATAAAGTGGTTTTAAAACCACTGATGCTCTGCTTACCCCAATGTGGATTTTAAGCGTGAGCGTATGTGTCATGTGATTGGCAAACTTTAGACTATGTGGAAAACCTAAAATACCTTGGACTTGTAATTGAAAGTAGGTTTAATTGGAAGTTACAAGTCAAAAATGTTTGTGACAAGCTAAGAGTGGTACTGGGATAGTTTTACCACCTTCAGGGGGTTTTAAATCAACGCACATTATTTATGGTATGTCATGGATTAGCTGAATCGCTTCTGAGCTATGGATTGAGCTGTTACGGGCTCACATTTAAAACCTACCTGGAGAATAGAATAAAGTTGCAAGTAACATTTCTTAAAAAAATAGTAAGTAAAAGACCAAAGACGATTACTATAAATTGTTTTTATAAGTGTGAATACTGTTGATAAGAAAGTGTACTGTTTAATAGGCTTAGAGTCATGCCATAAGGAAGAATTTAAAACGAAATTGAGGACAAATATAACACAAGAAATAAATTAAAGGGAAAGTTTAGTCAAGTGAGCGTTAAAAATTGGGAGAGGATAAAAAAATATCTGGTACCAAAGTTATGTAACAAATATCCATTATTAATTTATAGAGATAAAATAAAAGGATTACTTAGGCGCTGGTCAGATGGGAGACAATAGGCATGGCACACACACACACCACACATACACATACATAACACATTAGGTAGTAGATTACTCTTGTCCGTCGGCTATGTACACACGCGCACCAAGGATACGGCTGAAAACCAGCGTTGGGGCCTCGGCTTCAACACATGCTGAGCGGTGTCCTTTTTGACATCGCACTACAGCACAATTATACATTGTTTTGTCGTCTCCTGTATGTGTTCTTGTCCTGTGTTTTATATTGTATGTTATTTTATTTTCTTTGTATTGTAGTGTTTTGTGTCAAATAAATGTCTTGAATCTTGAAAAGAAGAACAAATACAAGAGATTACTATAAAATAAATAATTGGGTTTGCAAAAGCTTCTGGGAGGTTTAAAGAGGTGGAACTGTCAGTGCAGAGGTAAAACTCAGGCGCTGTTATGGGGAATTGGGTGAAATGGTCCCAAATAAGTGGACAGATCACCCGCCTGTGCCTGACGGGTGTCCCCTCCATAGATAGATAGATAGATAGATAGGTGAATTAAAAAGTTAAATTAGAAATGCTATGTTATCTTCTTCTTCTTATCGTGTAGGTATGGTCAAGTGTGTAGCAAACTATAACATGTAATAAGTAATACATTACAAGCTAAGTTTATTGTAAAATATTATACATAGGAAGAGCACTACGCCTACAAACTACTCTTCAAGTTTGGTGACTTTAGTTTTAAGTTGAAGAGTTGTCATCAGCCCATTATACGTCCCCCCACCGAGAGGCACGGGCCTCCCTCCGAAACACGAAGGGGTTTTATTCCATAATCAACCACGCTGGCCCAATACGGGTTGGTGGACCGCTCGTCTTTTGAAAATGAGTTTTCTTGGACAGGCGGGTTTCATCACGATGTTTATTTCAAGAAAAGTATTTGAAATAAATAAAAAAATGTACCTTGACTATGTGGGCATCATTGATAACTGCATGTTAAGTTGCTAGGTAGTTAACGAACAGTTTCAGGGCGATTGGTTATCTAGTGTATAAAGTATCGATAGCTCTGAATTTTGCCACCTCTGGGTACCTACCACGATCGTTTTAAAGCATTTCTGTTTAGGATCCAACTTTGAACTGCTTCGCAATTGGAATGTTTTTAAAAATGGTACCATGATGGCGCTGCTTTTGAACTGCTCGGTTGTCTATGGTCCATTTTAAATGTCTACATAAATTTTCGCTGGTCTGCCTTTGAATCGCAACAGCGCCAAAATTGAATCGCTTATAAGCCATCATGGTACGAATAAGCGTTGCAGACTTGTTTAGGTCCTAAATTGGATCGCGCTAAGCGATCATGGTAAACCTCCTGAATGGATAAAGTTTCATGCAATAGCCATTTCAACGCCATTAATTAGTAGAATAGAAGCCCAGATATTCAATTATAAATTATAACTTATGTTAGGCACTTTCACCATCTTGTTATTTATTTATGAAAGTACCTACTTAGTATGTCCATTGCTTTCTAATATCAATATCCATACTTCTTACTTTAAACATAAAATAGATAATAAATAAATAAACGTTTATTTCACATACACATTACAATTACATCCGGACCACATACAATGACCTTAAAATATACAACCATATTCCTAATTTCATTAAAAATACAGGCTGTAACAGAAAGGTGTAGTCATATTTCAGGATGGTGACCAGCCAATAAAACTGAACAACTTTTCCCAAAGAACCTAATTGATTTTTTTTTTTATTCGGCCTTTCATACTAAACCTATCAGCTGATCGCACAAGTTGTATGGAGAGGCGATTTTTTTTTTAAATATGTTCGTTGGGGAAAGTTGTTTAGTTTTATTGGCTGGTCACCATCCTGAAATATGACTATACCTTTCTGTTACACCCTGTATATATAAATTGCATTTATTCCATCCCCTAAAACTCTTCCTTGTATCCAAAAGTTATTATAATATTGCAAAATTTTTTAAAGATAAATTAGACTAGTTAATAAGAGCTATAAGAATTAGAAATAATTTTCCACGTTAAAAACGTATGAGTCACCGACTTCAATCCCAACAACAGTTCGCACAAAGTAGATATCTAGTTTTTTGCGGACTACAATGCCTATTAGCAAATAACTACAAACAGAAATATCATTCATTTATTTAGATGATGTTCTAGTTTGTAGTATATTTTGTTTTTGTTGAAAAGTGCTGAATCATTTTCGATAAAATTTATATGGAACCTCTTCAGGACTATACTCTTTCGAACAAATAAAGAATTTTGAAAATCGGACAACAGTTGCCGGAGTAATCGCGTAACAAATATACAAAAAAAAAAACAGTCGAATTGAGAACCTCCTCCTTTTTTGAAGTCGGTTGAAAATAGAATTACTCGATAAAAATGTTTTAGTATGTAAGTAGATATACAAAATTGCTATGCCCTTACAGGGGTCTCATCAATCTGGATGTTATGTACCACCTTATACCTAATGAGATATGCAATAAACACTTTGAATTGAATTGAAAAAATATTTTTTTAATTTAATCCGCCAAATTCAAGAAAAAACATTATTATAAGATGGGTTAACTCTTGACCTCAATCTTGATCATAAGGTCAAAGATGAGGTCGATGATGGAGCGAGTTAACCCAGAAAATGCCTATAAAGGCACTGGTACTCCCACGCACCGACGGAACACAGCAAGCTGTTTGGCGTCGGACTTCGGTAGGAGGGTGGTCGCGAACCAGACGGCCCTTTACAGAGCCTACCACACCGCATAAGACCATAGGACGACACTTCAGATTCAGAAAAAAATGAAGTGTCGTTGCCTGGGATGTATTACTAGGAGGCAGGTCTCATTTGAGTTTCCTTAGTCGCCTCTTACGACAACCTCGGAAAGATATGGGGTGGTGTTATTCTCAACCCATCACCACACGGTTAAAGACATAGACATAAACTAAACATATACCTATTTTATTGCAAACCTTATATGACACAAAAACATTACAATAACAGACAAGGACAGAAAACAGAAATGTACAAAAAGGCGGCCTTATTGCTAAGGTAGCAATCTCTTCCAATAAAGCTTGGTTTGTAGGTAGAAAAATCATTTTTAAATAATTTTAACTAGCTTTCCGGCCGCGTCTCCGCCCGCGTGGACTACAGGTTATATCGTTCGCAGCTGTGGGATAAAATGTAGCATATGTCATTCCTCAAGGTTTAATCTATCTCTTTACCAAATTTCATCAAAATCGGTTGAATAGTTTAGGCGTGAAAGCGTAACAAACAAACTTACATTCACATTTATAATATTAATAAGGATGTGAAAGCTATTATAATACTAAGTTACTCAAAAATGAACTTCTTTGAATTGAAATAAGGTCCACTTTCCTTGTGTCGATTCAAAAGTCTATACTCTCATTGAGAGATTAATCTAATTGCGTATGCTAAGGTAGCTGGAAAGTGATATAGGCTACTTCTTATCGCAAACTAAGCCACGGCCGGATATCTAGTTAATAACATTTTATAACACACACACGCACACACACCCACTCGCACGTACGTACTTACCTACCCGCTCTTCTTAGTTACGGTACTTACCTGGTGTCCTAGCACTGAACCACTGACTTTAATAACACAAAATAACCTAGCATAAAACACAGGGAATATTTGGTCCTAACAAGCCATTTCTCTGTATACCAATTGTACGTTTAAAAATGTAATATTTTTAAAAATATATTGTTTGTAATGAGGTGATAGCCCAGTTGGTAATGAGCCAGACTTGTAATCCGAAGGTCGTGGGTTCAAATGCTGGTGCGGGCCTGTACCACTAAATTCGTCTTTTCGGATATATGTGCGGATTTCTAATTATCACTTGCTCAACGGTGAAGGAAAACATCGTGATGAAACCCGCCCGTCCAACAAAATTCATTTTTGAAAGACGAGCGGTCCACCAACCCGCATTGGGCCAGTGTGGTGGACTATGGCCTAAATCCCCTTCATATTTAGAAAGGAGGCCCATGCCCCTCGGTGGGGACGTATATGCGGGCTGGTATGATTGTTTTTAAGAGGCTTAAATAAAATAAATTTATTATTATTATTATTACACATTAGCTTTCCGCCCGGGACTTAGTTCACGTGGGAATTTAGGAAATATATAGCCTATGTGTTAATCCCCTGGATTGGATTGTCAGCTACCTCCATAGCAAATTTTATTAAAATTGGTCCAGCCGTTTGAATGTGAAAGAGGAACAAAGATTCATACATCCATACATACAAACTTTAGGGTTTATCTAAATATATAAAAGGAGAAACTGACTGACTGACTGACTGACTGACTGACTGACTGACATATCAACGCACAGCCTAATCGGCTAAGCGTAGGCACTTGAAATTTGGAAGGGACGTAGCTTAGATACCGTAGAGGTGCACTAAGAAAGGAATTCCCGAAATTCCCACGGGAACGGGAATTAGCGGGAAAACCCTTTTGTATGAAAAAATCTAAACCGCTTAAGTTAGACGCTTGAAATTTGGCATGCAGGTACCTTAGTAAACTTAAAGCTTAGTTGCAACAGGATATTGCAAAATTCCCACGGGAACGGGAGTTAGCGGGAAAAAACTTTTGTATGTAAAAATCTAAATCACGTAAGATAGATGTTTTCAATCTGTGTACTCTGTACTAAAAAAAATTAACACGCAAACGAAGTTGCGGGCATCACCTAGTAATACATATTAGTAAAGATAGAAACACTTTCGATTTCGCGTTTTTCTCCCACGCTCTATATTTCTAATGTTGCTTCTAGTGACAAACAATCGATAGTCGATACCAATTCACACCCAGTTTTTCCCGAGAACGTTTCATAATAAGACCCGAATTACTTCTTGTGTACATTTTGTGCGAACGTGTCGTAATGTAATAGCCAATGTTTTGCATTTTGTAACACATTTATGTACTATACTCCAGGAACTTTAGACAAAAAATGTGCAACATATCGGAAAAATTCAAACCAAGCTGAAAATTTGTGTATACGTACCTTTAAGCTCCTCAAATAACCTCTAAAAAGTCCCACGGGTCCAGGTGTGGGCATAACTTTTGACAGCCAAAAAACGGTGCTAAAATTATCTTTTTTTGTTTTTTTGCCTATATATTCGTTCCTGTCGTTCTTACCGCTATGAAGTATGCGTATAAAATAAAGGATGGAAAGTTCTCTACAAAAACGGTGTGTAAAGTTTATTGATAACACTAGTAGTTTTTACATAATCGGGCATTGAAACTCCGGTAAACATTTTCTATGGATATTTTAGTGCATTTTATGATTACTCCAACAAACAACAAAACAGCAGAAAACAGTAAAAAGGTTATTTCAAAACATTAAATATACTGTCTTTGAATTTTTTATAGAATTGATAAGTAGTAACTACAAATACTGCAAGATTTATCACAAAGTAGCTTTCCGCCCGGGACTTCGTTCCTGTAGAAATTTGGGAAAATTATGTAGCCTATGTGTAATCCAGGGTGTCAGCTACCTCCATACCAAATTTTAACAAAATTGGTCCAGCCGTTTGAGCGTGAAAGAGTAACAAACATCCATACATCCATCCATCCATATACATCCTCACAAACTTTCGCATTTATAATATTTTTTACAAATTGCCTAATAAATAAAGAATTATGGTTATTAAAGGCAAAAATTAGTAATCAGATGCGTGATTCTGTAACGTGACGTGTTAAAATTAAATCCGGTGTTTCCACCTTTTTCCGTGGAAATGACTGATTTTATCGATAAAGTTTCATAACGTTTTTTGTAGAGAATTTTTCATTCATTCTTTTATTAGTACACCTCATAATTGTAAGATCAACAGGAATAAAGATATTTACAAAAAACCGAAAAAATATCATTTTTCTCACCGTTTTTTACCTGTCAAAAGTTACGCACACTTTTGCGTAACTTTTCAAAGGTTATTCAGAAAACTAAAAGGTAAGGTAAATTTTCAGCTTGGTTGGAATTTTTCCGAAGTCAAATGCTAAAGTTCCGGTAGTAATACACTATTGGTAGGATTGTATGTTCGTATTCAGTCAATATACGTCCCCACCAAGGGAGACGGGACTCCCTTCGAAACAGTGAACAACAAAGGAGACGGGACTCCCACAATAGTCCACCCATTGCGAGTTGGTGGACCGCGCGCCTTTCAGAAACTTAATATTCTCAGATGTGCGGGCTTCAATACGATGTTTTCCTTCACCGCTGAACAAGTGGGAATTAACAGGAAATCCATAAATCCGAAAAGGACGTATTTAGTTGTACAGGACCGAATTAAGATTTGAACCCACAACTTTTTCACCGCTGGGCGATTTGTATACAAGGTGTTTCAAAAAAACCCAAAAAAAATAAATTCCAAAATTTAATTTTAAAAGAGAAATCGCAACTCTAGTAATCAGTTGCACGGTTTGACATCTACAAAATCAAAGTTTCATATAATTAATATGACATACTTGTCATATTTGTAATAGAGCTGTGGAATAAGCTAAATTTTAATTAATTTTGAATTTTTATTTTTTTTGGGTTTTTTTGAAACACCTTGTATTAGGTGATGTTAATACGCCCAAGCCCATGATCTGAAAAACTTTCTCCATAACACTAAATATACAATTTAAAAAGAAGATTTGATAGAGAAACTAAAGCAATTAGCTTAATTCAATTCAACCAAGTTTGTTCTACTACTCCCTTATTGCCTTAACAGCATCACTTTTGACAATTGCTAGGTAAACTATCAATAATAATTTTAGTGAAAATTTCGAGAATTAATTATACACTCAACCTTCCTCTTGAATCATTCCGTCCGCGTCTATTGGTGAAAACCGTTTGAAAATACGTTCACAGTAGTTTTTGAGTTATTCGCGTTCAGACAGACGCGATGGAGGACTTTGTTTTTTAATACCGTGTGGTGATCGGTTGAGAATAACACCACCCCATCTCTTTCCGTGGGTGTCGTAAGAGGCGACTAAGGAAACACAAATGAGACCTGCCTCCTAGTAATCCATGCCAGGCAACGACACTTCATTTTTTTCTGAATTTGAGGTGAGGTGAGGTGTCCTATTGTAAGCAGTATGCTATTTTGTGTTCGTTTTATTGGATTATTTGTTGGCGCAGTGCGTGGTCTGACTCGATCACGCCACTTTTGTGCGTTGCTAGCTCACTGAGTCATCAACACCTGCGCGCTCGCCCCACCGGGCGGAGCGCCTATAAAAGGAGACGTTCACCCCTCTTCGAGGCAGAAGCGAGTTAGCCGTTGTACAGTGAAGAAAGGGAAGTTTTGCTGATGGGGACATTCGTTGCATGGCAGTTGAGGAGAGTAGTCGTGTCCTAAGAAAGTTTCCTTTGGACAGAACAACGCTTACAATTGTTTCTTGTGATGCGAGGCTTGGGACGGCTGTGAGGGGAGTAGGGAGGCCGTTCGGGCGTGTAGCCCATATTTTCCCAATGATGAGTCCAACCTCTGAAAGTGTTCCTGATTTTTATTGGTCATGTACGTTGGTGACGCTTACATCTCAGAAGCGGGATTGAACAACGAATAAACACGTAAGTAACACGCCCTAATCATTTTGTTTCCTTTTGATGTAGATATTTCATGATTAATTCGACACAACTGCAAAAAGCGACCAATTATAAAAGGGAATCACTATGAAGGTAACTGTTTTTAGTAATTTTTATAATTCTACATTTTGGCAGAGCTATTTTTACAACTATTATGTACAATTCGTAGAATAGTCCTTCTTTTACATAGAATGACGTAATCGATGTCTCAAAATACCAACTCGGTACCTGTACATACGTAAACGTACATTTTTGAACAATAATTATGAGTGCTTTGAAATTTTCTCTCTACCTACATTCAATCTATGATCGAGAACAAAACTGTTACCGAGAGAATAAAATATGGTGGCACCGGATTACTCGAACTGTGTGTAGGGGTTTCTTAAAGGGGGCCCGAAAGTTAGTTATTTTTGCGCTAGGAGTAGCCGTTTTGAAGATATGACCACTTTTATAAATGCCTTATACATTTTCATTATAGTTTTCTAGTTTGAATTTTGTTTGTTTTGTGATGTTGTTAGCAAAGCAAGTAGATAAGTAAGACACCGAATCTGGTTAACTACTACTGTTTATTTAAATTTAGGGGAGCTTAAATACTAATTATGACGTAGGTAGGATTCGTGTTACATGTTATGGATGGAGGCACGAAAATGGTGTCAAGCTTCTGTGAATATATTATGATATTACTGAATTAATTTGATATATTCCTTTCCATATAAGAAGACACGTGGACTCATTTTATAGAACCGATCTTGAAATGTTACCTGATATTATTTGAAGATATTATTTAATATTCTAGTTATATTTAATACCTACCCTACCTACACTACAGTTTGTTCTAGATTGAATACATTCGTAACGTAACTGTAATTTTATTAGCAGAAAGAATGGATGTTTGCGTTTTTTTTTTTTGAGTTTCAGAGAACATGCAGCAAAATGATGAAGCGTCGAGCAGACGTTTGGCTGCCCCACCGGTGGCAGCAGGGTTAGAGAGACGGTGGCGCGGCCGCATTCATGGCCGACCTCGAGGTCGGGGCGGGCACCGCAGTCGCGGCCCAAGACCCCAGAAGCGTGGATGATGTCGGATGCAGAGGTCAATAGCGAGGTCAAGGACAAAGTCATGGGTTTGGCCTTCTGAAGATCTACGCAACAGCCGTGAACGTTACACAAACCTGCAAGTAACGGTCAATGTCATGGACCGGGCAGGCGAGTTTAGTGCTGGTCACGGTCAAAGTCATGGACCGAGCACAAAAATGATTCTGCAGGTAACAATTGATATCAATTGATAACTCTCTTAAATTCAACACATACATAAAAGAACAATGCGATAAAGCAAAAATCACACTCATGCAATGCAAAAGAGCTGTAGGTAAAACCTGGGGTACCAAGCCACATGTCATGATGTGGATATACAAAGCAATCATAATTCCAAGAGTAACATACGGAGCAATTGTCTGGTGGCATAAAACCACCATACAAGCAAACAGGAATGAACTAGCGAAAGTACAAAGACTGGCAACCCTAATGATCACAGGAGCGATGAGAACCACTCCATCAGCTGCCTTAGATGTATTATTGGGATTGCATCCTCGGGACTTGGAAGTTAAAAAGAGAGCAATGGAGCAATGGTATAGGATGAAATAGAAAGGGAACTTCATGGATAAAGGACACACCATATTAGATGGAAAGTATGGAGAGAAGTTGTCAATGATACTTTCTAATAATGACCTCATCAGGAAAAAAAGTAATCTTTGACAAAAAATACAGGATCCATATAGGAGCTAGAGAAAGCTGGAGCTTGGACATACAAAATCCAAAGATAGTGTGTTACACTGACGGCTCCAGGAAAGAAACAACAAAACTATCAGGACTGGGAATACACATCATGAACCAGATTGACGGCCAAGTTACCATGCACCTGGGAAGATGCGCTAGCGTTTTCCAGGCTGAGGTGCTTGCTATTACAGAGGGAGTTAGAATAATAGACAGCATGATCACTGAAAACAAAGAGAACATCATAATATATAGTAATAGCCAGGCTGCTCTGAAGGCACTAAACAGAGCCGAAACTAACTCGGCCCTAGTAACAGAATGTAAGGAGGCTATTAACGCCTTAGCCAAAAAGACTAAAGTTACCATTGCCTGGGTGTCGGGGCACGAAGGACATATAGGTAATAAGATTGCAGACGAGCTAGCGAAGAAAGGGGCCGATAAGACATTTATTGGCCTGGAACCCAGGTTACCTATATCAAGTAAAATCAGTAAAGGAATAATAAGCAAGATAACAGAAGAAGCCAATTTAAGATGGAAGCACAACAAACAGTGCCGCCAGGCAAAAATCTTCCTAAAGACATATGAAAAAAGAAAGTCGAAGCAACTTCTAAAGCTAAATAAAAAGAACATCAGGATTGTAGTGGGTCTGCTCACGGGACACTGTCCCTTGAACCAACACCTAGCAATAATGGGCCTAAAAAGTGATCCCACATGCCCAGAATGTGACAAGGAGGAAACAAGTCTCCATTTCCTGACTGAGTGTCCAATATACGCGCTGGTAAGATGGGAGACAATAGGCATGGATGAGGTAAAAGAAGAACAAATGCAAGAGCTTAACATAAAGGATATAATCGGGTTTGCTAAAGCTTCGGGTAGGTTCAAAGAGGTGGAACTGTCAGTGCAGAGGTAAAACTCACGCGCTGTTGTGGGGAATTGGGTGAAATGGTCCCAAAAAGGTGGTCTGATCACCCGCCATGCCTGACGGGCGTCCCCTCCATAGATAGATAGAACGGTCAATGTCATGGACCGGACAGGCGAGTTTAGTGCTGGTCAAGGTGAAAGTCATGGACCGAGCACAAAAATGATTCTGCAGATTACGGTCAATGTCATGGACCGGGCAGGCAAGTTTAGTGCTGGTAACGGTCGAAGTCATGGACCGAGCACAAAAATGATTCTGTAGCCAAAGTCAGGGGCTGGAAAGTAACGGTGAGTCGGTGAGTCTGGACGTGAGCAATGAAGCCTAAGTGCGGCATTGTCGTCGAAGAGCACGCCATGGCCACCTTGGGTAACAGGAGAAAGCCGGCGATAGGACGAGAAAAAAAAAATAGGACTTTCAAGTGAAGTTAGTATGAGTGATGTTAGTATGGTAACATTGGATTTGCTATTGCAGAGTGAGAAACTACAAGTATAACTTAGTATGGTAACAATGGATTTGCTATTGCAGAGTGGGAAACTACAAATGTAGTAAAAGTTAATATTATAGTTTAGATTTGGTATTTGAGTATGAGATATTGATATTACAGTGTTTTAAGTTGGTATACAATGGGAAATCAGTATTATATTAAGAGAAGTCAGAATTGTATTAAGGGAAGTAAACCTAGTACTGTACTCTTTGGTAAATGTTAGCACGGTATTGACAATGAAGAAATAAATAAATCTGTAAAAAAAAAAATTGACCCATTTGGACAAGTATTGCCAAAGAGTCCAAAAGTATTGTTTTCAGCCATATTTTTGTTTAAACTCAACATAGACATACCGCGAGGACGCGATCTGTGAGTCAGTATGGCCGAATGTAAGCAGTATGCTATTTTGTGTTCGTTTTATTGGATTATTTGTTGGCGCAGTGCGTGGTCTGACTCGATCACGCCACTTTTGTGCGTTGCTAGCTCACTGAGTCATCAACACCTGCGCGCTCGCCCCACCGGGCGGAGCGCCTATAAAAGGAGACGTTCACCCCTCTTCGAGGCAGAAGCGAGTTAGCCGTTGTACAGTGAAGAAAGGGAAGTTTTGCTGATGGGGACATTCGTTGCATGGCAGTTGAGGAGAGTAGTCGTGTCCTAAGAAAGTTTCCTTTGGACAGAACAACGCTTACAATTGTTTCTTGTGATGCGAGGCTTGGAACGGCTGTGAGGGGAGTAGGGAGGCCGTTCGGGCGTGTAGCCCATATTTTCCCAATGATGAGTCCAACCTCTGAAAGTGTTCCTGATTTTTATTGGTCATGTACGTTGGTGACGCTTACACTATGGTCTTATGCGGTGTGGTAGGCTCTGTAAAGGGCCGTCTGGTTCGCGACCACCCTCCTACCGAAGTCCGACGCCAAACAGCTTGCTGTGTTCCGTCGGTGCGTGGGAGTACCAGTGCCTTTATAGGCATTTTCTGGGTTAACTCGCTCCATCGTCGACCTCATCTTTGACCTTATGGTCAAGATTAAGGTCAAAAGTTAACCCATCTTATAATAAATAAATAACAAAATATATATACTACCAGCTTTCCGCCCGCGGCTCCGCCCACTTGGACTACAGGTTATATCGTGCCCAACTGTGGGATAAAATGTAGCCTATGTGCTTTCCCAGGCTTTAATCTAACTCTTTACCAAATTTCATCAAAATCGGTTCCATATCGGTTCAGTACACAGATCACAGAAACGTTCAGTAGTTAAGGCGTGAAAGACGGATAGACAGACAGACTGAGTTACTTTCGCAGTTTATTATATATAATATATAATTATATATTCACATATATATATATATATATATATATATATATTATTATATTATACATATAGTAAGGTTGAATATGATATTAACTCTGACACCAGATCTAGTCAAGTCCGCCACACACTTGACTGTACCTATACGATAAAAAAACATGATTACCTTTAACACACCTTAGCGAATAGGCGTAGAGTCAGTAGGGTCAAAAGTACGAATTGTACGTATGTGTTTAAATCCTTTAATGTAACATCCTAAATAATCGAATATATTTGTATGTATGTATTTAATGCAACTTGGACTTATTTTTAGTAACATCCGATACTATATATCTATCTATACATATTATAAAGAGGAAAGATTTGATTGTTTGTTTGTTTGCATTGAATAGACTCCGAAACTACTGGACCGATTTGGAAAATTGTTTCACCATTAGAATCCTACATTATCCCCGATGGACATAGGGTACATGATTTTCCCGAATTCCCTCGGAAACGAAGTCCCGCGCGAGAAGCTAGTCTATACATATTATAAAGAGGTAAGATTTGATTGTTTGTTTGTTTGCATCGAATAGTCTCCGAAACTACTGGACCGATTTGAAAAATTCTTTCACCATTAGAATCCTACATTATCCGGGATGGACATAGGGTACATGGTTTTCCCGAATTCCCACGGGAACGAAGTCCCGCGCGGGAAGCTAGTAACATTATAAAGAGGCAAGATTTGATTGTTTGTTTATTTGTTTGCATTGAATAGGCTCCGAAACTACTGGACCGATTTGAAAAATTCTTTCACCATTAGAAAGCTACATTATCCCCAATGGACATAGGCTACATCATTTTCCCGAATTTCCACGGGAACGAAGTCCCGGGCGGACTGCTAGTATGAAATAAAGCTATTTTGAATTTGAATTTCAATCGGTAATAATTATTTGTTGTAAGTATTTGTTTTTCGAAATACGCTCTCTTGTTGTATTTGTTTTTCGAAATACCACTCAAATTGACACAGTTCATCTTTGAACCCAATATCGGACTTCGTAACTTCCTGTATATTTCACGCACGTTTGCTCCATATTGCTTCGGAAAAAAGGAAATGAAATTCCTTTTTTTATCTATACCCAGACCTTAGGTTCGTATTTTTGTTCGTCGACTGTATTTACGAGAAATGATTGTATTTGAGAGGCAGAGGTCTGAGAAAAAATCGATATGTGCCTAAATATGAATGTGTAAACAGCCGAAAATTGAGTTCTGTAGAAAAATTACATTTTTATTATTTATTTACAATAATACAATTTAATACAATTGACTTTATTTGCATACAGTGACAAACAGTACAATAAACAAGAACATAAAACATAGTGCACAACAAGGCGGCCTTATTGACAGGATGCTTTCTTCCAGGCAACCTTAGGGTAGGAAATCAGTAAGGTATAGAAGTAGATATTTCAACCGTGTGGTGATCGGTTGAGAATAACACCACCCTATCTCATTCTGTGGGTGTCGTAAGAGGCGACTAAGGAAACACAAATGAGACCTGCCTCCTAGTAATCCATCCCAGGCAACGACACTTCATTTTTTTCTGAATCTGAGGTGTCGTTCTATGGTCTCATGCGGTGTGGTAGGCTCTGTAAAGGGCCGTCTGGTTCGCGACCACCCTCCTACCGTAGTCCGACGCTAAACAGCTTGCTGTGTTCCGTCGGTGTGTGGGAGTACCAGGGCCTTTATAGGCATTTTCTGGGCTAACTCGCTACATCGTCGACCTCATCTTTGACCTTATGGTCAAGATTGAGGTCAAGAGTTAATCCATCTTATAATAAAAAAAAAATCACAAATCATTTATAATTTATATTGTACCTACTAACGACCCTCTTTGCAAGAAAACTGCATCAAAATCTGTTTAAACTACATGCATAGACTCTCGCTTTTGTCTGTATATACCTACTATCATTGTATTTATTAGATTCACAAAAAATATAAATAATATTAGCAAAACATCATGAATTACTTTTCAAACATCATAGACTAATAATTTATTTATTCACTAGCTATTCCACCCGGGACTTCGTTCCCGTAGGAATTCGGGAAATTATTAAGCGTATGTTACTCAGGATTAATGTAGCATTCTAATGGTGATTTTTTTTTCAAATCGGTCCAGTAGTTTCGGAGTCTTTTCAATGCAAAGAAACAAACAATCAAATCTTTCCTCTTTATAATATTAGTGTAGATTAATATAGGGCCTCCCTTCACTGTTTCGAAGGAAGGCCCTTGCTCCTTAGTGGGGACTTTTGTGGGCTGATGATGAATAATTATTAATGACTAGCTTTCCGCCCGCGGCTCCGCCCGCGTGGACTACTGGTTATATCGTGCCCAACTGTGAGATAAAATGTAGCCTAAGATGTCCTTTCCCAGGCTCTAATCTACCTCTGTACTAAATTTCATCAAAATCTGTCCAGCAGTTTAGGCGTGAAAGACGGACAGACAGACAGAGTTACTTTCGCATTTATAATATTATAGTAAGGATTATTAATTAAATAAATAAATAAAATAAACGCTACACACTCAAAGGCCCACAGTAAGGTTTTCCCTTGTGTCATGGGTCCCTTGGAAAACACGTAAAGACAAACACAAACACCCATGACCCGAGAACAAACATCTGCTTTTTACACAAATGTTTGCCCCGACTGGGGATCGAACCCAGGACCCGCCGATCAAGCGGCAGCGTCACTACCACTCGACCAAACCGGCCGTCAAAATTAATTAAACCCTATCTATTAGGAATATATCGTGGCTATACTTTCAGTTTACCTAGTGTTTCCTGACAATGTTTTCCCTCCCCATCCGTTTAAAAAACAAACTAAACCACCATTATTATGGAACCGATGCTAAAGTGACTTTATTGATATTAATGGCTTCCGTCCGCTACTTCGTTCTCGTGGGTAAAATTATTTGTCCATCTTAAAGTACCTTAAGGTAAAATATAGCGCTCGTAGCCCAGTGAGGTTAAGCAATGTACACAGAGGCAGGGAACCTGATGGGTGACCAACGTAGCAATTTATCACGAGCGTTTCCGTGCTTCGGAGGACACGTTAAGCTGTCGGTCTTGGCTGTTATCGATTGACTACAGTCGTTAAAACCAAGTCAGAGGCCATTGTGCGGTTTGGAAACTCTGACACCAGAGTTAGCCAAGTTCACCATACACTTGACTATACCTACACGATAAGAAGAAGAAGAAAGTAAAATTATTTTGTCCTTCCATGCTGGACTGGGAGTGACAGAAAAACTTAAAATGTGCCAGCTACCTACTCTTCCCAGGTATACAGTTAAAGTTAAGTGGGATGCGAGGGTTGTGCTGTATAATGGGCGAAAGGCAGACCACCTCTCACCATTTTGCAACTTCTTCTATCTGATAAACCTTACAGTTTGAGTCAAACGTGGCATCTAGTGGTTTAATTTAACGGGGTGTTAGAGATCATGGGCGTGAGCGTGTGTAAAATACTGTATTACAGGCTAATCGCCTATCAAGGCAATCAGACTCTCACCAATACTGAGTTAATATCTTTCACATACATTAATTATGACATTTGATTGATGAGAGAAATAAAAAACTTTATTTATTTACTTTCCAAATGTTATCATTATCATTATCAATATATTATTACGTTCTCAGGTCCTTTAGGTAATAAGTATCAGGTTACCACACGCGCGCAGTCTGTGCTGTTGCGATTAATATTGCATGCCATAATGGTATGTCACAGCGCACGTCATATTTTATATTATCATCTTATGTTATTTCTTTACCTGTAACATTGCAATAAATATATTTGATTTTGAATTTGAATCTGATAAGAGCGGTTTTGCAACGAAAATGGAGTAATCTGATGCGCTGGCCTCTGTACAATTATGGACCCAGTTTGGGCTCAGCAACGTAGGAGAGTGTAGGAAGTTTAACAGTCTTAATCTAAACATTCTAATAAATCTACATCCACACTAATATTATAAAGACGAAATATTTGTATTTTTGTATGTAACGATTAACCTAAAAACTACTGGACCGATTTCAAAAATTATTTCACTAGATGCTACATTATTCCTGAGTAACATAGGCTACATCATTTTCCCGAATTCCCACGGTAACGAAGTCCCCAGTGGAATGCTAGTAAAAAATAAAATGAAATTATCAGTCAAAATAAACAAATGTCAATTAAATATCAAATGCGGTTAGATGAAAAAATGGAGATTAGAGAACGTTAGTGGTCTTACGGTTCGGCTAGTGAATCGGACTATCAAGTTCGATCCCCAGTGCTGCCATGTACCACTGACTCGATTTGCTGAGTTGTGCTCTTACGATGAGGGAAAACGTCTTGACGATACCTGCACGTTCAAGCAATGAACTGGATTCATTACGTTCAGGCAATGAATGGCAATGAATCCAGTCAGGTTCCCCTGTTAGCAGGTTCACGAAGGTCAGATGGCGGTGATTTCACTTCACGTTCACAGAGGCAGGGAACCTCTGACCAACGTAGCAATTTATCACGAGCATTCCCGTACTTCCGAGGGCACGTTAAGCTGTCGGTCCCGCCTGTTGTCGATTGATTACAATCGTTAAAACCAAGTCAGAGGCCATTTCGGCGGTTTGAAAACTTTGACACCAGGGCTAGCCAAGTTCGCCACACACTTGACTATACCTACATGATAAGAAGAAGACTATGAATACCTGACCTACCAAATCCTGGATCATTGTCAAGCGTACCTCGATCACCTCCTTTCTAAGATTTATTTCATCACTATCTTACGATAAACTTGTTTATACTATTATTCTTGTTTATACTTCCTATTTAGGTATTGTATAATTAATTTATCTTCCCATATACAATTAAAATTAATTCTTATCAACTACTCTTTCATAATATATAATTTTCCACGTTAAAAACGTATGAGTCACCGACTTCAATCCCAACAACAGTTCGCACAAAGTAGATATCTAGTTTTTTGCGGACTACAATGCCTATTAGCAAATAACTACAAACAGAAATGTCATTCATTTATTTAGATGATGTTCTAGTTTGTAGTATATTTTGTTTTAGTTGATTTTTTTTAAAAGCGCTGAATCATTTTCGATAAAATTTATATGGGACCTCTTCAGGAGTATACTCTTTCGAACAAATAAAGAATTTTTAAAATCGGACAACAGTTGCCGGAGTAATCGCGTAACAAATATACAAAAAAAAATACAGTCGAATTGAGAACCTCCTCCTTTTTTGAAGTCGGTTGAAAACGAAACTGTCATATGGTATTGCATGGTATTGCGTATTGACGGCCGGTTTGATCGAGTGGCAGTGGTGCTACCTCTTGATCAACGGGTCCTAGGTTCGATTCCCGGTCTGGGCAAACATTTGTGTAAAAAGCAGATGTTTGTTCTCGGGTCATGGGTGTTCATGTTTTTTTTATTAATTATAAAATGGGTTAACTATTGACCTCAATCTTGACCATTAATATCAAAGATGAGGTCGACGATGGAGCGAGTTAACCCAGAAAATGCCTATACAGGCACTGTTACTCCCACGCACCGACGGAACACAGCAAGCTGTTTGGCATCGGACTTCGGTAGGAGGGTGGTCGCGAACCAGGTTCACCGCATAAGACCATAGGACGACACTTCAGATTCAAAAAAAAAAGAAGTGTCGTTGCCTGGGATGGATTACTAGGAGGCAGGTCTCATTTGTGTTTCCTTAGTCGCCTCTTACGTCACCTACGGAAAGAGATGGGGTGGTGTTATTCTCAACCGATCACCACATGGTTAAGACATAGACATAGACTAGACCAGTCTTTCCCAACGTGGGCGATAACGCCCCCTTGTGGGCGCTGCAGGCCTAAAGGGGGGCGGTAAGAGACCCAGAAAAAAAAGGGGGCGTTGTGTAGGGCTTTGGGGTCGATTTATAATTTCATCTACCTAGCTAGGAAGACTCATAAACACCGACTGAGCTCTCGACTCTCGACTACATCTTGTGAACATCAACTAATATTAATTAAGATATAGCTCAAACTCGGTTCGATATAATAGACCGCGGGCAATCATGTTTTAACAAGTTTTTGTTAAATAATCCGATTTGTACATTCCTGTATCAATCGGCTGGTTCTATAAACTTGTTCTTGCTTGTCGAGTACGATTGGGCGTCGAATGAGATAAACGAGTTTATGCACGTTTGTCTTATTCCTGTTGGTGCGTGCTGCTTATGCAATCCTATATAAACGACGTAAATTTATTTTATTTTCATTTGCGGTTTCGCGCATAATAGATAAGCAGTACTTCATTATAACACTTACGTATTTCTCAAAACAAAAAAATGTCGGAAGTAAAAAAGAAGAGACGGCAATACTCTGCGGAATATATTAAATTCGGATTTATTGAAAATCCCACAAACCCGTCGTCGCCTTTGTGTCTTCTATGTCTAAAAACATTTTCGAACGAAGCAATGAAGCCTTCAAGACTGCAAGATCATTTGAATAAAATGCATCCAGATAAGAAAGACAAGAATGTAGCATATTTTCAAGACCTAGAGAAGAAGCATAATACTCAGCCAAGTGTATCAAAACTATTTTCGGCGGCTGCTAAGCAAGATGACGACGGACTTCGAGCTTCGTACAATATACCTTTGTTAATTGCTCAAAAAGGCAAACAACACAACATCGGAGAAGAGTTAATTTTGCCAGCAATAAAGGAAGTAATAACTACTGTGCTTCATAAACCGGCCGCAGATATTATCCAAAAAATTCCTTTGAGTAATAATTCTGTGCAAAGACGAATTGATGAAATGGCTGAAAACATTGAAGAATCATTGTGCAATCATCTGAGGACTAGTCAATTCTCAATTCAGCTCGATGAGTCCACTTTACCAACTAATGAAGCGTTGTTGCTATCTTACGTGAGGTTTATTAAAGATGAGAAAATACTTACGTGAAGAACTATTGTTTGCCAGAAATTTGGAGACAGATACAAAAGGCGAAACCATATTCAATACATTGGAAAAGTTTTGTGAAGAGAAAGAGATTCCTTTGAAAAATATTATATAAGTTGCTACGGATGGCGCTCCGGCTATGACAGCGTACCTAAAAAATAAGGCTTCATAGCGTACCTAAAAAATAAAATTCCAGATGTCCTTGCTATACATTGCGTTATTCATAGACAACATTTGGTTGCTAGAAACTTAAGTGAACGACTATTTCAATCACTGCAATATGTCATCAATAAAATCCGTAGCAGCTCTTTGAATGATAGATTATTTCATCAGCTTTGTGTAACTAATGACGAAGATTTCAACCGTTTGTTGCTTCATACTGAAGTTCGTTGGCTGTCAAGAGGCAATTGTCTGATTCGATTTTATAACCTGTTTGACTCTGTGATAGAGTTCTTGGAAACTAAAGATACAGAACTGCGCAACAAGCTCATAACATCAAAGAATAATATAGCTTACATGACAGACCTGTATAAATTGTTCAACGACATGAACCTCCAACTGCAAGGCGATGAACTAAATTTAATTAAAACAAAAAATGTCGTTGCTGCTTTCGCAGCCAAACTGCTTCTGCACAAAAAGAATATGGGCAGACATGAGTTTCACAATTTTCCGAATTTATCAGTATCCTGCAGTAACGTCGACTTGTTTGCCTACTGCCAACATTTGGAAAACCTCCACATTGACTTCACCGAACGATACCAGGACATTTTAAACTTGGAAATACCAGACTGGGTGTTGGATCCGTTTTCAAATGTCAACATAGCAATGTCACCTCAGCTGGAAGAAGAACTTATAGAATTGACAACAAACGAAGAAATAAAAATCAAGTTCAAAAATGGATATCAAGAATTTTGGCTACAAAAACCGATCCTGCAATTGTACCCTGGATTGTGGTCAATTGTTCAACGATTCTTGATAGCATTCCCATCGTCATATTTGTGTGAACGTGGATTTAGTGCTGTGGCAACGCTGCTTACTAAAAAGAGAAATCGTTTGCGTGTTACCGAACGTGGCGACTTGCGGCTGTTTTTGAGTAAATTGGAACCTGATATCAACAAACTTATTGAACAGCATCAGATTCAACCTTCACATTAGTTTTTATATAAGAATTGATTATGTTTGTTTTATTTTCAATAAAAGATACTCTGTCCGAATACTATAAAGTTGCGTTTCAATAATCAGTTATAAGTACTTAGCGGTTTTTAAGTATGTTTAAAAAGGGGGGCGTTAAAAAATAATTTATTCTTAAAGTGGGCAGTAGACAAAAAAAGGTTGGGAACCCCTGGACTAGACATATACCTACTTTATTGCACACCATAGATGACACAAAAACATTACAATAACAGACAAGGACAGAAAACAGAAATGTACAAAGAGGCGGCCTTATTGCTAAGGTAGCAATCTCTTCCAATAAAGCTTGGTTTGTAGATAAAGCTTGGTTTGTGAACCGCTTGGTTTGTGAACCGATCACCACACGGCAAAGATGTCTGGCTTTGTGTGTGTTCCAAGGGACCCACGGCACAAGGGAAACCTTAGTGTGGGATTTTGAGTATGTATCGTTTATTGTTAAATATTATTTTATGAGCAAATTCAATACAAACAAAAATGAATTACGTCATAGGCTAGTATTTCATGTTAGCTAAGGTAAATGTTTAATACAGAAGTTGACTTGACAAGCCAGTCAGATACTGTAAATGACCGTAAAAATGATTTGACAACACAATCCCCTAGTGAAAGTTTCATCACCTCATACTCATTGTACGCTAAATTGCTGACAAACAAACCGACAAAAGAATAGATGGTAGAAAGTAAAAGTTCAGATACGGACTCAGCAGCAGGCGCTATGATAGATAAAATAAAAAATATTTAAATTTAAAGGACACAATAATGGCCTCTTCTTCTTATCTTGTAGGTATAGTCAAGTGCGTGTCGCGAACTTGACTAACTATGGTGTCACAGTTTTCAAACCTCACAATGGCATCTGACTTGGTTTAAACGACTGCAGTCAATTATATTATTAATATTATTATACAAGATGTTTCAAAAAAAACCAAAAAAAAGATAATTCAAAATTAATCAAAATTTAGCTTATTGCGCAGCTCTATTACAAATATGACAAGTATGTCATATTAATTATATGAAATTTTAAAAGATGTCAAACCGTGCAACTGATTACTAGAGTTGCGACTATTTCACTTTTAAAATTAAATTTTGGAATTTCTTTTTTTTTGGGTTTTTTTGAAACACCTTGTATAAACTTTATTGCACAAGAAAACAGGACATTATAGAAACAGAAACAAGGAAAAAAGTACAATAAGCGGCGTTATTGCTAAACAGCAATTTTTTCAAGGCAACCGGAGAAGAGAGATCAAGAAGAGAAAGATAGTATCGGGTGCAGCAATATTAAATAAACTACATAACAATAAGTAAGTAAGTACCTTATAAATAATATAATATATAACTCCATACCTAAAATGAAAATATTTAAATACACTACACATACCTACACACATATACAAAAAAACAAAAAAAAACATCCCTATACATATTATTATGGACAATAATGGAAAAACATTGCTAGAAACATATTTGATTAAGAAATTAATAGAATATATAAATTAATTGTTCTGAGGAGGCTTTTGAATGAAGACAGCGAAGAAGCCTTCGAAGGAGTCAATCGATAACAGCTGGGACCGACAGCTTGACGTGCTCTCCGAAGCACGGAAACGCTCTTTACAATTATGGTAAGGTTCCCCTGTTATCTGGACAACAATCCTGCTTTTAATGGCTTTTCAATTATAATGATACAATGTGGTGACAATTTAGTAATTACCTCTTTTAAGTAATTTTAAAAACATCCTGAATATTCTACGAAATAACTATATACAATTAAAATATTTTGTTTAACCCAAACATTCGATTTCTTTATAGACCAAGATCCCAGGACCGCCAGACCTTACTTATTTTCTCATAAACCAAATTTGTGGGAAATAGAAGTGCTAGTACGTACAAGTAATGTATGAATACCAGCTAACTTGGGCCGACGGCCAATTTTCAGCTACCAGGTCTGGGTGCTATAAAAAGTATTGTTATAGTTCCCTGAACATCATATACAAAAATCACGGCTCAGATTGTAGCTATAATCGCATAATTTACTTGCGAGCTGTAAAGCTTCCGGTAGAAATTACAGCCAACGGAGAGTGTCTGGCGGTGTTGAACATTAATTTTTATATTTAATTAATTAAATTATATTCTATAAGACATCAGCAGCCAGACTTCAAGACAAGTGTGTAATTTTTTGAAGTACCTTCAGAACCTGATAGCTGAAAATTGGCCGCCGGCCCAGGTTAGCTGGTATTCATACACTACTATTTCCCACACATTTGGTTTATGAGAAAATAAGTAAGGTCTGGCGGCCCTGGGATCTCAGTCTATTAACGGTTATACTGATTTTGATCAAATAAAGTTAAGAACATGCACAGACATACAATTACACAGATACTGCACCCCCTTTTTTATTTATTATTACACCCCCTTATTTGTCAGGGGTTAATAAAGCTTTGCTGTGTGGTGATCGGTTGAGAATAACACCACCCCATTTCTTTCCGTGGGTGTCGTAAGAGGTGACTAAGGAAACACAAATGACGACTGCCTCCTATTAATCTACCCCAGGCAACGACACCTCATTTATTGTTCTGATTCTAAGGTGTCGTCCTATAGTCTCATGCGGTGTGGTAGGCTCCGTAAAGGGTCGTCTGGTTCGTGATCACCCTCCTACCGAAGTCCGACGACAAACAGCTTGCTGTGTTCCGTCGGTGCGTGGGAGTACCAGTACCTTTATGGACATTTTCTGGGTTAACTTGCTCCATCGTCGACCTCATCTATGACCTTGGTCAAGATTGAGGTCAAGATTTAACCCTTCTTATAATAATAAAAAAGTTTTGGCTTTGACTTTGAAGTAAAGATGAGAGTAGTCCTCAAAGCTCCTAGAACTGGCCCTGTAACAGTGTTTACAAAACAATACATTGGGTATTCAATTGTATGACAGCATTGTGACTGGCACCAACTAACGGGAAACACTTATGTATTGACTGTCTTTTGTCTGTTTTCGTTTAGGAAATCCCTCTGATATTACACTACAGGCTAACCGCCTATCACCGCCACCAGTCTCTCATCAATACTTAGTTAATTTCTATTCACATACATAAATTGTAACATATGATGGATGAGAGAAATAAAAACCTTTATTTATTTAGTGGTGAAGCGGTAATAGCCCAGTTGGTAATGAACAAGACTTGTAATCCGAAGGTCGCGGGTTTAAATCCTGGTGCGGGCCTGTACCACTAAATTCGTCTTTTCGGATTTATGTACGGATTTCTAATTATCACTTGCTCAACGGTGAAAGAAAACATCGTGATGAAATCCGCCCGTCCAAAGAAATTCATTTTCGAAAGACGAGCGGTCCACCAACCCGCATTGGGCCAGCGTGGTGGACTATAGCCTAAATCCCCTTCGTGTTTCAAAGGGAGGCCAGTGACCCTCGGTGGGGACCTATATGGGCTGGTAAAAAAAAACTCTAAAACTAAAAAAAAAATTACCACCCCCAACATTCGATTAATTGCTTATAATTATAACTTGTGATAGTAGCTAAAAACTATCTCTTGCGTCAGCTTTCAAACAAACAAAATCGGTCCATTCGTTTAGGAGCTTCGATGCCACAGACAGACACACAGATACGAAGGCATACAGATACACAGATATACACGTGAAATTTATAACAACCCTCTTTTTTGACAGGGGTAAAAAGAACAGAAATGAAATAATAATATAAAGAAAGTAGCATTCTGCTCGGGACTTCGTTCCCATGGGAATTCGGGAATATTATGTAGCCTATGTTACTCAAGGATAATGTAGCATTCGAATGGTGAAAGAATTTTTGTAATCGGTCCACAGACCCTATATCGAGATAGACGGTAAAAGTTTACCTACCTTGCATGTAAAAAGTGTGATCCACGGTCACAGTTTTGTCCGACTTAAGGCGACTAAAGCACCCGATAAAGGCAGCACACATAGGAATAGTGCCATCTCCGTCTCTCAACAGGCCCGCGCCGGCAGTGCGAACAGTGTCGATACACGAAGTTTACGGACTATGAAAGCGTGCGTGCGTAAAAACATGTGCAAAACTTAGAAAAATGAGATTTATGGAAAGGCAACAGCTTAAATCGAAAAATGAGTTAACTACTTATCGAGAGTGTTCAATCAGGAACATTTTGATAGCAAATTCAAGTTCCTGTGTGCATTTTACTATCGTTTTTACAGCTTAAAAGATACACAATATTGGGTATTTAGAAGTGACTTTGTGAGCTTTTTCTATCGAACCAAAAGTGCTGAATCATGTATTCAGCAAACTACTTATCTAGTTTATGTCCTGAATATTACCGTAGTATTTTTTTCTTCGATTTAATGCAGTGCGTCATGCTTATCTACGCATCATAAAATCGTAATTTAGGTGCTGTAGTCGCCTAAAGTCAGTCCGCTTGAGACCTATTATTTTACTTAATTAAGCGCCTTTGAATCGTTTCCTCGCGGTCTTGATTTCCCATCACTAAATTTCGCTCGTGACGTCATCTTAAATACGAAAAACTCGACACGCTAGGTTCTCATACAGTTTGAAGCGCTCTTTTCGTCTATCTCGATATAAGTCTGTGCTTTTAAGTTTATTCGTTACATACAAAAATACAAATCTTTCCTCTTTATAATATAAGTGTAAATTGTACAAAACTTATAACAAATCTACTCTTGTAAAATGAGTCCAGCGCCAAGTTGCTGATGTTTACAGCGCTATCATGCTAAATTGTATGGGTGTCATATTCATAGACCTGTCTAACTTATTTCTGTAGTTTTTTACCTGTTACTTCATCCTTCATTTTCTTCCTAACGCTTCGTCCCTATATTTTTAAAAGTACTTTTTTCAAGCGATCAATGGTAAGCTGAGTACTTCTGAAAATATATTTTTTTATGTTACTTCAACTTTAATTTTCTTCCTAACGCTTAGTCCCTGTATCTTTGAAAGAAAGTGTACTTTTTCAAACGATCAATGGTAAGTTCAGTACTTTTGTAAAACAATATGGATGCAATAAAATATTGAGTTTAAAGCAGCGGTTCCCGAATGGTGTTCCGCGGAACCCTGGGGCTCCCTAAGAGGCTCTCAGGGGTTCCGCTAAAATTAAAGATTTCGATGTTCTTTACATCGAAATCTAAATCTTTAGTAGATATTGTAAATTGCTTCACTTTTGATATATTTAGTTATTTATCTTTAAAAGTCCTTAAAAATCAAACAATACTAACAATGCGAACAACAAACCACAAAGCCTCTGTAAAGTGTGATTTCACGTAATAAAACAGTGTTACCTACAGTTAGTTTACTTCTTATTTAAACTAAGGTTCCGCCCAAAAACGGTGACACAAAAAGGGTTCCGTAGCGAAAAGAATTCGGGAACCGCTGGTATAGAGTATGATAATGCAGATAACAAGTTAGCACGTCATAACCTGCGGGAATGCTGACAAAGACATGTAGGTGATACTTGCTCTAGCTATAGTGCTTATTTTATTTTATTTACTAGCTTTCCGCCAGTGGCTCCGCCCGCGTGGACTACAGGTTATATCGTGCCCAGCTGTGGGATAAAATGTAGCTTATGTCCTTTCCCAAGATCTAATCTTTCTCTGTACCAAATTTCATCAAAATCCGTGAAAGCGTGTCAGACAGATAGACAGACAGACAGAGTCACTTTCGCATTTTTATTATAATATAAGTAGGGAAGTAAGGATTTGTAATTAATTCTTGTAAAGGGCTTCTAGCGACCCATCGCACGCTTGTTTACGGCGCGTGCGATACAAATCGTGCACACACGGGTGTGCAAGAATCGCGCGAAGGTTTAAACGCTCTCGGGAAATTATTATTTTTAAAGTCGCATATCTGCCTCTGTTACATAAGTAACATTGTTATTAACATGGTAAGTCTGTCCTTTTGTTTGTGGTCATTCTCAAAAAAAACGACAACTCAATAATGTTCTCTGATTCTCTTAACTATAGTGATTTTAAATTATTACAGCGCATGAAAGAAACGTTTGCATGCCAAGCCAAGTGATAGATATCATTACTCAACAAGTTCGTGCTCTATAACTTTAGTTTTTTTTACCACCTGACAAAAAAAGAGGTGTTATACAAATAATAAAATAATAATAAAAATCGAATGTCGGGGGTGATATAATTTTGTTTAATTTTAGAGTTATCGCAATTTAATATTTGCTTTAAAATTATTATTTTTTTAAACATTTTCTTGATTATTGTAGAATTGTTTTTGATTATATTTAAAAAAGAAGTTTGCATGATATAGTAGCCTATAGAAGGACTATATTTTTTAAACAATTTCACTCTCTATAACTTGACTGTTTTTTTTTGTAATTTGTAGGCCTTTACTACACATGTGAGCCAGTTGTGCTCAAACCACGCCATTTAAAATCACGCTTCGACAAAGCTTCAACAGTAAAAGTACCAACATTGTATGGAGCAACAAACTGCCTTTATACCCTCCACAAGCTGTATCTACAAAACTCAGGGGCAGGGGCGGAAGCAGGGGGGGGGATCTTTAGGCCATCTGCTCATTATCATAGAAACAAAACTTTTTTTATTATGAGATGGGTTAACTCTTGACCCCAATCTTGACCAAGGTCAAAAATGAGATCGACGATGGAGCGAGTGAGCCCAGAAAATGCCAATTAAGGCACTGGTACTCCCACGCACCGACGGCACACAGCAAGTTGTTTGGCGTCGGACTTCGTAAGGAGGGTGGTCGCGAGCCTACCACACCGCATGAGACCCGCATTTTGTCAGTGTGGTGAACTATGGTCTCAATCCTCTTCATGTCTTGAAGGGAGGCCCGTGCCCCTCGATGGGTACTTATATGAGCTGATAAAAAACAAATTTAAATAACTTTACCTGCTGGGTACATTCGATCCCAAAAATCGAAGAAAACAAAATTCAAAATATAACTTTTAAGTGTGCCCCAAAGTTCCTGCCGCCGTCTCTACAAAGATGATCGCTTGTTCGCAATTTATTTTACAACTCAATTCAGCCAGATCGCGGTTTATGGCGCATTCGGCAGGCGCAATTGTTGAAATACTCACTTTGTTACTTTGAAGCAATCGGCGTTGGTTTTTAATGTTTTTGTGGTGCGATAGAGCTTATTAAGTAAGTGTTTCTTGTTTTATTAGACTGTTAACTGTGTGACAAGGATACGACAAGTTTTATGAGAGACAAGCTTTCCACCCGCGGCTCCGCCCGCGTGGACTGCAGGTTATATCGTGCCTAACTGTGGGATAAAATGTAGCCTTTCCCAGGCTCCAATCTATCTCTGTACCAAATTTCATCAAAATCGGTTCTGTAGTTTAGACGTGAAAGGCGGACAGACAGACAGACAGAGTTACTTTCGCATTCATAATAAATATTAAGTAAGGAAAGGATAAGAATAATCGAATAGTGATCTTAAACGCCACAATTTCAATTTTATTATTCAATTTCACAGTGTAAGCTTACAGCAAAATCACTTGTAATGTGAACATAACTATACAAAGAAAAGAGTTACAAAGATATTTAATTAACTATTTTTAAATTAAGTATTATAAAACGCTTATGGTAGAGTTGGGAACAGTGGCTCAGTCGGGTACACTGACTCGCGCCTGCATTTCCTATGTAGAGCAACAATATCTATTTGTCTCTTTCATTCATCGGTGTTTGAATATCGAGCGCTACCAATGAATGAAAGAGACAAATAGATATTGTTGCTCTATATAGGAAATTCTGGCGCGAGTCAGTGTACCTGACTGTGCCACTGTTCCCGACTCGACCCTACCCTCAGAGAGATATTCACAAAATGGTTTAGGGAAAGACAAATGTTCGGCGCAAATGGGACTTGAACTAACGACCCCAGGATTAGATCTCCTCGTTCTAACTACTGAGCTATCGTGCCTTCGAGTCAAGCGGCGAAATTTCTCATTTTTATTTCCCAAAAATATTTTCTTCTTATCCTGTAGGTCAAGTGTGTGGCGAATTTGGCTAACCCCGGTGTCAGAGTTTTCAAACCGCACAATGGCCTCTGACTTGGTTTTAACGCGTCAATCGACAACAGCCGGGACCGACAGCTTAATGTGGCCTCCGAAGTACGGAAACGCGTGCGATAATTGCCACTTTGGTCACCCATCAGGTTTACTCCCTCCCTGTACGTTGCTTTACCTCACTGATCGGTTGAGTTCAGCGAGTGCCACTGGGCGCTTCAAAAAAAATATTTTGAGACTTATAAAGAACTTAAAAATAAACATAACTTATATTTTTTTCCAGCCAACACATCAGCATTCTAGACCTTTATGACAAACTAGCTTATGCCCGCAACTTCGTTTGCGTTTTTTTTTATAGAATAGACACTACATTGATGGAACTATACATGAAATTGACGTTGGCCATACTGTATTACATTGGACCTGAAGACAAAGCTCTAACTCACTTCCCGTTCCCAGGGGAATTTTTAACTTTGCATTCACTAAGGTATATGCATGTCAAATTTCAAGCATCTAACTTATGCAGTTTAGATTTTTTCATACAACATTTTTTTCCCGCTAACTCTCGTTTCCATGGGAATTTTTCAAAATACAGCCCTAACTAAACTTTATATTTAGATATAATTTCTTATATCTATCTAAATTATATTTAGATATAATTGGTCAATCTTGACCATAAGGTCAAAGATGAGGTCGACGATGGAGCGAGTCAACCCAGAAAATGCCTATAAAGGCACTGGTACTCCCACGCACCGACGGAACACAGCATGCTGTTTGGTGTCGGACTTCGGTAGGAGGGTGGTCGCGAACCAGACGGCCCTTTACAGAGCCTACCACACCGCATGACGTTACCTCAGATTCAGAAAAAAATGAAGTGTCGTTGCCTGGGATGGATGACTAAGAGGCAGGTCTTATTTGTGTTTCCTTAGTCGCCTCTTACGACACCCACGGAAAGAGATGGGGTGGTGTTATTCTCAACCGATCACCACACGGTTAGACTTACTTATTTACACGGTTTATACTTATTTTATTTCGAATATCGATAAGCACATTGCACAATCGATCTTCGTGCGGGAGAACATCGTGAAGAAACCATCGTCAGTGTTCCTAGGATCACGAAAATGCTGAGCCGAAGGCTTTTTGGTACTAACGTAAGTATAATAAGTTATATGCTTAAAGTTTTTATAAATGTCTTATTGTAAAAATCAAATCAAATATTTTCTATTCCCGTAAACCAGCACGGGCACCCGGCAATGATGTCGTTTTTGAAATAAAATGTCATTTATTTACCAGTAAAGGACATAACAAATCAACAAGTAGCATACAGGGTGGAATTTTGTAATGCCACCTGAAGGGAAAGTATTCTTAATGTTTTTTATTATACAATCTTATAACTCGTTACACATAAAAGAGAGAGATGTAATGATTATGACATTTCTCTTTTTTGTTGGGAGATAAAAATCGGTTCAATAGCTGTCACAAAATTCTTTTTTTGAAAGATCAACACTACATGATTCTACATGTGATATTCTTATTTTTTTTACTTTCCATACTACTAAGAAAATCAGTAGGCGAAAATTTTTGTCATATTTCGAACCATATTCCTATGGGAAAGTTTTTCAATTCAGCTGGCTAATTGACATTATTAATTAACTAATTTAAAGTCATCCAATATAAAACAGTTTGGCAGAAACTTAATCATGTCATCAATGTGTACATGTTGTAAGAGACAGCTTATCAAAATCAAAAATCCTGAATTTAGGGCTATCATACGTATTTTTGTCAGAAAATTTTTCTAATTATATTGATTTTTATTTTCATTTCATTTACTCTAGAACTTTATTAAATTATTTATTTATTGCTTATCGTAAATCAAGTACCTATACTCCGTAATTTGACGGTCCCATTAAAAAAAATTGTGTTAGCCGATATTCGTTAGAAATACCTAGAATCCAGTAATTACTAAGCTTGTCCTTTATACCCTATAACCAACACTCGTCTTCTTGCGAATGATAAAAAAAAGTTCATTTCTAATTTGATTGGATACTATTTCCAACCGGTTAAGTTCTTTGAGTTTCCTATCCGAGTATAAAAGGAAAAACTCATTTCTTACAAATACTTAATTGAGTTCTCATTTCTATACAAAACCTTAATCCAATTACTTAAGTTTTTTCTCTTATTTACTTCGACCTACGCAGGAATAGAATAGGCGAATCTTAATATACAAAGTCGGGATTGTTCGAACACTTATAACTCAAGTACGGCTAGACCGATTTTCATGGTTTTTGATTTGTTGTATTTGTCTCCGTCCCTAACAGCAAAATAACTATTAAAAACTTGGGAAAATTTACGAGAAAATTCCTAGTAAAAGCTACCATTATTATAAAACAGTTAATAATTATATTAGTGTGTTAAGGGACTACAGCATCCGATAAAGGCAGCACACATAGGAATAGTGCCATCTCCGTCTTTCAACAGGCCTGGGCTGGCAGTGCGAACAGTGTCGATACACGAAGTTTACGGACTATGAAAGCGTGCGTGCGTAAAAACATGTTCAAAATTTTGAAAAATGAGATTTATGGAAAGGTAACAGCTTAAATCGAAAAATGAGTTAACTACTTATCGAGTGTTCAATCACGAACATTTTGATAGGAAAATCAAGTTCCTGTGTGCATTTTACTATCGTTTTTACAGCTTAAAAGATACGCAATATTGGGTATTTAGAGGTGACTTTGTGAGCTTTTTCTATCGAGCCAAAAGTGCTGAATCATGTTTTCAGCAAACTACTTATCTAGTTTCTGTCCTGGATATTACCGTAGTATTTTTTTTCTTCGGTTTAATTCAGTGCGTCATGCTTATCTACGCATCATAAAATCGTAATGTAGGTGCTGTAGTCGCCTTAAGCAATAAATAACAAGGGCCCACTTTAAAATATGATCTTGGTGAATTTTTAAATCTGTTACACGAAGCTGATCTTTCCAACAACACTTTTTGATAACAATTACTTTGTGTTTTGTTTTACAAGTCATAAAATACTGTGAAAATATTCTATCTACACATTTTTCTCTCTGAAATACCAACTGTTTGCAGATTGCAGATTAATCTTGCAGCGCCACCTCAGATTCAGAACAAATTGAGGTGTCGTTGCTTGGGTTGGATTAATAGGAGGCAGGTCTCATTTGTGTTTCCTTAGTCGCCTCTTACGACACCCACGGAAAGCTATATAGCAAAAATATTATATTACAGATCAGAAAGTTTGTGAGGATATTTGTAACTCCTGCAAGAAAAACTACTGTATGGATTTTGATGACAGTTTCCTGTAATATATCAGAATAACACACAGGCTACAAAATTTTCTCAAAATCCCTCGAAAATGAAATCCGCGCGAACAGATAACAATTGATAAACTGGTCAGGAATGGTAAAAGGGGCGGATCAAAAACCATTAAAATAACAGTTGATTACAAAAAATATGAAATTAAATAAAACAAAAATGTATCACCGTGTTTCAAATTTTAATAATATAACTAAAAATTAACACACGGAACAAACATAAACAAACATAAAAAAAACATGGCACTTATCTAAGATTCCTAAACCTATTTTAAATTAATGTTTCTACCCTGTTTCTAAAAAAAATCTTTGAAAAACCTAAGAACTTTTCACTGAATACGATCCATCTGAATCGTAAAAAGGCTTTTTGAGCGGGCCTTCTTTATAGTAATCATAGTTTATACTAGGACTACCTTTTAGGGAACCGTACCTGTCGGGTCCATAACTATCTATGTGATACGAATACGGCTCGTGTTCGTAGTGATCGTTATAACTGTGATCGTTATAACTGTGATCGTGATGTCCATGATCATAAACTTCATACTCAATGTATTCTTCGTGATGTTTCTTCTCCTTCAAATACGAAGTAAACCAGAGAAGAAAATGCCATGCTTTCGTAGCCAAAGCGTAGAAGATGAATCCATAAACAATCTTCAATATAAACAGCTTCGATGCGGCAACGTAGAAAAAATGAACTGTAAACAAAGGAAAAATTGTTTAAATTTGAATATATTGTAAAGTCTAAAGAAATATTCACATAATTTTACTTTGACACTAGTTAAAAATTTCAAAATTGACAAAGATTGCTGTTTATCTAGAATGTTTTCTCCGATTTTATTGTCTCCTAGAAGTAAATTTTTTATTTTTTATTTAGGATAACAACGGCTTTAACATTTTTATTTTATTTAAGATAGTAACAACGTGATAGTAGACAGAGATTATTGTCATACTGCTAGAGTTTCTAAGCCAAATGATAAAGTACTAGCTTTTCGCTCAGGACTTCGTTCCCGTGGGAATTCGAGAAAATTATATACCCTATATCACCCGCTGTGAAAGAGCTTTCTATTGGCGAAAGAATTTTTCAAATAGGTCCAGTAGTTAATGAGTTTATTCGTTACAAATATACAAAAATACTATTATTTCCTCTGTATAATATAAGTGTGGATGGGCGATCACATAGACTTCGGTTAATAGTTTTGCTACCCTAAATTTGCGTCTTCCAAAAATTGCTTAAGCCCACAATATCTCACACACACAGGCTGAGCACCCGACATATCTACAGAATTCAAACCTAGGAATAAGGTGTCAAGTGGTGATATTGTTATAAATCCGGGGATGATTCGACGCTTTGCCTAACTGACTACTTTATTTTGTTAATTCGCAACTTCCCTAATTCGACACTTTCTTTAACCGGACTTATTCCTTTTTGGTTACTATTCTATTTCGTAACTTCGGTACAACCGATAAGAAAATTTAAATTGAAATATGGCATGAGATTAATATTTGAAATTCATAGACATATTTTGTTAAAACACGATTCTAAGAAAATATTTTCTTAGAATCGTTTCGAAAGGCGCGTTTTCGAAAGGCGCGCGGGCGGTGTACAACCCGCATTGGGCCAGCGTGGTGGACTATGGCCTAAATCCCATTCGTGTTTCGAAGGGAGGCCTGTGCCCCTCGGTGGGGACGTATTATGGGCTGATAAAAAATGTGATTCTAAGAAATAAGTATGAGTGATACAAAATAAACACAGGTGTGTTACCTAGCAATATACTACATCGACATAAAAAGCGTCTAGACCAATAAAAAATGAAAGTAATTTTCATTTACTGAAAGTAAATAGAAAAATGTTTTTTACAAAACCGAGTGATGAATCGAAAACGTAAAAAAGAGGTAATTCCTAGAAAAAAACTGTATTTGAGTTTTCTAAGTGCGTTTGATTTCTTTATTATTGTAATTTGTACAGTTATAAGGAGTACTAGTCATAATCATAACCTACAGTACAGTTCTACTATACTACACAACAACACATCTACTCTTTAAGTACTAAAGAAAACTCTAACTCATTCGTACTTAGCCATGGTTGTACTAAAACAAAAGGTTAATAAAAACATTTTTTTTTACCAGTCCATATACGTCCCCACCGAAGGGCACGGGCCTCCCTTCGAAACATGAAGGAGATTTAGGCCATAGTCCACCACGCTGGCCCAATGCGGGTTGGTGGATTTTTTAATAAAAAAAATTTTTCGGAAATGAATTTTCTTGGACGGGCTGATTTCATCACGATGTTTTCCTTCACCGTTGAGCAAGTGATAGTTAGAAATCCGTACATAAATCCGAAAAGACGAATTTAGTGGTACAGGCCAGCACCAGGATTTGAACCCGCGACCTTCGGATTACAAGTCTGGCTCATTACCAACTGGGCTATCATAAAACAAAAATAAAAAACATTAAAACAAAAGTTTATGTTTCTGTTTACATGAGCCATCTTTGTAAAAAAACAGACTACGCACCTAATAATGCTGCTTAAAAGTGCTCAAAATGCTGTCCAAAATAGTGTAACTATTATGTTGAAAGCCAGGATTGTAGTGGTGTTTCGATTCGGCATTTTTCAAGCTTGGCCAAATGTTCGGGACATATCGGAAAATGGCTAGAATCCATGCCATGACGACCATAGCTTTCATACTAATCACTATCACAGCAATCGCTAGAAATAGTTTAGCTAGGCCTGCTTTTGCAGCTAATAGGACAGCGAGATGAACTGCAACAAACAAACGAATGTTTAAGTAATATTAACTTTCATTCTGGTGGAAAAGTATTTTATCTCACTTCCCAACTACAAACTATAACTGTACTAGCTTTCTGCCCGGGACTTCGTTCCCGTGGGAATTTGGGAAAATCATGTAGCCTATGACTAAAGTTAAAATAATTTTTTTATTAAAAATTAAAAAATTAATTACTATTCATTTAGGAAAAAATCCAATAAATGGGGGTAAACCTCCTAAAGATAGAAAATTAATTATTAAAAAAATTTTAATTATAGGATTAAAATTTATTATAAATATTTGATTAATATAAAATAAATTTAATGAATTAATTAATCCAGAGTGTCAGCTACCTCCATACCAAATTTTATCTAAATTGGTCCAGCCGTTTGAGTGTGAAAGAGTAACAAAAATCCGTCCATCCATCCATACTTACAAACTTTCGCATTTCTTTTATTTATTTTTATTATAAGATGGGTTAACTCTTGACCTCAATCTTGACCATGGTCATAGATGAGGTTGACGATGGAGCGAGTTAACCCACAAAATGCCAATAAGGCACTGGTACTCCTACGCACCGACGACGGAACACAGCTAGCTGTTTGGCGTCTGACTTCGGTAGAAGGGTGGTCGCGATCGAACCAGACAGCCCTTCACAGAGCCTACCACACTGAATGAGACCATATGACGACACCTCAGATTCAGAACAAATTGAGGTGTCGTTGCCTGAGCTGGATTAATAGGAGGCAGGTCTCATATATGTTTCCTTAGTCGCCTCTTACGACACACACGGAATGAAATGGGGTGGTGTTATTCTCAACCGATCACACACGGCATTTATAATTTTAGTAATGCGAAAATCACGTTGATTTGTTACACCGTTAATTCTAAAATTATAAAAATTGTATCACCAACGACATTAGATTGCTTATAATTTTTTAACGGCTGAACCAATTTTGATCAAATATGTATAGCTAAGAACCATTTCGATTACGTCAAACGCATCGAAATCTGTCCAAGCGTTTAGAAGCTACAATGCCACAGACAGACACACAGAAACACAAACATTCAGCTACAAAGAGACACAGATACACATGTCAAACTTATAACACCCCTCTTTTTTGTCGGCTTTAAAAAAACAAACAGGTAGGTAAGTAGATAAGGGTTTGACAGTACTCTAAAGTTCTACAGCGGTTTTTTTATTAGTGATACCTTACGCTTAGAGAAATTTTTTGTTTTCTAGACATTCAGTTATATTAGAGGATCGTATTCACTTAAAGCGGTGATAGCCCAGTTAGTAATGAGCCAGACTTGTAAACCGAAGATCGCGGGTTCAAATCCTGGTGGCGCCTGTACAACTAAATTCGTCTTTTCGGATTAATGTACAGATTTCTTATTATCACTTGCTCAACGGTAAAGGAAAACATCGCGATGAAACCCGCCCCGTCCAAGAAAATTCATTTTCGAAAGACGAGCGGTCCACCAACCCGCATTGGGCCAGCGTGGTGGACTATGGCCTAAATCCCCTTCGTGTTTCGAAGGGAGGCCCGTGGGTACGTATATGGGCTGGTAAGAAAATTCACTTTAAGAAAATGTTTAAAAATAAAAGTTAAGAAAAGGTTTAGGAGACTATTCGCTTGGTACCCTTTTAAGGCTTATCTCTTTTCTTTGACAATTTCAACAGACTTTTTACTGAGCTCAAATGTTTAAAAACAAATAACTTGCATAATCTTATGTGAACCTTTTACTAAATCTTTAACTTTCAAATCATACTCATAGTAATCGCTAACAAAGCTGAGTATAATTATTATTTTCTAATTAAAGTGCAATTAATTAGAAAAAAAAATATTTGAAAAAATAAATAACACTCATTATTACATTCATAAAGGAAAAGATTCCCTACGAAGCAAGCTTTTCTCAAAAAAATCATTTGAAGACCCAATATTAAAAGGACTTCTGCACATAAAATGAAGAAAGAAGATAATTATGAACAATGCCATTTAAGACTGTAATCTTAAATTAAAAATATTAAAGTCTCTTTGAAGTGTTTTGGAAGGCTACTAGTGCAAATAAACGAATTAATCAGTAAATTAAATATTTATTACGCGACATCACAAATCACAGAATTGAATGACAGGACATTTTTTTTTATCAACGATAAGTAGCAGAGGTTTTTGATGTCATAGATTCCAACACTCCTCCTCATCAGAATACCTCTTGCTACTAAGGATCCAACCCAAGCTGCACCCGGCACTCCTCAAACTTTTTCTTAGGCAATGCCTTCGTAAGAATATCTGCGGGCATCTCCTCAGTTCTTAAGTACTCTACTCCAATCACACCTCTTGCGGTTACTTCTCTTATATAATGTTGACGAATATCAATATGCTTCGACTTTGAAGTTATGACAGGATTGCAGGATAACTTTTGTGCTGCTTGATTATCATTATAGATAATAACCTTTTCTTGGTTGTCTTTAATGTCAGCGTGCAGTCTTTGCAGGTGAATGGCTTCTTTAGCACATTCTGTAAGCGCCATGTACTCCGCCTCCGCTGTGGATAGTGCGACAGACTTTTGTTTCCGGGACTCCCAGCTTATAGTAGCTCCACTTTTTATAAAACAGTGTCCAGTGTATGACCTTCTGTCTAAGTTGCATGATGCCCAGTCTGCATCTGCATACCCCTTCAGGGTTTTATCTTTAGTTTTTCGAAAAGTCAATTTTAAATCTTTAGTCCCTTTTAAATATCGCAAGACTCTTTTAGCTGCAGTCCAATGTTCTTTACCATAGCAAGTATTGTACTGACTTAGGCGGCTAACGGCGTTTGCGATGTCCGGTCTTGTCGCAACTGACAAGTACATCAGGGCTCCAATGAGATTTCTATACGGTAAATCTTCATCTATCTCCGTTTGTTTTTCTAGTTTTAAATTAATTTCCATCGGTGTGGAGACTGGCTTGGCGTCTTGCATATTAAACTTTTCTACAATTTCTTCAATGTATTTCTTTTGTGACATGGTAATAACGTCTGACTTGCAATCAAACTCTATTCCCAAGCAATATTTTAGCTCTCCAAGATCTCTCATTTTAAATCTTTTGACTAACTCATTTTTAGTCTTTATAATAGCTTTTTCGTCCTTATGAATGATTAAAATATCATCAACATAAACACAAATTATTACAGGTTTTGGCTCCGTTGAGGAGACATAAACACATGGATCAGCTGCAGGCTTGAAATTCATTTCTTTTAACCTTTCATCCAGTTTCTTGAACCATTGCCTGCCAGACTGCTTAAGTCCATAAATGGCTTTATTGAGTTTACAAGTCGTCTCTCCTTTAGTTTTTCTCAGATCTTCCAACATCTTTTTGGCTTTTGTAAAAATGGTAAGATCTTTATTTGAGCTTTCTTCTAAAATTATGTCACTTAAATATTTTTCTAAATTTTGTGGTTTTTCGATAAACAAATTTTCTTCAATTGTACCATTAAGAAAAGCAGTAACAACGTCTAGTTGTCTTATCTTCAAATTTTCTTGTGCAGCTTTGGCCATTAAAGTTCGTATGGAACTTAATTTTACTACTGGCGCGAATGTTTCCGAATAATCAATACCAGGTATTTGGCTAAAACCTCGAGCAACTAGTCTAGCTTTCTTTCTTATGACCTTTTTATCTGCACCAATTTTTTCTTTCAATATCATCTTGCACGTTACTACATTGTGATCTTTTCCTTTTGGCACTACAGACCAAGTTTCATTCAATACATGGGCTTTTATTTCTTCTTTTATTGCTTCTTCCCACGAATCGTCAAGCTTTATTTCATCACATAAGTTGGACATATCATAGTCTTTTGCCCAAACTGGTGATTTCTTGGTCCTTTCAGGCCTTTGACTTGTAGATGGCTCATTTTCTGTATATGAATCACAGGCTTCAGTTTCTGTGATATTTTCTTCGACGCAATCTTCGAAGGGTTCTGTTGCATCTTCTTCGATGCTTTCTTCTAAATAAAACTGTGGTGGCAAACCACTAAACTTTTCAATTTCTTTGTCAGTTTTATTTTCTTTATTTTTATAATACATTTTATTTACAAATCTAACGTCACGACTTATTATCAGCTTATTTTCGACCCAAATTCTGTAAGCTTTGGCGTTTTCACAGTATCCAATAAAAATCCCTTTTTCTGCTCTTGGTGCGAACTTCCGCTTTCTCGTTTTATTTAAAACAAAAGCTTCAACTCCGAATATTTGGAAATGTTTGACTGAGGGCTCATAACCAACCCATCTTTCAAAAGGCGTTTTATTGGTAGCCCTGGTTGGTACTCTATTGGAAACATAGTTGGCCGTAAATATAGCTTCAGCCCAGAAACTTTCCGGCAAATTTGATTCAATTAGCATGCATCGTGCTTTTTCTAACAAAGTTCTGTTCTTGCGTTCTGCTAAACCATTATGCTGTGGCGTATATGGTGCTGACAATCTTCGTGCTATGCCATTATTTCTTAAGTAAGTGTCAAATTCTTGATTACAATACTCCTTTCCATTATCAGTTTGAAGAACTTTTATTTTGCACTTTGCAAATCTTTCCATTTCTTTTTGATAGTCCTTAAACTTTTCTAGAGCTTCATTTTTATTTTTAAGAAAATATACTCTGCAATATCTACTGTATTCGTCTATAAAAGTAATGAAATACCTGTGACCAGCTTTACTTGGTGTTGGCATCGGACCACATAGATCAGAATGTACAGTATGCAGCTTCTCTTTAGCTTTCGTTTCTTCGCTCCTTTCTTTTGGATATGGCAAATTTGTCATCTTTCCTTTCACGCATATTTCACAGTCTTCTAATTTGTCATTTATGTTAAAGCTTAACCCTTTTACTATCTTATTTTTCAGAGCTAGCTTTAGATCGCTTTCATTTAAATGACCTAATTTTCTGTGCCACTCATTAATATCACTCTCTTTGGTATAATGAGATTCTTCATTTTTATTATTCATATTATTTACATAATATAAACCGTTTTCCTTATAAGCCTTTAAAAAATTTTCTCCAGACTTGTTTGTCACTGTGGCATATTTATCATTAAAAATAACTTCGCATCCTTTTTCTGTGGCTTTAGCAACCGAAATTAAATTAATGGTTAGACTTGGTACAAACAAAGTATCAGTTAGATTGATAATCTCTTTCTGTACTTTCATTTTCACTAGTCCCTTACCTTTTATTTCTTCTGACTTGTCAGATGCCAGCTGAAGAGTTTCATTAAGCTCTGTCATGTCGTGAAAAAGGTTTTTGTCATTGCACATATGGGATGTGCATCCACTGTCCAAACACCAATTATTGGTATTAATTTTTTCTTTGTATGTTTTCAAGCATAATTCTTTAGAATACAGGCTATTCTGCTGCTTATGTTTTGACTTGTCTTTAAACCAGCAGTCACTTGTTTTATGCCCCAACTTGTTACAGTTGTCACACTTTACTTTTTGTTTGAATTTGTTTTTATTTTTATTTCCCTTTTTATTTTTGCTATAATACGCTTCATCTTGTTGCGTTGCTGATGATCCTGATGCATGGCTATCTCTGTTCCTCGCTTCACTCTCTTCAATTATTTTTATTTTTAGCTCTTCAAGCGCCGGTAATCGGTCGCGAGATTCAATTGCAACCCTAAAATTTTCATAAGAGTCGGGTAGACTGTAGAGCATCATAATTGTGAGCAAGTTTTCATTTATTTCCACGTCCATGTCTTTAAGCTTGTCTACAAGATCAATAAAGTTATTAATATGGTCTCGCACGTCATCGCCATTTTGCATTTTCGCCTGAAGCAATCTTTTAAGTAAAGTCGCCATCCGCGCAGGTCCACGGCTTTCGTATGCATTTTTCAATGTATTCCACAATTCCAGTGTGGTTTTACATGACTTCACCAGCTTTAGCTCACTTGGAGAAATAATTAGCAATAGCTCGGCTCTGGCCAATGCGTCTTTTTCTGGTTCTTCTTTTGCAGCAGTTGCGCTCAAGAACTTTGAAAGTCCTGCTTTTATAAGCACTGCTTCCGCTTGAACTTTCCACGTATCATAATTTGTTTTTGATAGTGGTTGAATATTTGAATGAAATTTTGACGTAGCCATTTTTGCACAAACTATTTTTTGTTTTTACTGAATTTTTATATTTTTACGTTATTTTTGCTGCACTAGCAGGCTAGGACGCTGGGCCCATAACCTGAAGTGTTTTGGAAGGCTACTAGTGCAAATAAACGAATTAATCAGTAAATTAAATATTTATTACGCGACATCACAAATCACAGAATTGAATGACAGGACATTTTTTTTTATCAACGATAAGTAGCAGAGGTTTTTGATGTCATAGATTCCAACACTCTTTATAATGGAATGCCGAAGCCAGTATAGGACTTCCTCTGCTATTATTAAAGAGCAAATTGCTGAAACATTCTATTCTTTTTAATTTGCTTCTGATCGCGACATCTTTAGCTTTAAAAAACCGGCCAAGTGCGAGTCGGACTCGCACCATTACCATTACCTTTACCTATATAAAAACGGTAAAAAAAATCACGTTTGTTGTATGGAAACCCCCTTAAATATTTATATTATTCTATTTTTTGTATTTGTTGTTATAGCGCCAATAGAAATACATCATCTGTGAAAATTTCAACTGTCTAACTATCACGGTTCATGAGATACAGCCTGGTAACAGACGGACGGATGGACGGACAGCGGAGCCTTAGTAATAGGGTCCCGTTTTTACCCTTTGGGTACGGAACCCTAAAAAGTAGCCTATCTCCCTTTCTAGTTCGTCTGTATCCTTGCGTGAGAGGAAAGCCTTCAGGCTTCTTACACTAAAGAGCACTTAAATCTTGATAGTTGCAGCTTTATATAGTTCTTATGGCGACTACAGCACCCGATAAAGGCAGCACACATAGGAATAGTGCCATCTCCGTCTCTCGACAGGCCTGGGCCGGCAGTGCGAACAGTGTCGATACACGAAGTTTACGGATTATGAAAGCGTGCGTGCGTAAAAACATATTCGAAAGTTAGAAAAATGAGATTTATGGAAAGGTAACAGCTTAAATCGAAAAATGCATTAACTACTTATCGAGAGTGTTCAATCACAAACATTTTGATAGCAAATCCAAGTTCCCGTGTGCATTTTACTATCGTTTTTACAGCTTAAAAGATACATAATATTGGGTATTTAGAGGTGACTTTGTGAGCTTTTTCTATCGAACCAAAAGTGCTGAATCATGTTTTCAGCAAACTACATAACTAGTTTATGTCCTGAATATTACCGTAGTATTTCTAAATACCCAATATTTGTATCTTTTAAGCTGTTAAAACCATAGTAAAATGCATACTGGAACTTGGATTTGCTATCAAAATGTTCGTGATTGAACACTCTCGATAAGTAGTTAACGCATTTTTCGATTTAAGCTGTCACCTTTCCATAAATCTCATTTTTATAACTTTTGAACATGATTTTACGCACGCACGCTTTCATAGTCCGTAAACTTCGTGTATCGACACTGTTCGCACTGCCGGCCCAGGCCTGTTGAGAGACGGAGATGTCACTATTCCTATGTGTGCTACCTTTATCGGGTGCTGTAGTCGCCATAAGAGGGCAAGCTCAGACGTTTTTGACGCACGTTTTTGATAGCTCAGACCATTGTTCTTCATTTTATTATCTACTACATAGATTTCATCCGTGTGGTGATCGGTTAAGAATAACACCACCCCATCTTTTTCCGTGGGTGTCGTAAGAGGCGACTAAGGAAACACAAATGAGACCTGCCTCCTAGTAATCCATCTTAGGCAACAACACCTCAGTTTGTTTTAATCTGAGGTGTCTGAGGTGAGGTGTCTCATGTGGTGTGGTAGGCTCTGTAAAGGGCCGTCTGGTTCGCGACCACCCTCCTACAGAAGTCCAACGCCAAACAGCTTGCTGTGTTCCGTCGGTGCGTGGGAGTACCAGTGCCTTAATTGGAATTTTCTGGGTTAACTCGCTCCATCGTCGACCTAATCTATGACCTTGGTCAAGATTGGGGTCAAGAGTTAACCCATCTCATAATAAAAATAATAAAAAAATAGATCTAAACGAGTTATAAATGTTGTCAATTCTATAAAACACTTGAGACTCATTAACAATGTGTTGTATTTTTCTTTTTACACCAACTAATGAACGAGCCTCAATTTAAAATAAAGTTTTCATAACTTTATGGGGAGTTTAGGGAAAGTTCTTTAGTTCACAAATTAATTTTATAATATAAGTAAAAAAAATGTTTTGCCTCCGCTTACAACTTATGTGCCTTATTATTGAAAGTCGCAATTTTTATTGGATATTTAAATATAAGTGGGTGACTTTGAAATAATACTAGGACAACAGAGAACGTCACGTTGAGAACGTGCACCGTAAGAAGAACATAACACACATGTTCAGTAACGAATACTGTTTTAATTTAGAAATCGATCTACTACTATTGAAACAACTTTTATGGTGCAAAAGTTATAAAAAATTATGGTAAAGTTAACTAGTAAATTAGTTTATTACTCTAAACGAGATTATCCGTAGAGCACTGGTATCAGCCAACATCCCATGCGTACTCGAACCACCAGGTCTAAGCCGTTCGGATGGAAAAAGACCGGACGGCACGGCATTACTTTGGTACCACGGGAGAAGAAAAGATGCCTTTTATGGGACGCCACATGCGTCCCTACATTAGTCGCATCACATCTTGGCCACAAGACGAGAGTGGTTCGAGCTGCTGCCGAAACCGCAGCCAACAGGAAGCAGGACAAATATCTATATAGCGCACTCGAGCAGCATTACATATTCGTTCCGCTTGCTGTTGAAACAACGGGCTGCTGGGGCAAGGCGACTAAGCAATTAGTTGCAGAGGTTAGCCGTCCCTCGCTCTGGGTTTTTTCTAGCGCTATACACCGCGGTATCGCAGCAAATTTCATGGCACCTTTGCGCCGGGAACGATCAGGGGTGGGCTGTACGTGTAAATATGTATATAAGTATTATGTAGTTTCTTTTTATTTTATAGTAAGTAGGTATATATTACTACATGCAAGCAAGCAAACGAAGAAGGCTTGCTTGCTTGCTTGCAAGCAAGTTCATCTGCACACAGAGAAGGAAAACTCTGCAATTATATCAAAACCCTCGCCAACCCGTCTGCCAAGCGTGGTGAGTATGGCATTTACCCCTCACGTTATTGAGGGAGGCCCGTGCCCCAGCAGTGGGGAAGTATATGGGCTGATGAAGGTATTTATAGTTTTATTAAATAAAAATATAAAAGTTTAGAGTACTTATCCTCATATCAATAAACCACAATTTTAATACCTTTCATTCAAAGTGCTTTCAAGCCTTCAAAGCAAGTTTTTTTACTTAATCCATTCGTCGAAAGCAAGTCTTTTTAAATATTCGAAAAAGAATTTTTCAATTTACCACCACCGAGCGTTTTTCCATTTGTAAGATTTTTTCCTAGCTCTCTCTCAGACACCTACACTGAATAGAGTAAGGTTTGAATTAAAATAACCCCTTCCATGCTGAATGGTGGAATTTTTAATTTGCTAAAGCCTTCTTCGCTGGTATTACTAGGTGAATCAATTTTTTATTACGAAGTAGGTAAATAGTTTTTGCTAATACGGTACATTTCAAATTCAATACATTTTTGTGAGTTATATATTTATGTACGTATCGGTAGGTAAGAATTATGTTGTTCATTTGTAATGTTCTGTTTTTTGTTTCTATCTATCTATACATATTATAAAGAGGAAAGATTTGTTTGTTTGCATTGAATAGGCTCCAAAATTACTGGACCGATTTGAAAAATTCTTTCACCATTAGAATCCTACACCATCCGTGATGGACATAGGGTACATGATTTTCCCGAATTCCCACGGGAACGAAGTCCGAAGCGGAAAGCTAGTAGTAAATCGTTTAATGTATGTTTGTATGTATTTCATTGTAATCTTGACTTGTTTTAAGTGACATCCTGAATGTCCTATAAAATAAAGATTTTTTCTATTCTATTCTACTCTAAATAAATGAGTTTAAAAAAATACATTTTGTTTAAGGAACTCTATTTTATGTAGAAATAAAACTGTTCAGGCTAGATGGTGTTTGAAACACCATTTAAAAACATATATTCTTTATTGCACAACAAAGTAAGAAAGTTTTACAGAAAAAATGTTTATAAAGGCGAGCTATTTATACTCTCACGCATGTTATCCTCATCAGAATGTTATGTAGTTTTAGAACCACTGGACGCCACATTTGACAATCATTTTCAAAGTTATTTGACGAGCTTGTGACGAACAAAGTGTATAGTATTGATGGGATGTCAGCCTTTCGCCCATGAAACAGCAAAACCCTCGCGCGCGTCCCCTGGCGTCTACAGTAGGTATTCCCGGGAAGAGCTTACACTTTCTAGATTTCTCTTTCATCCCCAGTATAATAGGTAGACCTTTTAATATTATTTGATTATTTTACTAAGAAGTATTTCCGGGCTCATATAACCCGAGTCTCTTTAAAGTTCGAGTGAATAGGTATCTTCTGGGTGAGCTTGCTACATCCTCGACCACATCTTCGCCCCTGGGCTAGATTGTGGTCAAGAGCAAACCCATTCGTTATAAAAAAAGTATGTATTGGAAACAATTTAAGTAGTTTTAGATTTACATAGACTGTGAAAACTTATTAAAATTAATAATCTTGAAAATTATAGAAAGACAACACGTATTTATAGCAAACTAGCTTTCCGCCCGCGGCTCCGCCCGCATCCTAATTTTTTTTTTAATAAAAAGTATCCATAAACCTCACGGAGCCCGAGACCTTTCCAACGAATGCAAAACCGTGGAAATCGGTTCGTGCGTTCTGGAGTTATAGCGTCAGGAAGGAAAACCCGACTTATTTTTATATAGCAGAAGATAGATAAACCTCATATTAATTTGAAACCTGATCATGATTTTATTAACAAGAGGAAAAATTAACAACAAATAATCAATTGGCTTCTATAAATCGTAAAAATAAGATTTTGAGCTTTTAAAAGTCGTAAGATCTGGGTAAGAACTTGGAAGAGTAACTTTATTAAAGTAGAAGTAAACATTATGAAACTTGAGAAAAATAAAAACGAAACACTTACTTAACAAAGCATATTTTCCTTTTCCACGCGCCTCAGTCAAATCTTTCTCCTCGTGGTTTTCCACTACTCCAACCAACAATAAAACTAAAGCAATAGCGAACATACACTTCATTATTACTATATTTTTTTATTTTTCTACAGGCACCTTTGATTCCTTTGCTCGCAATTACTTCGACGTTCGATTTTTCAACTTTTGTTCTTATTCGACCACCTTTTGTTTTCGAACTTGGAATTGGAATGCTTTTCTTTTATTGCCAGCCTTTTCAATTAGGTTCCATTTTTTAATTAGCCAGTCATTTCTTTATGATTGTTTTTCATGGTTGTTTATTCATGAAAGTGTTTCTATATTAAAAATTCAAGAGTTTTCTTAACAATTTTCCGTATCAAACACTCAGCACTCTTCAAAATGTGAACATGGAATGTCACTTATGGAATTTCAGCTAGAGAGCAGGCTTAAAGTGTAAATTGGACGCAAATGGATGTTAAATATTGCAAACAGCGAAAGTTATACTTTTTAAAAGTGAAATGACAAAACATTAAGATTGACATAACCCACTTGATCTATTTGGAAAATTATTCGTAATGTTTACGTAAGTTTTCAAAGTGTTATTTTTTTGAAGACTTAATTTTTTAAATTATTTTGTAAATACTTTAGAGTTTTAGCTATCATTTTAGTAAACAACTGTAAATCCAAAAGAATAATTTAATTTTACGTAAATCAGAAGCATAAGCTTCTTGCTAAATAAGCTACTTATGTTCATTATCTTCGGACGCCGGGGACTTTGCTCTCCCACTCTATTCTTATAAACTAGGGTACTTTAAAACACTTCATAGTTATTACGTTTTAGATATGTGTTTGTATGTAAATTATTTATTGCTCAAAAACAGTGATATATAACCTGTTCCTTTTGATATCCCTTAACTCTAAGTTCATATTCTATGAATAAAAATAATTTAAAAAATCCAAGGAACACAATGTTTTAAAAGGGTATTTTCGTAGAAATAATCACTCAAAATTTTAATATTTCAAAATTATTCTCCCATAAAATGAGTCCTAAGTTGGTACACTTTCATTGATAATTAGTTCAATCATTCATAATTTAGAATACGATAATGCGACGTTGTCATTTCTTATGTAAAGGTGTTTTATAGGAAATTCACATTTTAACCGAATTATTTAGTATGAAAAATGAAAATTTGAAATTATTAATAATTGAAAAATAAAGTATATGCTATTTGATTCATATACGTGATCTCATTGATACCCTGGAGTTAAGGGATATCAAAAGAAATAGGTTGTATAATACATTTCACTTGATAGGTTGACTGGAAGAAATCCCCTTGTGGGATAAGTCCGAATTTGTACTGTGTTTCTTATGTGTCTTATGTAACTTTTGATCATGTACAATAAAGAATAAATACATACATACGTACATACATACATTTAAAAGTAATTTAATTGCAAAGGCGGACTTATCCCTGAAGGGATCTCTTCCAGTCTACCTTAGAGTAGTTGAGAGGAGACACAGGTGACGCGGGTTGCGATGCAATTAAAAAAATAAAATATAATAGTCATAATTACTCATTCTAATAACGTAGTATAAAGCGGAACAAAACAAGTAGGTGAACAGTAATATAATATTTGTTCTAAATCAAAATACATATAATAAATTATGTGTATTATTATATGTGTTATATATAAATACAATAGATCTATATAATATATCATTTTATCTATATAATATATCATTTATATATATATATCATTTTAAATGGTAAACGTAACAATGATAAGTTAAAATAAAAATGAAATACTTAATTTCAAAAGACATACGAATAATTTTACTTTAAAAATACATTTATTACTTTTTATGTCTGTTCGCAAAAGTGGAGTCTTCTTTTGAGAAGAAGAGACAAGAGTTGATTTTTTCAAGTCATATAACATTAGAAAACAATTTTTTAATGTAGATAGATAGATCAGAGTATAAAACAGATGGATTACACGGGTCAAGCTCGCATGTGATGTGACATGTACCGAGTTTGATTCCCGTCTTGATTTGTAGTAATTAGTTTTTTAGTTCAACACTAACTGATATTCAGGAGACAGAACTCGCTTCCTTTGCGTGGCTCCTCTCATTTATTCCTTACCGCACATGTATCTTTAACAACTGTTTTGTAATAGTATCCTTAGAATAATTTAACTTTTTGTAGGTAATTTGATTTACCCGGTTTTGTCATTCAGCCAGGTTCTTAACTATAGCTTCACTGTTAAGTGAGAAACATAAAATAAAGGTAAAAATGCGTACTAATTACCTCGTTCTAGTGGAAATAAAGAAATCTTAAGGCAGTCGGAACAAAGAGTCGTAAGTTAAAACGAGCGGGCGAACTAATTGCTCGAAAAATCCGCTTTACTGGCTTAATGTGCAGTTTTAAAGCAGAATGCAGTAAAAGCTGTATAAGAGGGATACAAAAGTCATTTAAGATAGTTTTTATTCTAATTACTAAGTTGCACCTGTGACTTCTTCTTGTAACAAGAGTTTAAAAGAACGACTCTTAGACTTTTCTGTTTCGTCTTCCCATACAGAGGCAGATGCTGATCGCACAAGTTTTACGGAGAGGCAAAAAATGTTTTCATGTTTTGTCCTGTGTTCTTCGGGGGAAGTTATTTTTCGCTAACTAATTTTGTAGTCACCCATTATAGAAACGCTACCTAATTAAAAAAAAAATACTAATATATGCCGAAATACGAAAAAAAAATTTTACTTCCCATACAAATTGCATCAGCTGATAAATCATTTTGTATGGGAAGTCAAAATTTTTTTTTCGTATTTTGACATTTGTTCGTAGGGAAAGTCGTTCAGTTTCATGGGCTGATTCACCACCTGAGAGGATAAGATCGAATTACTTAACACCCTGTATATTAGTTATTTAATATATATTAGTTATTTAATATATATTAGTTAGTTAATATATAATAGGAATGCGGTTTGCTCCTGGCTCCGTCTATAGAGTGTATGGTCAAAGCTCACAAATATAAAATCACCAACCAAATCTGTTCCTAAACTAACGAAATAATGCAAATGGCTCTTTTAAAACCTGGCACCTTCATGCCACTTCTCATGTCCTCACATTCAAGAACTGCACCAACAATTTGGTATTTTACTAGTCTGTGTAAGGGACAGCTTAGCAAATACTTAAACGGTGGAATCTATCCGTAACTATTATTGACTACAAGAATAATTTTTTCCCGGAAATGTCAAGTTAAGGAGTTTTCGTTATTTATGTACTTTGGCGCTACGCAATGTACCGTGAAATCGCGCCCTGCGCGCGATCCCCCCGCGTCGCTTTTATGTACATTGCTAGCTTTCATGTTTTACGCTTCTATTATTATTATTGTTTTTTATTGAAAAAGGTAATGTATTAGAATACATGATTTAATTATAAAGCAGAAAAAATAAAATAAAAATATATAAAAAGTCCTAAAGAAAATTCCACTGTTAAATCATTATATAAGGTCCTAATTTATTAGTGACTTTCCTTCAAAGACGTTATTGTATAGGTTAATAGGATTCCAAAAAACAACATAAAATTTAATTATCTTAAAATAAAATTTAGCAAAAAAAATTTAAAAATTAATTTTCCATTTAAAGATAAAGGAATGGTTCTCTATCACTTGAAGCCGGCCACTCCCCGCTCGCCCGCTCTACTACTGCAATTATTATTAACGTTTGAATGGATGGGTTTATTCATCATAGTAATGAAAAAATATCATAACAAAATTTTTCAAGACCTTTTCAATTTAATATTATGCCTTTGTTTTTTGACTCAAATGATATATTTTGACCTACACAATAACGTATTAAAAGGAAAGTCACTAATAAATTAGGACCTTATATAAAATATTTATTTATTATTAAATATTTTTTCATTTTTTTTCATTTGGAATGATGGTCGAGTTCAGGGTTTCTCTTTTTACTAACCTGTCCCTTACACTAAATGAGAGACCTCTTAGCTTCAGAAACTAGTTCATTCGTGTGTGCTCATTAGCAAACGAGTTTCAAATAAGTATGTGACAAACTAACACAACTTCAGAACAACCTGCTTCAGGAGCCGTAGGTACAGTCTAAATATACTTACAGTAGTTCTACTTCTTGTAACCGAACTTTTAAAATCGCTTCTAAGAAGTCCGTATTACAGAACGCGACTCAGACTCTGATCTAAACCTACTTGAGTAGCTGTAGTCTTTGTCATTTTAATACAAATAGAAGAACATATCATATGTCATATGTCATAGGTTGATATGTATATAGAAGAACATATTGTAGATAAAGACCTTTTATACTCTGTACATACGAATAGCAATAAATGATAGAATTGAATTGAATTGAATAGTGAGTGGAAGAGACAATTAGTACTTAAGTATAGATCAAGATTTAAGTCTTCTTCTGTAATATGGGCCTCTGTATCCTAGCTAATTCATGTAACAACATGTTCCTCTTAGCTAGTTTTGATTCTAGGAAAACATGAACAAAAAGAAAATTATAGGTACTTACAGGATTAAAGATTTAAGCCGTGTGAGTCCCCGGCAGAGTAGAATAGAGCCACCCTCTTTCTTACCGAGGTGTCGTACAAGGCGACTAAGGTAAACATGCAAGCCAGTTCATCTGCGCACAGAGAAGGAAAACTCTGCAATTATATCAAAACCCTCGCCAACCCGTCTGCCAAGCGTGGTGAGTATGGCATTTACCCCTCATGCTACTGAGGGAGGCCCGTGCCCCAGCAGTGGGGACGTATATGGGCTGATGAAGACAGGATTACCTATAGTAAAACATCAATAACCTCGTAGGACTAGAATGGTTATATTATAAACAACAACTTTTGTTTTACGACTTTTAACCTTAGACCATACACTCTATAGACGGAGCCAGGAGCGTGCCCCTTATAGATAGCAATAGTTTACCCCTTCCCTGCACCCAACCATACTTCACTGTACAAAATCTGTACAACAACTTAACTAATGGAGTCTCTTTTCTCGCAAATTCACCACAAAAACGAATAAACTTTATGCTCAAAACCTTAAAAACCGTAATGACTGACAGAAGCTGCAGATCAAATGCTTTGTTTGTCACGAATTTAAAATCGTGACATAAAAAAATGGGTTACGCAGAAAGAGATGGTGTTTGTTTATCTCTTACTATCATGTAGGAACTCACACGTTTGCATCTCTTTCAAAAGTGCTGTGACGTCATAAGTACTCCGTCTATAGAGTGTATGGTCTAAGCTTTATGGTCTAAGCTTGGTCTAAGTATGGTCTAACTCAATTCATTCACCGAAAATAATTTTTCAGTTTTTGTTGCACTATCTAACACTTTTAACATCTGTGTTTTACGCTAGCTGCTAGTAAATACCCTATTCGATGTCAATCAATAGAGTTATTATCCGAGATGTTGTCCAAGTAATCGCCCTTCAGGGCAATCGCGCTAAAAAAAGTGGATGGAGTCGCAATTGAAACGCAGCTGGGGGGGTACCACTTCACTGATTGAACGAATGGAATGATGTATATTGCTGTGTTTGGTTCATGTCGTTAATCAAGGTCTCCTTATAAAGAAGCAATCGACGACGTTCCATTCGTTTACCCAGCATCAGCTTCGCTTAGGTGGTAGCCCCCCAACTGCGTTTCAATTGCGATTCAAACCGCTTTTTTTAGCGCGATTGCCTTGCTGGTCTCGTTTGAAATAGTGACTGTTTTGGCAGAGCAGCTGTTTAGCTTACCCTGATGTGCTCTCTACAGGTATGAAATCAAGGGAAGGAAATATTTGAGAGATAATATGGGATGACTGTAAACTAGTGAGTAAAACTTTATGGGGTGATTCTACCCATAAAACTGAACAACTTTCCCCGAGGAAATTAGCTATATAAAATTCCCAACAAAAATCTTCTCATACAAAGGAAAAAACTGATCGCACAAAGGAAAGGTGATTTTTTTTCCTCACATTTCGATTTATGTTCTTTGGGACAAGTTGTTCAGATTTCCAATATTGTCACAAATATTATAAATAAATTAAAAAAACAGTCATACTGGTGTTGTTATACGACGTCTAATTATACTGTGGTTTATACTGCTAAAGGAAGACTTTAAGTTAACATTCGATGCACTTTTCGACAACATTTTGTCTTCAACTTTGCATAAATTTTACTTATATTTTGTGTTTATACAAGAGTACTTTCAGATGAGATTTCAGTTTTATTACCACTATGAGACTAAAAAGGTCTTCATTTCTTATCCTGTAGGTATAATCAAGTTATTACCGTGTTGTTATCGGTTAAGAATAACACCACCCCATCTCGTTCCATGGGTGTCGTAAGAGGCGACTAAGGAAACATAAATGAGACCTGCCTCCTATTAATCGACCCCAGACAACGACACCTTAATTTGTTCTGAATCTGAGGTGGCGTCCTATGGTCTCATGCGGTGTGGTAGGCTCTGTCACTGTGAAGGGCCGTCTGGTTCGCGACCACCCTTCTACCGAAGTCCGACGCCAAACAGCTTGCTGTGTTCCGTCTGTGCGTAGGAGTACCAGTGCCTTAATAGGCATTTTCTGGGTTAACTCGCTCCATCGTCGACCTCATCTATGACCTTGGTCAAGAGTTAAATAATAAAAAAAGTCTTATAATAATAAAAAGTGTGTTGCAAACCCGAATAACCCTGGTGATACCAGGCTAGTGTCAGAGTTTTCAAACCGCTAAAATTTAATGGCCTCTGACTTGGTTTAAGGACTATAGGACTATAGTCTCTGACTTGGTTTAAGGACTATAGGACATAGGACTATAGGCCATTTAATTTTGGCGGTTTAAAAACTCTGACACTAGCCTGATATTATTATTATATGAATGAATGAATGAAAACGTTTATATTTCGGATAACAGGGATCCATAGACAATGTTAGTATAATATTAGTAACAATGTTTGTCTTATAGCTAAGTTAGTACGTTACTATTTCTTAAAGCAAATTGAAATTAAATTAATAAATAACACCTTGCAACACTTAGTTTAGGTAGTGACTCCAATCACCCACCTCACAAGATGCCAGGTGATCGATGAGTCATACCTACTAGCAAGTACTTCTAGAATGCTATTGGTGCTGCCCCGAGCCCTGCTAAGCAGGGATGCAGTCCTCTTGTGTATTACTGCATAAAAATTAGCTGTTGTATTCAACGCAAACATTCCCGAGGCACTGCAATAGCGGGGCAGCCTCAGCAGCATTCTGAAGCCATTTTCTATATTGGACGCGTAGAGCACCTAGCGACCTTTGCGTATAGCGAGTCCACAGACTAAAAATTAATTATTATTTATTAAATTTTAATATATTATTTATTAAATTACAGAATAAATTATTATTTATAAAAATTACATTGCTTCTTAAAAATAAAGCCCCACAAAACTGCTTGAGCAGTTTGTCTGCGAGGGCAAGAGGTTATTCGGGCTTGCAACACACTTGATTATACCTACAGGATAAGATATGAAGACCTTTAGTCAATCGACAACAGCCAAGACCGACGGCTTAACGTGCCCTCCGAAGCACTGATATGCTCGTGATTTATTGTTATTTTGTTAGAGCAACAAGAAGTTTGCCGTGAAAACATGACACACTACTTTGGCAGTGAGAAAATAGGAGCAAATACGTTATTTTTTAATCAGTACGCAAAGTTTTTGTACGTAAACTTCATGAAAGTTAACAGATTTTTTTTGTATTAAATCGTTTTATATAAAAATTTCAAGCTAGATCGCCTAAAATTTTTGTATGGAGAAAAAAATAACATCGCCCAATTGACTTGAAACTTGGTAATAGTACATACTCTTCAATACAACTTGTGACACCCGTGTTTCTGCGTTTTACAAAATTCATCCTCTAAACATGAAATCTGAAAATTTTGGAAAAAAAAATATTTTCCTCCTTATTTACGTTCTATCAATGTTACTGACACCGTAAGAAAAAAAATCGTACTGATTAAAAAGTCACCCTGTTTATGACACACTACTTTCAAAGATCTATGTACTGTGCTGTTGGGGCATTCGAGCATATTATTGGACACGTAGGCTTATCTATAACTTGATAAATTTTACCAAAATTTTCAAGTTTTGGCAACTTTTCTCCATCATTCGTCAATGTCTGAAGATTATTTGATCCCTTCATGATAGAGTTGTCGTTATAGACTATGAATTATAAAAAAACTAGCTTTCAACCCGCGCCTTCGCTCGCATGGACTACAGGTTATATCGTGCCTAACTGTGGGATAAAATGTAGCCTATGTCTTTTCCCAGGCTCTAATCTATCTCTGTACCAAATTTCATCGGAATCGTTTTAGTAGTTTAGGCGTGAAAGACGGACAGACAGACAGAGTTACTTTCGAATTTATAATATTAGTAAGGAGTAAGGATTAAAAAAAATCCATATTTACATACTTTTATATATTTAATCCCCGGCAAAAAGTTTGTCATGTATATCTGTGTATCTTTATGTCTTTGTATCTGTGTGTCTGGCTGTGGCATCGTATCTTCTAAACGAATGGACCAATTTCGATGCATTTTTTGTTTGAAAGTGAATCGAGATGGTTCTTAGCTTCAACCGTTTAAAAGTTATATGCAATCGAATGTCGGAGGTTATTATAAAAAAAAATTAATTTTATAGTTATCATCGATATAAAATAAAATACGGGTTTGAATTCCAGGGACTTAACTCTTTCTATTTAGATTTTTGTTCCTCATTTACCTTTTTTGTTCTACGTGAAGTCGCGAGCGGAAAGCTCAATGCAGAGTCCTGACTCACTGGCTCATGCCTAGCCGAAACCCAGTGGCTCTCGCTGATCTGAACCGATCAATGAGGTTAAGCAACATACAAAGAGGCATGGAACCTAATGGGTGACCAAAGTGGCAATTTATCACGAGCGAAACGCACAGAGGGCATGTTAAGCCGTCGGTCCCGGCTACAGTCTTAAACCAAGTCAGAAACTATTTGATAGTTTGAAAACTCTGACACCAGGGTTATTCCAGTGCGTCACATACTTGATCATATACCTACAGGATAAAGAAAGAGGAAGCCAAAACCGTTAAACAAAGCTGAAATTTTGCACTAACTTTCCCTTTTTGGTGTAGTAATACAGCACAACAGCAGCAACAGTCTCCTCTGGGTCGTCTTCGCGAGGATGGACGGACCGATGCTGAGACACTGGCTGTAATCACCAGCCACTGACTCAGTATCGCTTCTAATTACTAACACACTACACACATACATACACACATTATATACATACACTACATAGTCTTAAGAAATACTAACAATTTTCATTCAATTCTTGTATTTTTAATTTTTTTAATGTTAACTTAATTTGAATTTGATTTAATTTATTTAAATTTAATGTATCTGAAATAAATGAAAGTTACTATTATAATTATAAGAAGCAATTTTAAAAAATTTCCACGGGAACGAAATCTCAGACATTCTCTAGTATCAAATAAACGACTAGGAAATGATAACGCCTAGTATTGAGGATATTACAATCCGAGTTAATGGCAAATTCTATATTCATGAGAACAATCAACTGATTTAACATGCAATTCCTCATTCATGAATTTGCCTAATCCAATTGAGTTGTATTAGATAATGTTAATACTGGCTGAGTACAGTTGTCTCCTAATAGACTGAGATCCCAGGGCCGCCAGACCTTATTGATTTTCTCAGGAACCAAAAGTGTGGGAAAAGAGTAGTGCTAGTACTTAACTAAACTAAACTTAACTAAACTTGAAGTCTATTGAATTTCAATACAGGGGGAAACTGTTAAACAACGAAAAAGAGATGCACTTACCGGCATGTGACGTCATCGCCATTTGTTTGCGTAGGTAAAAACGAGATAGCTAGTCCTTACGTTAATATAAATGCTAATAACTTGTTCATTTATAAACCAATTTTAATGCTGTTTTTGGGTATCAATATACTTCTAGCCGTGTGAGTCCCCGGCAGAGTAGAATAGGACCAACCTCTTTCTTGCCGAGGTGTCGTACAAGGCGACTAAGGTAAATATGCAAGCAAGTTCATCTGCACACAGAGAAGGAAAACTCTGCAATTATATCAAAACCCTCGCCAACCCGTCTGCCAAGCGTGGTGGGTATGGCATTTACCCCTCATGTTATTGAGGGAGGCCCGTGCCTCAGCAGTGGGGACGTATATGGGCTGATGAAGATAAAGAAGATGAAGATATTTCTAGCATGAATTTTTGTTTCACATACAATAATTCATAAAATCAAACACTGTCAACATCCCTATTGCTACTAAGTACTAATTCCTCCTTGTCGTACACTCCATACACCCACGCCTATAATTCCTTTCGGGGTTGGTAGAACGTCATGCAGTTCGAGAAACACTTGACGTCACATTTGACAATAATTTTGAGGATTATTATATGTAACATGAGTATTATGGTGATACACTGTGCCTATTTATTGTCATGTGTCCTGTATTTAGAATAATAATAATACTTTTTACAAAACCTGCCCCTTTTTTCCATCGGACGTCCAGACCGATGGACGTCCGATGGAAAAGTTCATTTAACACAAATTTCTTTAAAGTACGAGTGAATAGGCTTCTTCTGGGTGAGCTCGCTACATCCTCAACCACATCTTTGCCTTAAGCTAGATTGTGGTCAAGAGCGATCCCATTTTTAATAATATATATATATTAAAAAAAATGGGAATATATATAATATATATATATATATATATATATTAAAAAATATATATATAACCTTCCTTAGTACATGAAAATAGACACCATAAACTGTATTGGGACAGAACACTCCTCACTGATAGAACCATCCATAACAATAGACCCGATATAACTTGGCACGACAAAAACTCCAACACAATATACTTGATTGACATAGCCATTCCAAATACTCATAATGTTCAAAGTACAATAGCCGAAAAACTTTCAAAATATTGACTTGGCAATAGAACTACAAAAACAGAGGCGAGCTCAAACTGTACATATCATTCCAATTGTCCTATCAATAACTAACATTATCCCTAAGACACTTGCCAACAGTTTTAATTTGCTTAAAATACCACTTAATATAATAGATACCCTGCAGAAAGCCACTATCCTAAACACATGCCGCATTAACTGAAAATTTTTAACATCATCTACAGTTTCACAAGACCCCGTATATGTATCCTTTCTACATCCTAGCACGCTTGACTACGGTCCGCATGTTAGGTTTACCCCTTTTAAGGGAGAAGAAAAGAAAAGAAAAAAAAAAATAATAATAATAATAATAATAAATAAATAAACGCTACACATCCAAAGGCCCACACTAAGGTTTTCCCTTGTGTCGTGGGTCCCTCGGAACTCGGAACACACATAAAGACAAACACAAACACCCATGACCCGAGAACAAACATCTGCTTTTCACACAAATGTTTGCCCCGACTGGGGATCGAACCCAGGACCCGCCGATCAAGAGGCAGCGTCACTACCACTCGACCAAACCGGCCGTCAATGTCTTTTTTTCAAGTAACATAGGCTCATTTGTTAGTAAAATAGTCAAAAAACTTAAAATTATGTTAGTACTTTATGTGTTCTTGTGTGCAGATATTGCATTGTAAAAGTCAGCATCGTCGTTCAACTGCGATTGATTAGCCGAATAGCAACCCACTTCAGCATTCGGACATGAAAAATCCGGTGCATTTTTAACGAATGCAGGCTGCAATCTCGTGGAAGGCATGCGGTGACACATCTATCGGTGCATCTGAATCATTCTGAACGTTTTTTATTCAGGTCAATATAACATTGCTTCTGAAAAATTGTACGGCAGAGGTTTTAGAACTTTTGTTGCTTTTTTGTTTATTTTAAATGGCAATATAACTCTTCCAATGGCAATATAACTCTTTCTATTAATTTGTACAATTACTGTGGTGATCGGTTGAGAATAACACCACCCCATCTCTTTCCGTGGGTGTCGTAAGAGGCGACTAAGGAAACACAAATGAGACCTGCCTCCTAGTAATCCATCCCAGGCAACGACACTTCATTTTTTTCTGAATCTGAGGTGTCGTCCTATGGTCTCATGCGGTGTGGTAGGCTCTGTAAAGGGCCGTCTGGTTCGCTACCACCCTCCTACCGAAGTCCGACGCCAAACAGCTTGCTGTGTTCCGTCGGTGCGTGGGAGTACCAGTGCCTTTATAGGCATTTTCTGGGTTAACTCGTTCCATCGTCGACGTCATCTTTGACCTTTATGGTCAAGATTGAGGTCAAGACTTAACCCATCTTATAATAAAAAATAATAAAAATTACTAGCCTGATAGCTCAGTAGACCTTGCCGACTGACTAAAGCAGCAACCTTAAATTCTCGCCCTATACGAATAATTGTGAAAATATTCTTTCAAATATCTGTGAGGATGCTTGGTTTTTATGCATAAATAGTATGTAAGTAGCATGTCAAGTAATCTTTATCTAGCACCTATAAGAAGTCTTGCTCAGATGCTGCACCGTTTTATAGGATATACTTTTTTTTATAACAAATGGGTTTGCTCTTGACCACAATCTAGCCCAGGGGCGAAGATGTGGTCGAGGATGTAGCAAGCTCACCCAGAAGATGCCTATATACTCGAACTTTAAAGAGACTTGGGTTATATGAGCCCGGAAGTACAGACGCAGGTAGAGAATTCCATTCCTTTGCGGTGCGCAATTTAAAAGATGAACAGAAGCGCTCACTACGGATTCGAGGAATTTCGACAAGGTAAAGGTGCGTCTTGATGTCCGGTAAAAGAAAGGGGCAGACGGAATGACCTCGTGCAGCTCAGTAGGCAAGCCACTTTGCGTCTATAAGCTAGGCTTTGGAGTTTGTTTTTTTCTAGCTTCTTGTCATCAATGAGCCTCCTGGCCTTGCGGTCCGCCGATTTCAAAGCGGCTAGCTGATATTTGCCCGAACAAGGTCCGATCGTGCATGCAATACTCCATGCACGATCGGACCTGTGCCTTGTAAAGGGTTAGGAGTTGATCACTTCGAGAATGTGCTCTGGAACTGTTTAAGAGCTCATTCAGTCTGCCTTTTTTTCCATCGGACATCCAGACGCACTGCGTGGTACCTCCCTTATCTTATCTTATCACTCGGATACGTACTGAGCACTATTTTTCATCTTTTATATTGTGCACTGCCAAGGAGTTGAATTCTCTATCATCCTTGGTATTTCCAACCACAACCCAAATATCTTTAAAGTTCAAGTGAATAGGTTTCTTCTGGCTGGCCTCGCTACACCCTCGACCGCTTCTTTGCCCTGATTCTAAATTTTACAAAAACTTTCACGATCAAAACCTATTTTAAGTAACCTTTTATTAAAATAAAGCTGTTTTTGACTTTAATACTTACCAAAGCGATAGATAGCAATACAGTGTTACACAGTTGTTTAAATACTTAATTATTGACGTCAATATCCACACCTTCACAACCATTTATGTACTTTTGAAATTGCCATGGGAGCGAAGTCGCGGGCGGAAGCTAGTACAGGTATGTGTCTCTGTGACATATGTGTTTTGTTTCGCCGTGCCCTCAATAAACACATTTGAGTTACGAGGCCGTCCGCCACCCATTTGTCTAACAGTGAGTGATTTGCACGGTCCCATTCCTGAGTATCCCGCGTTTGTTTCGTTCATCGCTGTTTCTACTCAAATCTGAGCTTTATTTATTTTTTCCATCCATCCATCCATACACGCCTAGGTATAATCCCTGTAAGGGTAGGCATATGTGTTTCTACCTCTAGAACTATTTGACGACACATTTGACATATATTCTGTGGGTCACAAAATGGAAAATAATTTTCCACGTTATAAAAACGTATGAGTCACCGACTTCAATCCCAACAACAGTTCGCAAATGTCACTCATGTATTTAGATGATGTTCTGGTTTGTAGTATTTTTTGTTTTTGTTGAGTTTTTTAAAAGCGCTGAATTATTTTTGATAAAATTTATATAGGACCACTCCTGGAGTATATTCTTTCAAATAAAAAAAGAATTTTGAAAATCGGTTCATAATTTGCGGAGAAATCGGTGAAAATACTTACATTAAAAAAAATACAATCGAACATAGTACCTACCTCCTCCTTTTTTAAAGTTGGTAATGAGTATGGAAGTGATAGGTTGTCAGCCATTCGTAAACGATACATCAAAACCCTCGCCTCCCACTTACTGGCTTCTACAGTGTGCCTGGGAAGAGTTGGCAGCTGGCATATTTTAAATTTTTCTATCACTTCCAGTCCAGCATGGAAGAATTCTTTTTATTTTTTCTAGTCTTGAAATTTCTCAGGAAATTCCTTTTCTTTCCTTTATCGTGTAGGTACAATCAAGTACCCTGGTGTCAGAGTTTTCAAACCGCCAAATGGCCTCTGACTTGGTTTAACGACTGTAGTCAATTGACAACGATCAGGACAGACAGCTTAACGTATCCTTCGAAATCTTTGTCTTTTGTTCCTTTTTATTTATACAAATTCAAAATCACCTTATATGAAGGCATTAAATAAACACAAAAATTCTGCTTAGAACATTATTTCAGTGAACGCTTTTTTTAGGTTTATGTGTGGACTTAACAAGGTATCTCATTAGTTTATCCTATCATATCAGGTTCAGTCCATAATTATAAAAATATTGAACACAAAGCCTTTAGTACTATCCTTTTAAAAGGAACAAGGAGGGAGTAATTAAATTAAAAATAGAAGTACAGGTATTTTAGCCTCATGGTGCTCGCTGGTCAGAAGCGATCAATGATGTTAAGGCACGTGCACGAGGCACTGCGGGGAACCTGGCCCCGATTCTGTAACTTCAGTTGTGTGTCGATGGAATGGAGGCCATTTTATCCGTTCAAGTGGCGAAATTGAGAACTATTTAGTTTTCATATACTTGCTGACAACAAGGGGTACCAGCAGCGCCGCCGCCAACCGGACGTAAAGTTGCAAACTACCTAGCAACTGAAAATTCAGTTGGCGGTGGCGCCACCACTCAAAGCAGCCGTCATTAGATGTATGGAATTTGGATAGTTCTCAATTTTGCCACCTGAACGGATAAAATGGCGACCATTCCATCGTAATCATCTTTTATCTGTTCAAAGAATATTATATACCTAATTTAACTATATTGCTTCTATTTCCTAATACTAACGCTTATTTTTCATATTTATATTTTATTTTATTATTACTTATGAAATTATGCTCAAACGATTTGTTCTTCTTTTTTTACATACGTTTACATACAAAATATCACGTTATTTATGCCTATATATTTACATTTATGTTATCTATGCTAGTAGACTAGTGGGTGTACGTGTCGTGCTCGCTTCGCGCTTCATTTAATAAGGTGCTTACAGAAAATCAGCGCTTTTGACTCTCAACAGAATATGCTGAGTCAGAACCCATTCGCTGACACAACACTGTTGATAATGCTATGCTTTACGCTATGCTTTAACTAGTTAACTTTGTGCTTTATTGTGTTTCTTTTAATTGTTTAATTGTGTTTTGTCTAGTGAATAACTGTTATCTATGTCTATGTATATGTCTAACCAACTGAAGTTACAGAATCGGGGCCCTGATAGATGATCAAAGTGGTAATTTATCACGAGCGTTTTGAAAACTCTGACATTAGGGTTAGTAAAATTCACAATAGTTTTATTTCATAGAACATTCAGGATGTTACTTATGATTCGTCCGGTTTGGTCGGTTTGCTCGAGTGCTAGTAGCGCTGCCTCTTGATCAACGAGTCCTGCCTGGGTTCGATTCCCAGTCGGAGCAAATATTTGTGTAAAAAGCAGATGATTGTTCTCGGGTTATGGGTGTTTGTGTTTGTCTTTATGTGTGTTCCGAGGGACCCACGACACAAGGGAAAACCTTAATGTGGGCCTTTAAGTGTGTAGCGTTTATTTATTATTTATTATAACAAGTCTAAGTTACATTAAATACATACAAATTTATTTGTTCATTTAGGATGTTACATTAAAGGATCTAAAAATACATATTCATTCTTTTGACTCTACTGACTCTATGCCTATTCGCAAATATACAGTCTTCCCCAGAGAAGAATAGGCAAGAAACTCAGAGAGTGAAAGTTCGCCACACACTTGATTTTACCTACACATACCTGCAGGAGACAAAATATAGAAAGGTATTGTAACCACTGACTGTAGGCTTTTCTTCCCGAGTCGGTTTTTACTTTCTTTTTTCTCCCATGGTAGGTATTTTACCTGAATAAAAATTAAAACGGGCAAGTGCGAGTTGGACTCACGTACGAAGGGTTCCGTACCATTACCTATAAAACCGGCCAAGTGCGAGTCGGACTCTATAAAAACCATTATCTCTATAAAAACGGCAAAAAAACACGTTTTTGTATGGGGGCCTTGAATACTTAATTTATTCTACGTTTTAGTATTTGGTGTTATAGCGGCAATCGAAATACATCATCTGTGAAAATTTTAACTGTCTAACTATCACGGTTCATGAGATACAGCCTCGGACAGACTTTCTATAAAAAAGAGCAAAAAAAAACACGTTTTTTGTATGGGAATCCCCTTAAATATTTATTTTATTCTGGTTTTTAGTATTTGTTGTTATAGTGCACATAGAAATACATTATTTGCGAAAATTTCAACTGTCTAACTATCACGGTTCATGAGATACAGCCTGGTGACAGACGGACGGACGGACAGCGGAGCCTTAGTAATGAGGTCCCGTTTTTGCCCTTTAGGTACGGAACCCTAAAAAAGAGTATAATAATAGTTATTTCGGTAACCGACATTTTTCGAACTTTAACCTCAGTAATCTTTTTACAGAAGCAATTTTAAAAGGGCTATTCAATAACAATAAAGAGATATTATTGAAAGGTTCACTTATATTACAATGGCGAAATAAAAATGGGATATAAAAGGCATTTTAAGAAGAACGTTAAGAATTTTTTTCCATGGTGGAAATTCTTGAATATAGCTTTTACAAGCATTCAGAAAATTAGATGTATTAGGCTAAAAAGATGTAGGGGAAATGGCAACGCATCTTTTCTTGTTTAGGGTTCTAATGGAAAATATGAAAAGCTGGTCTAAAGATAAAATTGAAATACTAAAATTTTGTTGAATCATTTCCGTTTTTTTGGGTTCCCACTGGGGTTAAAATAGTTTTATCCTCCCTTTAAATTGAAAGTAGTTCAAATGGAACCATTTGTGTTCCTTTCTCCCATAAAAATGATTCGATTTGATTTGTAACTATCTGAAAATTCTCTATTATTTCCTTTGCTTTGAACGTTAAATCAAATTAAAAGAAAAAATAGCGAATTGGTTTTTAAGCGACTTCAAAAATGGAGGAGGTTCTACGTTTTTTTTCTTTTATTAATCTTCTTCTTCTTATCGTGTAGGTATAGTATGTAGCGAACTTGGCTAAACCTGGTGTCAGAGTTTTCAAAACGCACAATGGCCTCTGACTTGGTTTTAACGACTGTAGTCAATCGACAACAGCCGGGACCGACAGCTTAACGAGCCCTCCGAAACACGGAAACGCTCGCTCGCTTTTATTAATATATGTCCACAATATTTCGATAGATTATAAATTTATATTACGTTGTTCATAACCTTACGGTGATATTCTTATGATGACATAATGTGGCAAATTTTAGTCTTTCATCTGTCAAAAATTTTCTGGGTTGGTTTAACAACTGTAGACAATCGATGGCAACCGCGACAGATAATTAAACGTGCCCTTAGAAGCACGGAAATGAGGGTCCCTGCCTTTGGTAGTATCTTAACCGCCAGTCTGCTTAAGCACAGATCTATGTTGCATTTAGCTGGTTTTTTGCCTTTGAGGTTAACTGATTAATTCCGCTTAACTGATCGAGCGCTAGTAGCTCAGTAAGCGCTTCGAGCATTTTGCAAGTGGTAACGAATTAATTAGAAAAACAAATGTGACTTTGAAAATGGAAAGGTACAACTAATTGTTAAAAGGTTCACAATTAGTGTGATGAGCTATTTTAAATTAATTAATTAATTAAACGCCATACACTCAAACGCCCACATTAAGGTTTTCCCTTGTGTCGTGGGTCCCTTGGAACACACATAAAGACAGACACAAACCTCCATGACCCGAGAACAAACGTTTGCTTTTTACACAAATATTTGCCCCGACTGGGATTCGAACCCAGGACCCATCGATCAAGAGGCAGCGCCTCTACCACTCTACCAAACCCCCTTATGTAACTAGCTTATTGAGTACACCGAAAGTTGTCCCTTTTACAAAACACAGTCACAAAATGTCGGAACCCCGAGTAACTAATTCGAATGTTCTTGCCGACGGTACGTTAGTAGTATTGATACAGTATTCTACCCTATTAGAGAGCGTACGATCCGTAATTGGATTCATTTTATGAAAAACGCAATCGAACGCTCCTCAAAAAAGGGGTTCTACATTCAGCTAAGAAAATAAGGCGATGTTTTTAAATATCTTTTATCTACACTAATATTATAAAGAGGAAAGATTTGATTGTTTATTTGCATTGAATAGGCTCCGAAACTACTGGACCGATTTGAAAAATTCTTTCACTGTTAGAATCCTACATTATCCTGATAGGCTACATAATTTTGCCGAATTCCCACGGGAACGAAGTCCCGGGCGGAAAGCTAATGTTAAACAAATTATGTGATGTTAGCTTTCAGTCTGAGCCATGGGCGTAGCAAGGGAAAGGGAGGGGGGGGGGGCAGCTGCCTCTCCCTACTAGGGCGGTCGCTGGTACACTGGAATGCTCAAAAGCACTCCTATTAAGTATTAGCAAGGTTGCGTATAAAGACTTACTAATTAACTGTTAATGAGAATGACATACCACGTTATTTTTTAATCAGTAAGCAAATTTTTTGTACGTAAACTTTATGAAAATTTAACAGACCCGTATTTTTTTTATTTATATCATTTCATATAAAAAATTCAAGCTAGATCGTCTGAAGCACGAAAATAAATCAAAATTTATGTATGAAAAAAATTTCCAATTGACTTGAAACTTGGTAATAATACTCTTCAAGACAATTTGTAACACCCGTGTTTCTGTGTTTTACAAAAATCATCCTCTAAGACGTCAAAGAAAGAAAAAACATCCTAAAGGAAGAGCGGTGCCTCCTAACATAAGTTTTAAAAAAACTTAAAAGGAGACACCAGCCCTCGTATCAATAATGTTAACTGTTTTTTGGTGAAAATAAAGATTTTATTTATTTATTTAAAAAGGGGTATCATAATCTGAAAATTTTAGAAAAAAAAAAATTTTTTCCACCTTATTTACGTTCTATCTACATTACTTACATCGTAAGAATTTGCGTACTGATAAAAAGTCACCACGACTTTTTAATAATTCTTACGGTGTAAGTAATGTAATGTAAAATTCACGACTAAACATAACATTTTAGGTTTTTCTTTGCCATTCGTTCCTAAGGGAAAGTTGTTCACAGTTTCGTGGGCCGATTAATTCCTTAAATTTCGAAAACGACTTTAGATTCAGGGTATTACTTCAATTGTTGGAGGAAAGCTAGCTTCTTATAAACAGGTTTAAAACAAAATAACAATTAAAACAAAACAAAAAGGATGACAGCAAAGCTGATTGAATCACTTAACAAAGTCTTTATTCATAACCATAACGTACAATTGGAGTGTTATTATTATTAATTATTATAGTCTATTGTAAAGTAATGCCTTTATTGCTAGAGTGCCTTTATTGCTAGATCGATAGAAACTGCGCGAGTTTCAAAACTGAAAATGTTCAAGTTCAAGTTATTTGGAAGGTAATTACGATTTTCTTTTTAACAAACAATCTTTTTTTTACCAGCCCATATACGTCCCCACCGAGGGGACGGGTCTCCCTCCGAAACACGAAGGGGATTTAGGCCTTAGTTCACCACGCTGGCCCAATGCGGGTTGGTGGATCGCTCGCTTATACAAGATGTTTCAAAAAAAAACAAAAAAAAGAAATTTCAAAATTTAATTTTAAAAGTGAAATAGTCGCAACTCTAGTAATCAGTTGCACGGTTTGACATTTACAAAATGAAAGTTTCATATAATTAATATGACATACTTGTCAATTTGTTATAGAGCTGTGCAATAAGCTTAATTTTAATTAATTTTAATTAATTTTAAATTATTTTCTTTTTTGGGTTTTTTTGAAACACCTTGTATAAGATCGCTCGTCTTTCGAAAATTAATTTTCATGGACGGACGGGTTTCATCACGATGTTTTTCTATACCTTAAGCACTTAAAAACAATCACTCAAAAAATAAAAGAGATATTTTATTATAATACTTTACTTTTAACATTTGCTGTCTGAAACGTCCTACTAATGTGAGGATGTATGAATGTATTGATGTTTTTTACTCTTTCATTCTAAACGGCTGGACCAATTTTGATAAAATTTTGTATGGAGGTGGCTGAAACCTTGGATTAACACATAGGCTACACAATTTTCCCAAATTCCCACGAGAACGAAGTCCTGCGCGGGAAGCTTGTAATTTATAAACCTCTGAAGTTGTAAGATGGTCGCTGGAACGCGGAGTGTAATGACTTTTTTATATTTAATATTTATAATCGGTGCAGTAGTTTTTGAGTTTATTCGTTATAAACGTACAAAAATAAAAATCTTTCCGCTTTAGAATGTTATTACTTATTATAGATAATTCAAAATTGACTTCTTAATGCACCTTATAAATAAATCAAGAGGGATGTTGACAGTGTTTGATTTTATGAATTATTGTAAGAGAAACAAAGACTCATCAACGCCCCAGCCTAAGCCCTTGGACTTAGAAAGCTGAGCACGAGGGTTACTTTTAGGTTAGGGCAGACCGAGGCGAAGGCGTATCGGATCAAAATAAAAATTCACAAGCGTTGATCGAAGTACTGCCTATGTCGTGAGGTGCGGGGTGAGGAAGAGATGTAAAACGCCGATTGAGTGCGTTCTATGAATACAATATTTGAATAGGGATGTTGACAGTGTTTGATTTTATGAATATTGTATGTGAAACAAAAAATAATGCTAGAAATACATTAATATCCGAAAACAGCATTAAAATTGGTTTATAAATGAACAAGTTATAAGCATTTATATTATCGTAAGGACTAGCTATCTCGTTTTGTGAGGAGAGCTAGCTATCTCGTTTTTACCTACGCAAACAAATGGCGGTGACGTCACGTGCCAGTAAGTGCATCTCTTTTTCTTTGTTTGACAGTTTCCCCCTCTATTGAAATTTAATAGCTTGTAACTTTTTTATTTCTTAATAGTTTACAAAAAAAAATTCGGTCTTGGGTTTTGGATTCATTTCCTTTTTAAGATAAACAATTTAAAAAAAATAGTCAACATCCCTGTAAAAAATTCTTGTTTTTTATTAACTGTTCCGTGACATATCCATTCATTTACAATTCGCTTCCTTATTTCTTGTGAAGATAATGTAAAAATAAGTAAACTTGGATAAAAGAAAGACGATTTCATTGCAGAGTTCGGCTCTTTGAACCCTTGTATGTATGTATTTTATATGTAAACTAGCTGATACCCGCAACTTCGTTTGCGTGTTTTTTTTTTGTACAGAGTACACAGATTGAAAACATCTATCTTACGTGATTTAGATTTTTACATACAAAAGTTTTTTCCCGCTAACTCCCGTTCCCTTGGGAATTTTGCAATATTCTGTTGCAACTAAGCTTTCAGTTTACTAAGGTACCTGCATGCCAAATTTCAAGCGTCTAACTAAAGCGGTTTAGATTTTTCATACAAAAGGATTTTCCCGCTAATTCCCGTTCCCGTGGGAATTTCTAGAATTCCTTTCTTAGTGCACCTCTACGGTACCTAAGCTACGTCCCTTCCTAAGTTCCTACGTTAGCCGTTCAGGCTGTGCGTTGATATGTCAGTCAGTCAGTCAGTCAGTCAGTCAGTTTCTCCTTTTATCTAATAAAAACTTGGAACAAAGAAAGACGATTCCATTGCAGAGTTCGGCTCTTTGAACCCTTGTATGTATGTATTTTATATGTAAATCTTTTATTTCAACCAGCTATTATAAGAACTAAAGTTTTAACCTAAATAACAAAAAAAAAATGTTGAGTTCCCATACAAACTTCATCAGCATATAGCGCATTTTGTATGGGAGAACAAAATTTTTTTTCTTATTTTGACCTATGTTGCTTGGAGAAAGTTGTTCAGTTTTATGGACTGATTATTACCCGAGAGGTTAAAAAAGATTTACCTAAAGCCCTGTATATGCGTCTCGTTTATAACCTTTATTATCTTTCCCAGTTTTGTTTTTCTTGTGCGGATTCCTATTTTTTTTTAAATACATCGTCTCCGTCATTCCAAAGAGACAGATTTGATCTCTTTTTTTTATTATAAGATGGGTTAACTCCTGACCTCAGTCTTGATCATAAAGGTCAAAAATGAGGTCAACGATGGAGCGAGCTAACCCAGAAAATGCCTAAAAAGGCACTTGCACTCCCACGTACCGACGGAACACAGCAAGCTGTTTGGCGTCGGACTTCGGTAGGAGGGTGATCGCGAACCAGACGGCCCTTTACAGAGCCTACCACACCGCATGAGACCATAGGACGACACCTCAGATTCAGAAAAAAATGAAGTGACGTTGCCTGGGAAGGATTACTAGGAGGCAGGTCTCATTTGTGTTTCATTAGTCGCCTTACGACACCCATGGAAAGAGATGGGCTGGTATTATTCTCAACCAATCACCACACGGCCTGTACCTTCTTACAAGCTTTTTATTAACTTGCAATGTATAAGTATGTATGTAAGTATCTGTGTACATGTCAAGTGTGACGTCAAGTGGTAACAGAACCACATGACGTTTTACCTACCCCAAAAGGGATTATAAGCGTGAGTGTTTAGATAGATAGGAAAACACCATTTACTTGAAGCCCTGGGCTACGACCAGTGGCTCTCGCTGATCTCAACCGATCAGTGAGGTTAAGCAACGTACACAGAGGCAGGGAACCTGATGGGTGACCAACGTAGCAATTTATCACGAGCGTTTCCGTGCTACGGAGGGCACGTTAAGCTGTCGGTCCCGGCTGTTGTCGATTGACTACAGTCGTTAAAACCAAGTCAGAGGCCATTGTGCGGTTTGAAAACTCTGACACCATGGTTAGCCAAGTTCGGCATACACTTGACTATACCTACACGATAAGAAGAAGAAGTCCATTTACTTGTCATATAGTCCTTTAATTCGATATTTTGTAATTACAATAACGCGGAAACGATTGAAAACGATCAATGCTTTTTTTCTTTCTGACTAAAGAGCATTTAAAAGAGTTCCGCAGCTGTATTCAAATACAAATAAAGTATCTTTCTTAACCATTAGCTCTTACTTAAACCATTAAACAAAGCCCTCAAGTTGCAACCATAAAGTTCAGGTTTCTTTTCTTAGCAAATTAAATTACCGTCGGTCTCAGAAAGGCGCTTAGTCGAGATAAGTTTAAGTGCAGTTCTGTTTTTGTTGAAGACACTGAGTTGGAGGGAAACTATAGGGCTTAATAAACTGTAATTAATCGCTGTTTATAATTAATTATTATTGGTTCATTAGCTTCCCGCCCGCGGCTACGCAGCGTTTATGGAAATGCTACCCGATCTCAGCACCGGCACCTGTCTGAGATGCGAGAGGTTTTACGAGCAAGATTTCTAAAAATGATCACTAAAAGGTAATATGTAATTCCTGGTACCTAGATAGTTGTAAGCCACTTTTTATGAACCTGAGAATTCTTCCTCTGCCTTGCTTATACATACGGGATCTGTGTTGCTTCGTAAAGTTGCATCCTGAATATTTTAAAAAAGTCACAGAAGTAAGTAACCGGCAAGTTAGGTCTATGTAGAAACATTAGTTATATCAGCCCCCAAGCCACTCCTACATGTACCAGAAGAACGTATATAACAGGGGTGGCCAACCAGTCGATCGCGATCGACCGGTCGATCGCGACTGTTAGTCCAGTAGATCGTGGCAAGGCAAAAAAACACTTCAGATTTATGTTTTTTCTCTAAATAAAATTTAAAAAATACTACATGATTGTGTACTGAAGTATGCTGTTTCATTTAAGATTTCAAGAAGTATGTAATTGGTAGATCGCACAGTGTTTCGTTAGTAAACAGGAGATCTTGGGTATAACCAAGTTGGCCACCCCTGGTATATAACATGTGTATTGTATTGTATAATAATATTCCTGACGAATTTAAAACTTTAGATAGTAAGATTTTAAAAGAAAAATAACTAGTTGGCTGCAAGAGAAATGTTTTTATAGTATTCAAGAATTTTTATAATATAAATAAAAATGTAGATACTCGTAGATACTTAATTTATGACATTTGCACACCTGCCTGCAGGTTGGATACATGAGTCGAAATATTATCAACTCCATCTAGATCTTGTAATCATTTACTGTGTTCATGCAAATAAATTGTTCTTATTCTTAAAATCCCATCCCAGGCAACGACACTTCATTTTTTTCTGAATCTGAGGTGTCGTCCTATGGTCTCATGCAGTGTGGTAGGCTCCGTAAAGAGCCGTCTGGTTCGCGACCACCCTCCTACCGAAGTCCGACGCCAAACAGCTTGCTGTGTTCCGTCGGTGCGTGGGAGTACCAGTGCCTTTATAGGCATTTTCTGGGTTAACTCGCTCCATCGTCGACCTCATCTTTGACCTTATGGTCAAGATTGAGGTCAAGAGTTAACCCATCTTATAATAATAATAATAAATCCTTCCACTATTCAGATCAGTGAACGCGCTGGAATCAGGTATGGATTCCGTAGCGTAGTTCAGGAAATTATAACGGAAACCCTTCCGCTATTCAGAAGATACACTTTCGAAAGTAGGCGCAATCTGAGGATTTTCATATCTTATGCTCCCCAAACTCAGAGATTTTATTTGATATATTTTCTAGGAAATCTATATATTTCCTAGATAACAATCGGAAATGTATTACATGTTTGATTTTGTCTGTTTATAAGTCAGTCGACTTATTTGTTCGATTGCGACACTACCGCATCTCAGAAGTATGGGGGATATGAATATACTGAAACGGCTTAACCAATTTCGATTGAATAAAGCTAAGAACCATCTCGATCACGTCAGCTTTCAAACAAAAAAAACGCATCGAAATCGGTACATTCGTTTAGGAGCTACGTTGCCACAGGCAAACATACATATACACAGACATACAGATACACACGTCAAACTTATAACACCACTATTTTTTGTTGGGGTTAACGATGCCACAGATAGACATACATATACACAGATGCACAGACGTACAGACACACACGTCTACCTTATATAACACCCCTCTGTCTAGTGGGGGGTTAAAAACAGACAGGTTATTTTCGCATTTACAAAAAAAACATACGATTCTCTGCCTACCATAACAGGGATTATAAGCGTGAGTGTAAGGATAGATAGATCTCGGATTAGTTTTAAAGTTTTCAGTTAAAGCTACTGAAACTAGAAACGGCTAAAACACAATGGCTTCCCATAAGTCTCTTGAGCTTAAGTTTTATTTTCTTCCACTCAGTTGTCTACGGCGCAATTTATAGCTGCATTTATTCTTTCCGGCTGCGGTAACCATACCGGTAAAGAACAGCTTAACAAAAACTGAAACCCAGACCATCATTCTAAATGATTTTCCAGTGGAATTTTCTTACGGAAAATTATCGATTTTTTTTCAAATTTTGAAATATTTTCTTCTTTAAAATTAAATTATTTATTCAAATACAATCCATTTTATAAAACACGAAAAACAACAATGTACATCGTATTCCGATAGCGGCGCGGAGCGGTTACGCGGTACGTTGCGTAGCGTTAAAGTACATACAGCAGCACGTCAGGTTATCAATTTGCACTACGAAAGCCGCCGCTATTGCCAGCGAGATAAGGGTGTACTTCGGGGAGTGTGCTAAAGAGCTGCATGAGCTCATTCCGCCTGCCCCTTTCTTCCATCGGACGTCCAGACGCACTGCGGGGTACCACCCTTATCTTGTCGAGAGACCTCGGATACGTACTGAGCGCTTTTCTTCATCTTTTGTATTGCGCACTGCCAAGGAGTGGAATTCTCTGCCGGCGTCTGTATTTCCGAGCTCATACATCCCGAATATCTTTAAAGTACGAGTTAATAGGCTTCTTCTGGGTGAGCTCGCTACATCCTCGACCGCATCTTTGCCCTGAGCTAGATGGTGGTCAAAAGCGTACCCATCCTTAATTAAAAAAAAAAAAAAAAGTCAAGGTCAACATATATAGCCTGATTTGCTGCCGTGTGTACATAAATAACGAAAACTCCTTAACTTGACGTTTCCAGAAAAAAAAAATACTTGTAGTTGCAACTGATTATAGTTATGGGTAGATTCCACCATTTAAGTATTTGCTAAGCTGTCCTTTACACCCTGTATATTTTAGTTATGATAACAGCACACAATAACAATATAGAGGAAAGGAAAGAGGTATATTATGTTTGGATTGTACCAGATGGCTTTATTTGGTCACTATGCCTACCCCAATGGGACTAAGGCGTGGTCTTATGATTTAACACCACATACTCAAATATCCTTTCTAATGTTTTTCTTGTGTCGTGGATCCCTTGGGATAAAAACCACCTAAACTCAAAAACAAGCATCTGCTTTTTAGACAGTGCCTGATACAAATATTAGAGCAAAAACACATAACATACATTTTGCTGTCTTGCGAAAATTGTTTTAGGTTGGCAGCTGATCCCATAAACCTACGAGTACTATTAATTCTAATCAGGTCATGCGGGGGTCTGCTACGCGCTCCATGATGAAGATCTTCGTAACTATAAAATCGAAGCTGTCGGCACAAAGTAGGTTATATTTGTAAGTTACGTGAGTAAACCCGTTTGAAATTAATCAACAGATATAAAAACAGCTCTGTCAGCATATTATGCATACGCCCATTCCTGGATGCAATATGGGGTGATTTTGTGGGGAAATAGTTCAGATGCGCACGATCTATTCATACTACAAAAGCGGTGTATAAGAATCATCGCTCATGTTTCATCTAGTGAAAGTTGTAGGCCACATTTCTTAAAATTAAAAATACTTCCACTTGCGTGCATTTATATTTTGGACATATGTAAGTTCGTGAAAAAGAATCAGGGTCTGTTCTCTCAGGCCAAAGATCAATATACTCAACCGCACAATTTAAGGAACAAAAATAACTTAGCAATACCCTCTTCTAGACTACAGATGTTTAGTTCCGGACCTTATGCCGTGTCAGTAAAAATATATAATAAGTTGCCAAGTAATTTAAAAAATGAGAACAACTTTAATACTTATAAGAAAAATCTTCAAGATTATTTACTGAACAAGTGCTATTACACGCTACAGGAATACCTAGATGATAAGCATAAAATTAATTAATTACTAAAGATTTCTTTAAATTTTAAAATATAAGAATTATAAAATATGTAAAACATATATATATAAGTTAGTTAAGGTTATAAAAATACAAATCATTATTTGCAGTGCCCCAACGGGGTTCGTGATGTACTTATTGTACCATACAAGAACTGTAAAACTCACGAAGCAATAAAAATTTGAATTTGAATTTGAATTATAGTACCTATTATGGAGACTTAAATAAACGAAGTTCAGAATCTTTTTAATAAAAGGTAGTTTTATATCCTTCCGCTTCTTAGTCCTCAGCAGTGCAATTTATAGCAGCGTTTGTCGCGTAAACTCCTGTGACCATCAATTTAAAGTTAAGCGGTCACGTACCTTACTTACTGCCGGAAAACCTGACGACGATTTTTCGTTGTAAACAAGGTGATTTGTTAATTCTAGGTTTTACAGCGATAAATTAAATTTTTACGGCTGTGAAACAGGAGTTCCAGTGCCGAGTTGCTAGTCGTAGCGAGCCAACGTTATTTTTATTAACCCCTGACAAAAATGAGGGGTGTTATAAATTTTACCAGTGTATCTGTGTGTCTGTCTGTGGCATCGTAGCTCCTAAACGAATGGATCGATTTAAATGCGGTTTTTTGTTGTTTGAAAGCTGACGTAATCGAGATGGTTCTAAGCTATATTTGATCGAAATTGGTTCAGCCATTGAAAAGTTATAAGCAATCGAATGTCCGGGGTGATACAAAATGTTTAATTTTAGAGTTATCCTATCTTAGTCCTTACTAATCCTCACTTAATGCCATTATATCACTATACAAGTAAAAGTGTTTTCGTTTATTTCACCTTCATTCTCGTCGTAACGGAGCCGCGCATCTACGAGATTTTGCTCAAGGATCATTGGAGAAATACATGATACCTTGCCTACCACAACAGGGATTATAGGTGTGAATGTATTTAGATATAGTTGGAGAACTGGAGTGACATCAGTTACTTTTTCACGCGAACAAAGTCACGGTCGGAAATCTAATATAGCTGTAACACTAAAATTAAAAATTTTGAATCAACCCCGACATTTGATTGCTAAAAACTTTTAAACGGCTGAACAGATTTTCATTAAACATCACTAAGAACACTCGAGATAAAATTATATATGACACAAAAAAAACTAAACGAAAATCGGTTCATCCGTTTGGGAGCTACGATACTACAGACAGATACACAGACAGACACGTTAAACTTATAACACCCATCTCTTTTTGCGTCGGGGGTTAAAATAGCAATCAGGACGTCAATTCTATTAATCAGTGGCGTCTCAATGGTATTGGAATGACAATGGTCACCATTTTATCCGTTCTGTTGGCCATATTGAAAACTATCTTTTCATGCATTTAACTGGTGGCGTCACTGCTAACTGAATGTATAATTACGAGATAGTTTTTGCTTGGCGGTGGCGCTTGTCGGAGCGGCTGTCATTAAGTGTATGAGGTATCAATAGTTCTCAATTTCACCACCTGAACAGATAAAATGGTCACCATTGACCATTGATTCTAAGGTCGTATTTACAAGGACAACCAGGGCGGATATTTCTAGAGAACTTAGGGTCAGTTAACACCGTGACGCGACGCTTAGCGCACATTTAAATAGAGCCACTCAAAATTGAATTTTATTTATTACATGTGAGAATTTAGAATACGTCGCACCACGTAGTGCTGCGCCTCGAGATGCCTCGCGGCGCGCCGCGGCTTTCTCACAATGAAATGTTTATCTTTTCATGTAATAAATAAAATTCAATTTTGAGTGGCTCTATTAAATGGTGTGAAATGAACTGACCCTAACTTCCGTACTCAGAGATGTCAATTAAAGTTAAGTACTGTTAAACTCTGATGTTGTCTCTTTCACTCTTGTTGATGTAAACAAGGATAGCATGACATTTAATTACTAGTTAACTTTAATTGACGTCTCTGAGTACGGCAGTAAGTTATCTAGAAATATCCGCCCTGGTTGTCCTTGTAAATACGTCAAGTTGTGGACCCCCTACGCAGTTGACATCAACAAATGCTTCTGTCATGGACAGCGCGGTTGCAGCCACACTATTATTATAATTTTAAAAATGGGTTTGTCTCCAGTAGCGATAGTTTTCTTTTTTTTATTGAGAACTATAGGTACAGAGACCAATATATAGAATAACGACTGTTTTTAAAGAATGGATAGCTCCTATATTGGTTACCTATACGGGGTACCGTACCTATATGGGTTACGCTTGGGTTACGTATACATCTAAATATATAAAAGTAGAAACTGACTGACTGACTGACATATCAACACACAGCCTAAACGGCTTAACGTAGGCACTTGAAATTTGGAAGGGACGTAGCATTAATAGCGTAGAGGTGCACTAAGAAAGGAATTTTCGAAATTCACACAGGAACGGGAATTAGCGGGAAAATCCTTTTGTATGAAAAATCTAAACCGCTTAAGTTAGACGCTTGAAATTTGGCATGCAGGTACCTTAGTAAACTTAAAGCTTAGTTGCATATTGCAAAATTCCGACGGGAACGGGAGTTAGCGGGCAAAAACTTTTGTACATAAAAATCTAAATCACGTAAGATAGATGTTTTCAATCTGTGTACTCTGTACAAAAAAAAATTTACACGCAAACGAAGTTGCGGGCATCAGCTAGTATTATATATATTAGTTAGTAAAACTTTAGGGACTGATTTTCCCCATGAAAAAAAAAATATTTTGACTTCGTACAGAGTCAAGCTGACCGCTTAAATGGTATGGAGTGGCATCTTCTTTATACTTCTACCCACGTGTGGTGTGGTGTTTTCGCCGTGTGGTGATTGGGTGAAAATAACACCTCCCTTATCTTTCCGTGGGTGTCGTAAGAGGCGACTAAGGAAACACGAATGAGACCTGCCTCCTAGTAATCCATCTTAGGCAACAACACCTCAGTTTGTTTTCAATCTGAGGTGGTGTCCTATGGTCTCATGCGGTGTGGTAGGCTCTGTGAAGCGCCGTCTGGTTCGCGACCACCCTCATACCGAAGTCCGACGCCAAACAGTTTGTTGTGTTCCTTCGGTGCGTGGGAGTACACTGGTATTGGCCTTAATTGGCATTTTCTGGGTTAACTCGCTCCAACGTCGACCTAATCTATGACCTTGGTCAAGATTGGGATTAACCCATATCATAATTAAAAAAAAAAACAAAAAAAAAACGTGCCTTGGACAATGATATGCAGTTTAATAGCTGACTCTTTTAATTCACGCCAACATTGATAATAACAAACATTTGAACTGAAAAACTTTTACTCATACTTATCTAAAACAATAAATGACTTCAAAAATAAAATTTAATTTATGTACAGTCAACAGTACATCAGGTTACCACAAACTGTCAAATTTGCCCAATAGATAGTAAACTCTAATACTTGGAGATAAAATTGAAAATCGATTGAAGAAATTTGACAGTTTTGGTTAGCATGATGTGCCGTTGTCCCTGTACATAACAACACATTTTTTTATTGTCAAGGATTTCACTTAGTTCATGCGTATACTAGTGAAGATCTATTACTGAGGTACGTATTACAGAGAACGCGTCTCAGACTCTGATCTATACTTAAGTAGCAGTCGTCTTTAATATTTTGATAATGAGAGAAAGAAACAATCAATACTTAAGTAAAGATCAAGTCTTGAGTCTCCTCCCTTATTACAAGCCTTATTCTAATACTATTTCTGTCTTTTATGTAATTTATGTCAATGAAATAAACATTATATTATCCTTACTTAATATTATAAATGTGAAAGTAACTCTGTCTGTCTGTCCGTCTTTCACGCCTAAACTACTGAACCGATTTTGATGAAATTTGGTACAGAAATAGATTAGAGCCTGGGAAAGGACATAGGCTACATTTTATCCCACAGTTTGGCACGATATAACCTGTAGTCCACGCGGGTGGAGCCGCGGGCGGAAAGCTAGTTATTATTAAAATAAATAACTAACAAATACAATAAATAAATAATTTATTATTTGAACAGTAAAATTAAATGATTAGGTATTCTTGTTAAATAACCAATTATTGAACGATCCACCCAAATCAGTCAAACTTGGCAAACCATACTCTGAACCAGGGAAATTCTCCAAGTTATTATTTTCGGGGGGTCCATAGCTGTAGCCTATAGTATTGTAATCAGCTGGGGGGCCGTACATAATGGAGGGTCCTGGGGGTCCTGGAGGTCCTGTGGGAGTCTCCATCTTCTGCCTCATGAAGAAGTTTAGAAGAATACCAGCGAAGTAGAAGAGTTTTTGGAAGATCATGAAGAAGAACATGAAAGATGCGAACTTGAAGACTGCTATCTTGGAGAAGACGACCAGAAGGATTATTGCTGTAACAAAACATAAACAATCAGTCGATCTGTATTTATCAAACAGGGATATGAGTATACAGAGTTACTTTTTAATCAGTACACAATTTTTTCTTACGGTGTCAGTAACGTTGATAGAACGTAAATAAGAAGGAAAACATTACTTTTTTCTAATATTTTCAGATTTTGATACCCCTTTTTAACGTCTTAGAGGATGAATTTTGTAAAACGCAGAAACACGGGTGTCACAAATTGTGTTGAAGAGTACTGTTACCAAGTTTCAAGTCAATTGGAGGAAGTTATTCTTTTTTTCATACAAAAAAATTGATTTATTTTCATGCTTCAGACGATCTAACTTGAAATGTTTATATGAAACGAAATAAAAAAAAAAATACCGGTCTGTTTAATTTTCATTTAGTTTAAGTACAACAAATTTGTGTACTGTTTAAAAACAACCCTGTATAAGTACAGTATGTATTGTTTAATTATTACATACATATTTAACTAACGCTTTTATCCCTTTGGGCATTATTAAATTATTGCTACACAGAATACATTGCTAAGTTTTTTTCAAATATAAACTTAGTGATCTATTAATATAAAAGAAAAAAAATTGCATGACCCCCTTGATCTATTAATATAAACCTGTGATCTATTTATATAAAATTAAAATTTTTGCAGCTGTTTTTAAAATAAATATTATATCAAAAATAACTAAGAACAATATCGATTACTACAGCTTTCCATTCGTTTCGGTGCTAAGATGTCACAGACAGACACACAGATACAGAGACACGCAGCCACGCAGATACACAGCTGCACAGATACACACGTCAAACTTATAACACCCCCTTTTTTGTCGGGGTTTAAAGAGAAAATATGAACTGATTCAAAATCACTTGGAGGAGTAATTTAGGGGGAGGCTTTAAATTAGTAAAACTCTTTTAATAGTAAAAAAAATAAAGGCGCACACCTATGGCAATAGGTGAAATCTGTAGCACAGTCTAAATGCCAGTGAATACCTTTTCTCTGGCACAGTTCTAGTAGACTCTATCTATGAATTGTATCTTAAGTAAGTGGTTTGGTAATAACTTAGGGTGCCCTGTATTGTATACCCTGCAGCCTACAGGCTATAGATTACTTTTTGCCAAAATTATTAACAAAAATAATCCTTTTTGTTAGTAACTTTGAAAATTAAATTCGTGTTTTATTACCCAATTTATCTAAGACAGAGACCACTTTCGTTGTTTATTTTACGCTTACAAGCCGAATGATTACACACAACAGAAACAGATACCCAATTCATCAAGTTCAAAGGCATGAACATTGAACAATGTGAACTTATAATGAGCCTTGTCTCATTAAACATGACAAAAGCATGCCAAAATATACTGTTATGAGTTGCTCTAGAAATCACGAAAATCGCAAGGTTTTTAAATTTAAATTTTATTTGTTTTCTACAAATTAATAGATATGTATGACTGTACTATACTGGACTGTTGTGTTGGGTAATTTTAAATTAGTAAGCGAACATTTTCCGGCCGGTTTGGTCAAGTGGTAGTGACGCTGCCTCTTGATCGGTGGGCCCTGGGATCGATTCCCAATCGGGGCAAATATTTGTGTAAAAAGCAGATGTTTGTTCTCGGGTCATGGGTGTTTGTGTCTGTCTTTGTGTGTTCCAAGGGACCCACGACACAAGGGAAAACCTTAATGTGGGCCTTTGAGTGTGAAGCGTTTATTTATTTATTATTTTTTTATTTATTTAAACGATCCACCAACCCGCATTGCCCGCATTGCGAGCGGCCTCGAACGCGGCGCGGGTGCGGGTTAGCAGCAACAGTTAACTCTCCGTCGTCGCCGCGAGGATGGACGGACCGATGCGTCACTGGCTGTCATAAACTGTCATTACACCAGCCACTGACTCAGTATCGCTTCTAATAACTATCATAGTTTTAAGCGATACTAACAATTTTCATTCTATTTTTGTATTTTAATTTGATTTATAATTTTAATTAAATTTAATGTTAATTTTAAAACTTATGGATGATACAATCTGAAATAAATTAGTAATTATTATTATTATTGGCCTAAATCCCCTTCGTGTTTCGAAGGAAGGCCCGTGCCCCTCGATCGTATGTATATGAAAAAAATGGGATGGTATAAAAAAGTAAAAATTAAGTGAAAACCTAAATAAACAACTTTGGTCTCTGATTTGCAACAAAAATAAATTAAAAATTATTGTTGTTTGTAACTTCAGCCGTATTAGGATATTTTTAACCGGATGGTTTGCTTATAATCCCCTCGTTGATCTGGGGGGTTGGGGGGCGAAATAGTGTGGCCTGTAATGGTGACGCTGCTAATCAGTCTTTAGTAGTTAATTACACTTATCTTAATCCCACAGTCGCCTCTTACGACACCCACGGGGAAAATTGGGGTGGAAACAAATTGTGCACCTAGTAATCTGCCGTTACCACAGGAAAAGTAACATAATTATTTTCTATACTCAGCATAAATGGCAAATGTAACGTCAAGTGGTTGTTTCTGCCTACCCCGTAAGTAATTATAGGCGAGAGTATATAAATAGATAGAATATAGTTTTAAAAAAACAAAGCTCAAAAATTTTTCTGAAGAATTCAGGGTTTCAGTTTTTGGTAAGATGTCCCTTCCACCCGAAATATCCAGCTATCTAAACACATTCTTAACCTTACTTTATATAATTATTTGTTACATATATTATATTATATATTATTCATATTATAAATGCGAAAGTAACTCTGTCCGTCTTTCACGCCTAAAGTACTAAACCGATTTTGAAGAAATTTGGTACACAGATTAGAGCCTGGGAAAGGACATATGCTACATTTTATCCCACAGTTGGGCACGATATAACCTGTAGTCCACGTGGGCGGAGTCGCGGGCGGAAAGCTAGTAATGACTATTTAAAAATGTACAGCAATAAAACCGTAAAAAAACGATCACACATGAGAAAAAGTTTAGAATCTAAAGCAAAAACATTAAAAACTTACCCCACAACCGCAAAGCTTTTTTATTTTTCTTGCTCGCCCTCGCATCTCCTACCACCACCTCATTTTCATGATCGTTAACTACTTCACAATAGCAAAACGTTATTAATAAAAGCATAACCGTTATTTTTCTCAACATTCTGAACGTAACCTAACGATAAATTAAAAATAAAACACTTTAGCGCCACGATTATTTGAGCTGAATTTGAAAAACGAACTTAACAAAGAGTTTTATTAATTCCAATTTTTTTTTTCTTTTTGCAATTTTCGGCGTAAGTTTTCGTCTACTTTTGGTGCAAGACTGTTCTGCTTGGGTTCCTGTCGATAAGTAAGGTTGGTTTTCAATGTCCAATGTGTAAATTCGTGGTAGGAAGAAAGTTTTCTTTTGTTTTCAGAGTTTTAAGCAAAATCGGCGTCTCATTTTCCATTTCTGTGACTAACGCACATGTTAAGAGGTTTGTATTTGGGCCTTTTGACACGGTTGTATACGTTTAGTTATGAGCCACTTGTGCAAGTATTGTTCTTGTAAATTTCACTAGTTTGGAAAGAAAGTAATTTGAAATTCAAATAAGGATGCGTACATTCTTAAAATATTTAGCTTTTACAATAAGAAAGGGCATTTGGGAAACATTTTGTTTTTATACATAATAACGGAGCCTCATTAACGTGAAATTCATTTAAACGTTAGAAGTACGGTGTGACACCGTAAAATCTACGCGGATGTGCTTGCCTCTGAAGTTATCTACAGGGTGACATTGAAAACATTCGACAAACTATGAGGTATGAATCTATCCATGATTACGAACAACTTTTTCTATGGGACCAAATTTCCTACTAAAAAATAAAAATCTGCTGTTTCATACAAAAGTTCAATACGTAGGTACTCAATCAAAATGTATGGAACACTTGATTTTTATTTTTTAGTAGGAAAGTTGGTCCCATAGAAAAAGTTGTTCGTAATCATGGATAGATTCAAAGTTTGTCGAATGTTTTCAATGTCACTCTGTAGTTTTAAATCTGTCTCTACTATCAGATATCTTATCTTGGGTTTAGTTTATGTTAAAAAAAAAGTAAAGAGACGAATCGAAAATCTTCTCTTTTTTGAAATCGGTTTAAAAATACCCTTCAGTAATTGATAGTCTAACAGTACAGAGGCCAGCACATCAGGTTACCCCGATTCATTGAAAAACCGTTCTTATTGCAACATCACATAGTGCATGCATGGGTAACTTGATGTGCGGCACTCTGTACATTATGTTGTGCTTTTTAACCGACTTCAAAAAAGGGGAGGTTTCTCAATTCAACCGTATATATATATTATTATTTTTTAATGTATGTCCGCGGATAACTTCGTCGTTTATGAACCGATTTTGATTATTCTTTTTTTGTTGGAAAGGGAGTATCCCAAGGGTGGTCCCATGCTAAGGAAACCAGGATCTGATGGTGGAATCCTATAAATTGAGGGAAACTCTCGAAAAAATTGTCTTTTTGGGATTGAAGTCGGTGACTCTTACGTTTTTGACGTGGAATTATTTACAAAAAAGTCTCTGTTTGCAAAAGTTTAGTGCACAATATAGATTTACACCTTGTTTTTGTATTATTTTTGTGATTGGAGGTTGCAGCAGGTATTTTTTAACCCCGAGGAAAAAAATAGGGATGTTATAAGTTTGATGCGTGAATCTGTGCTTATGTATCTGAGAACAGTTATGTCTGTGTATCTGACTGTGGCGTCGTAGCTCCTAAACGAATGGATTCTGATGCGTTGAAAGACGAAATGGAGATGGTTCTTAATTATATTCGATCAAAACTGGTTCAGTCATTTAAAAGCTAAAAGCAATCAATGTCGGGGGTAACACAACTTTTTAAATTTTGGAGTTATATTTATGTTCTTTAGGCGTACTTTAATGTCGGAGGGCAAGATCCACTTTGGGTCGTTGAGCCAGCGAAGTCTAGGTTGTTAAGTATACACATCAACACGGATATTGCACGATTTTTCATACAAAAGAGGTGTGTTTGAGAAGCTACAAAAGCATACTCGAGATACATGGAGCGCTATTATTTTCAGACGAACAAGGCTAAACCGGAATTTTCAATTCTAATAACTTTTGTTTTATTTGAAATTGTGAAAACGCGACGAAAAAAAAAATGCGTAAATTCGACCATTTTCATAAAAAAACCAGGCAATAAGTGCATTATCATTTTCGTTTCCCTCACGTTTTCACAAGTAAAACAAAATTTATTGACTAGAATAGAAAATTCATGATTTTACAGCTTCTCAAACAGACCTCTTTTGTATGAAAAATCGTGCAATATCCCTAGACCGTGTTGATATGTGTCTATATACATATTATAAAGAGGAAAGATTTGATTGTTTGTTTATTTGCATTGAATCTGTAACTACTGGACCGATTTGAAAAATTATTTCACCATTAGAAAGCTACATTATCCCCTATGTACATAGGCTACATCATTTTTCCGAATTCCCACGGGAACGAAGTCTCGAGCGGAGCATTATTAAGCTGATTAACATTTTTAAATTTTTCTAAATAAATTAAAATCACAAGTACTTTTCTTGTAGGTAAGTATTCTAAGATGAAGTTATCCATTAATAGGGTCAAGCGGGGTGCGATCGAAAAGGGAGATAGAAACCAAATCCCGTCAAAAGGAATCCCACTTTAATGGATTGCGAAAAAAAAATCGAATCCTTTTTATTTATTTTTTCTCTTAAAAGAAAATTCAAATTCGAACGTAGATGAGAAGCATTGAGTTCGATTTAAGTATTTTCTTTTAAGTTTTTTTGCCTTTAATTAATCATTTAGATATGTACAGAGGCCAGCGCATCAGGTTACTCCATTTTCGTTGCAAAACCGCTCTTATCACAACATCACAGAGTGCACGTTTGTGGTAACCTGATGTGCGGTCATCCGTACATTGTACAGGGTTAAGAGATAGCTTAGCAAATACTTTTATGGTGGAATCTACCCATAACTATGATCCTTCTTTATTCTTATTGTACACACAAATACATATAAAAAAAAATACACAAAGAAAGGACATGTACAACGGCGAGCTTAACTCAAGCAATGAGTTTTCTTCCAGCTAACCTATGTGAGAGGGAGAGGCAGTTGAAGTGGGCAAGGGTGTACCAAGATAAAGTGAGATATTAAATTTATAATACAAACATAATAATTAATAAATATATAAGCACATACAATTAGCTAAATAAATAAATAATATCATAAATAATGATCAGCTAAAACTTTTTTTTTCCAGAAACGTTATGTTAAAGATGAGTTTTCGTTATTTACCTAATTTGACGCTTTGTATCGCGAAATCTCGCCACTTGCGCGGCGTCCCAGCGTCGCGTTGTTATCAGAATAAATTGCTGTTTTTTGTGTTCTACACTCTTATTATTGTTTTTAACACAAAAATTTGAAACAACAAAAAAATCTTTAAAAAAATATTGGGGATGAAGGTATAATAATAATCATAAGCTTTATTTATTTCTCTCAATCACAACATGAACATAAAATTTGCTAATTGTAGGTAGTAGACCAGTCAACGAGGAAATTGTTGTATGGAGACTTCCGAAAAATTCCCCCGCCTTTGAAATTTGGCATGTGATGAAGTTAAGTAATATTGTTAACAGATGTACAATAATCCAACAAGTTTTCCCAGGAGAAGTTAGAAATTTAACCTAACCTAACCTGAATTTGAAAATTGCTTATTACTCTCGTTAAAAAATTCCCCCGCCTCTGAAATTTGGCATTTGATGAAGTAAGGTAATATTGATTACAGATGTACAATAAACCAACAAATTTTCAGAGGAGAAGTTCGATATCTAACCTATAAACTTTAAAATTGCTTATAACTCGTGGTAAAAACTTCACCCGCTTCTGAAATTTTGCATGTGATGAAGTTAGGTAATACAGATTGCAGATGTAAGATAATCCAAATTACTTTAATAGAAAACGTTTTAATAGCTAACTAACTCCGAGGGTACTCTTTTTAATCTTATTTCAATTATTTTTTTCTAATTTGAACGAAATCTGAAATAACTCTAGAGCTGCCTGCTTGGCTGCTTGTCTGATAGATAATCAAAAATTATGTAATAGCCCTTTTACGAAGTTTTTTTTAATTACTGTCTTAAATTTTTCCAAAGGTAAATTTTAAAAACATATGGGAATCGTATTTAAAAAATGCATACATTTACTCATAAAAGAGTTCGTGACCTTGTGGAAACGACTGTCTAGTTACTTACAATATTTTTACCGTGTATTAGAAGTCTAACTTTTCCCATGAAAATTTGTTAGATTATTTTAAATCTGTAATCTGTATTACCTTACTTCATCACATGCGAAATTTCAGAGGCGGGGGAAATTTTTACCGAGAATTATAATTATAAACAATTTTCAAGTTTAGGTTAGGTTAGGTTAGATTTCTAAATTCTCCAATGAACATTTTTTGGATAATTACATCTGTAATTTGTATTATAAATGTAACAAATACTTTTCTGAAAATCGCATCAAAATCTGTTCAGGCAAACGCGAGATAATCGCGGACAAACATACATACGAGTACATACATACAGGTCAAACTGAGAACCTCCTTTTTTTAAGTCGTTTAAAAACCAGGAATATCACACAATCAATCAATCACTAGTATATACCAAAGCTGAAACAAAAACAACACTAAAATTAAAAATTAAAAATTAAAATTAAATCTTATTACTAGTATATACCAAAGCTGAAACAAAAAACAAACACTAAAATTAAAAAAAACCGGCCAAGAGCGTGTCGGGCCACGCGCATTGTAGGGTTCCGTAGCAGCATGGTTCAAATATGCAGCTGGCTTCTTAATTCTACAAGCATATTGTCATAGTTGATGTTAAAATCCCCAAATACTATACTTAGTATCATAAAAAAATGTATTAAAAAGTTTGGCCTAAATATAACAGAATGGAAGTGTTTAATGCGCGAGCGAAGCGAGCGCGAATTTTTTTTTTTTTTGCGACAATTTTATTGTAAGGAATAATATAATAATATCAAGCTAAGCAGGTGTATATTTTTATTATTATTATATATACTTTATTGCACAAAAAACAGGACATCACAGAAACATAAAAACACGGAAAAATGTACAATAGGCGGCCTTATTGCTTATTAATAAACAGCAATTTTTAATGTCGTTTTCGTAATTAGCACCCACAAAAACCTATTAAACGACACCTGAAATGTCAATATGTTACAGCTTGGCTTTCGGCTCGCCTCACTTTTAGCGTGGAACCTTGTATGTCAACCATTTTGGATTAGGGTACACTTCGTCGTAAATGCTACCCTCGTGAATTATTCCACATTTTTTTTCATTATAAAAATTAATGTTTCCTAAACGGATTGCTGAATCGAAAAACGTTTGTAGTAAACCCCTTCTATCTTTTAAAAAGCTATCCTATGATAACGCACTCGATGATATCGGCTAGAAAAAAAACCATCGCCCATTCACGTTGATGGGAAACACGAAAAAAATTTTTTTCCACCATTTTATTTTTTAGATTTGTCACCACAATCAATAGGTATGTATAACCATGCCAAATTTCAGCTCTGTGCTACCAAGGGTTTCTTAGGAAACCTGCGGACAGACAGACATGGCGAAACTATGAGGGTTCGTAGATTACTACGGAACCCTAAAAACAGATGTATTATTAAAGAGTTTGTAATTTGGGAAATAATTTTTGTTTTGGTCTAAATACAACCGAATGTAAGTATAAAATTTTTTTTTTGTTTTTTTTTTGTTTTTTTTACGGCAATATTACTGTTAGAAATAATATCAACCTGCTGTTAAAATAATTTTGATTTATAATTAACACCGTAATTAACACCCCCAAAAAACTATTTAACGACACCTAAAATGTCAATATGTTACAGTTTGGCTTTCGACCTCCCCTCACTTTTAGCGTGGAACCTTGTACACATATTCTCATTAATCCCAAAAACGTTTGGTCGACTATTACTCGCAAACTTGAAGGGCCAACTTATGTGTGATAGTTTTTCTTTTAATTTCGTTGTATATTCTATAACCGTGAATTTTTTCACATTTTTAGAAACAACTGTTTAGCTGGTAGTGCTGGTAGTGGGGCTGGTAGTGTTTAGCTGTTAGCCTTGGCTCATCTCCCGCTCTCGCTGAATCGCTACTCAAGCAAAATGTAGACGAAAGTAAGGTTCATTTCAGTTTTTCACACATAAGAATTGTTGACATTCTTAAAACTTTTAAAATGTTAAACATGAAAAAGACTGCGGACCTTGATGGTCTTTCAGTAAAAGTAATAAATTGTATAATAGATTGTATTGCTCCACATTTAGTGTTTATTTTCAATAGTTGTGTCGATGGTGGTGTGTTTCCTGATTTGATGAAACATAGTAAAGTAATTCCTCTGTTTAAAGCTGGTAGTACATCTGACCCCACCAACTTTAGACCTATTTCAATACTACCAGTACTTAGCAAAATTTTTGAAAAAATTATCCTTAGTCAAATAACTACTCACTTCTATGCTAATAAACTTATGAATATTAATCAATTTGGATTCACACGGGGTCGTTCAACAACCGATGCCGGTGTTGAACTTATTCGTCACATTTTTGAGGCCTGGGAGGATTCACATGATGCTCTTGGAGTCTTCTGTGATTTGTCCAAGGCTTTTGACTGTGTTCACTATGAGACTCTAATCAGAAAATTACATCACTATGGCATAAGAGGAAATGCACTTAGGCTTCTGGAATCTTATTTGTGTAATAGGATCCAGAAGGTTGAGGTTAACGGCACTAGATCACCTGGGTCCACAGTCTGTATGGGCGTCCCGCAGGGTTCAATTTTAGGACCATTCTTGTTTCTCCTGTACATTAATGATTTGCCTTTTCTTGTTAAAGAGGCCCATGAGATCGTATTATTTGCAGATGACACATCACTTTTATTTAAAGTGAAAAGATATGACACTAATTATGACGACGTGAATATTGCGATCTCAAAGGTAGTTGAATGGTTCACTGCAAATAACCTACTCTTGAACGAGAAAAAAACCAAATGTGTTAAATTTACCTTGCCTAACGTTAAACAGTTTAATACCAATGTACAGGTTAAAAATGAAAAACTGGAAGTTGTAGAATCTACTGTATTCTTAGGTATCACTATTGACGCAAAGCTTCAATGGGGTCCTCATATTGATAAGTTAGCGAACAGACTCAGTTCAGCAGCTTACGCGGTTAAAAAAATCCGTCAATTATCGGACGTAGAAACCGCGAGAACCGTATATTTTAGTTACTTCCACAGCCTAATGTCATATGGCATTTTGCTGTGGGGTAATGCTGCCGACATTAATAAGATATTTGTCCTGCAGAAAAGGGCTGTTCGCGCGATTTATCAAATGAGACCTAGAATGTCTCTTAGAAATAGATTTAAGGAAATAGATATTTTGACATTTGCGTCCCAGTATATATTTAATAATCTTTTGTATGTAAAGAAAAATGAACAATTGTTTAAGAAAAATTGTGATAGGCACAATGTAAACACTAGAAGCAAACATAACTTGGATATACTAGACAGCCGTCTCTACAAAGTAACAAACTCTTTTATGGGTCAATGTATACGCTTCTACAATAAGATTCCCATGTGTATTCAAAACCTACCTTTAGAAAAATTTAAGACGATAATTAAACAAAAACTTTGTAAAAAGGGCTATTATAGAATTTCGGATTATCTGTTAGACAAGCAACCATGGGAATAAATTGCTCAGCTCCAGAGTTATTCAGATATTAAGTCAATTAAAATTAAAAGTAAGAAAATTTATATGTTTGACTTAAAAAGAGCGACCCTCGGAGTTTCTTGCCTATTCTTCTCCTGAGGAAGACTGCACCTTTGCGAATAGGCGCAAAGCCAAAAGTGCTAATGTAATTCATAATATTGACGTGTTCAAGTATCATTTTATATGTTCAATGAAATAAACACTTTTGACTTTGACTTTGAAGCCCCCCCCCGGAAACTTGATTTTAACAAAAAAATTCACTTTAAAAATATTTTTTTCTCAAACGGAGTGCTGAATCGAAAAACGTTCTTAGTAAACGTTCTATATTTTCCCTTCTATATTTTAAAAATCTATCCTATGACATTCAATTCGATGGTATCGGCGAGAAAAAAAAATCCATTGCCCTTTCACGTGTATGGGAAACACCCGAAAAAATATTTTTTCCAAAAATTTTTATTTTAGATCTGTTGACGCAATCAATATCTATGACCATGCCAAATTTCAGCTCTGTAGTACCAAGGATCTTATATTAGTAAATGTATTCTTATTAATCCCAATAGTGTTTGGCACTTGGTCGACTATTACTCGCAAACTTGAAGGACCAAGTTATGTGTGATAGTTTTCCTTTTAATTTCGTTATATATTCTACCAACGTGAATTTTTCCACATTTTTAGAAACAACCGTTTAGCAGGTAGAGGGGGGGGACACTTGTGTTTGACAATCATTTTCACTTTAAAAATTTATATTTCGCAAACGGAGTGCTGAATCGAAAAACGTTCTTAGTAAACCCCTTCTATCTTTTAATATGCTATCCTATGACACCCCACTCAAAAATATGGGCGAGAAAAAAAAAATCATCGCCCTTTCACGTCTATGGGAGACACCCGAAAAAAATTTTTTTCTAAGATTTTACTCTACAGTTCTGTCGGCGTGATTTATATGTATAATCATGCTAAGTTTCAGTTCTGTAGTATCAAGGGTTTCTTAGGAAACCCGTGGACAGACGGACAGACGGACAGACGGACAGACGGACAGACGGACATGGCGAAACTATAAGGGTTCGTAGATTACTACGGAACCCTAAAAAAGAACATGGGTCCGAAAAGGTCCATAACAATACGGGTTTTTTTTTTCATTTAATTACGAAAC